>JAVTVJ010000395.1:1200000-1620000 GCA_034509425.1 Eopsaltria australis
AAAAAATGTAGTCCAAGCCTAGCACTCAGGAGAATAAAGGCAGAGGACAAATATATCGGCCACAACAAATACTGCCTTGAACCACCACTGCACTCAGATGAACATGCATGGGTTTTATTTACATGGTGAGAAAAGGAGAGCATATAGACTGCTAACTTGGATGGTTTCTTTTTTTTTTTAATCTAACATAATGAGATGCACCTAAATATTTCAGTACCTGCTTGATAACTTAGTCCCTGGGACCGTCTCTTACACCAAGCCTTCACTCTAAGGAGGTACCATATTTTCAGGACTGGGTGTGAGAGGGGAAGTGAGAAGACCTTCTTTCTGTTCCTTACTCTGTCACTGAGCTGTTTGGTGAACTTGGAGCTGTTGTTTAATTTCCTTGTGCTTGTGAGAAACTTAGTGGAAAACCTTGTATGTTAGAGATGTGTAATCCCTACTTAATATTTATGGCTGCAAATTTACCCAGAGCTGCCATCTGCTTGCATGTGCAGTACCTAAAGAGTTTTCTGCAGGAAACTGGGTTTGGGTGTGTTTAATGCTGACACTCTGAATTTGTGTGAGTCTTTGCAAGGAACTTTAGCTGGAACTGCCCTTATGAAATAAATGAGTCCCATCACATCTATTTAATAGTATGTACAGAACAGTTTAGGAAAACAGTTAAAAATGTAGCAATCTGAAATGAGAGTGGGATTTAAACTCATTAGCTCAGAAGCTTATGTTCTAGATTTAGCTTTGATGCCAACAGTCAGGCAGCTCTCTTGAAAGTGCAAGTGGATCCCAAGGATCCCTGTGAGTCAGAAATTTGGTTTGGACTCTCTTGTAAAAGACAGCGTCTGTCTGAGCATCTCCTGCCATTCTTTGATGCTGCTGATCAAAAGAAAACACCAGTACAGGACAAATGACCCTCTTCCCCCAACAACCCCATGCCTGTTTTCTCAGCTGACACTTGACCAGACCTGAACCTGTGTAGATTGGGAGCTTTGCAGAGATAAAGGGACAAATAATGCTGCAGGGAGAGAAAGCAGGTCAGATTTTTTTAACTCTAACATTGCTGTTACCTCACTGGTTTTGAAATCTTAACCTAATGTAAGAAAAGTAAATCATTGTAGAACTGAGGCAAAAGAAGGGATTTACAGCCCAGTGTGAATAAAATGCAAACAACAAGGAGCTTCAGCACAAAATCTCTCGAAGAGATCTGTAGTCTGTTTCCAAGGCATGGGGGATTTATTTTTTTAAATGCAGTTCCTTGCCCATTTTACTTGATGAGAAATCAAATGAAAATCACATGTGGTAGTAACAGCTCAAGAGGTAGATCATTGATGAAGAAAATATTGGAGAAAATTACTGCTTTCACAAGATTTATGCATCCCCATTCTCATTCTGCCTCCCAACTATGCACACTCTTTAATCTGCTTAGATGATTAAAACCAAGAGAAGTCAGACAATTGCAACTCCTGCTAAATCCAGGGAAAAAAAGGGGTGGGGTGCAAAAAAAAAAAAAAATCCCAAGTCATCATGAATGGCAACCCAAGAAAAAAGCCAACACTTCTGCCTCTGGGAGTGAAAAAGGTTTTGTTAGCTTTTCTCCTTCCTTAAACTAAACAAATAAATAAGTACATTAATGAGCCTTCTTAATAAGGAAGCTGGTGGTTGTAGTAATATCTCCCCTTCACCCAGAGCAGAGGTTCTATTCTGTTTCCTTTCACACGTGTGACAAAGGTCAGCTACTGAGAGCGACTTGTCTTTGCTACTGTGGGAGTCTGTGTCTCTATTACTGGCTACTACTGCTTCAGTCCCAAGTGTTTATTTTTTTTTAAGGCTTCAGGATCCAAAACTTATTGGGAGAGGAAATATATCAAAAAAAGGAAGCCACAAACAAGGTTAAAAGCACAAATAAAGATGAAGAGAGAAATGGAAAGGGGAGGAGAAAAAAAGGGGGGGGTGATCAGTCCAATTTTCTTTGGAGAGGTATCGCATTGTTGGGGCTGTCTGGCAGTGTTCCAGGGCTTCAATTGAAAGTGAATTTCTTTTATTGAATTCCATCCAGAGATATCATAACCTCAAAAGGCTACTATTACCCAGAGGGTTTCAGATGAAACCATCTGAGTGTGACTTTCGAAATGCAAGAAGTCACAATTGTTGTTTGACAGCATGGGACCTGTCAAGGACCCTCTTTCCAGACAATTGTTTACATAATCCTTCCACCCACCCTATTGAGGTGAAAACATTTCCATTGCAGGCCTTTTTACCTCAGCAGGTGAAGAGCAGAAAAAAGGTCAAAAAGGCATGGTGAGCTCCACAAAACCATCCCAAGCCTTGACAAGCAATATTTAAACATTGGTTTTTGAATGTGCACTGGAAGGCAGTGAAAGAACTCTAGGTTTCAATTAACCAGGTTCTTCCTGTTGTCATGATAATTATGAAACAGAATGGCAAGTAAAAGACCAAATTATTTGAAAAATACATTAAAAAAATGCAGCCACTAACCTTAGCAAAACCAGTATGCAGGAGGTGATTGGGAAGCTGGTGAGACACATCATGCAACCTCAGCTTCCCCTGATGATGTAAGAGTGAAACACAACCACTGCTGGTGGGAATTGCTGTCATGTACCCCTACCCTTCACTGGGTGAGGTGATGGGGCTGGGAAGGTGACGATGAAGGGTGGCATCCTTCCTTCAGCTTCTGGAGGGAAACATGCTGTTGGCAAACTTACTAGAGACATCTGAAGTTAACTGCTAGTTTGGCAATTTTGGCTGCTCTCCATTGATGCTATGATAGTGTGTGTGTATGAATGCACATTTCCAACAGATTATGGGTTTTTGGCTGCTGATAGACTCTTTTATGTGCAGAGCCCAAAGTGGAGTTGCAATGATACTCCCACACTTCATAGGAAGTTTTGATGTAAGAGGAATCAATGTATGGGATGTGTAGTGCGTGTCTTTTACTGAGGACAAAAGAAAGTAGCACAAGTTTAGTGGTTGTGTTTTGATACAAGCTCCACTCACAGACTGTCTGTCAAGAGGGCACAGAAGTGTACAGTGAAAAGGGGAGGAGGAAATAAAGCATGCAGTAGTCAGGCTGCATAAAACACTTGGGGGAGGAAAATGGAAATAAATTTGACAAAGATCTGGTAAGAAGAAAAATACATAAAAGTGGTATGTAGGAGAAAGTGATGGAAATCCCAAATGAAGTACAACATTTTCCTTGTGTACAGTCCCAACACAGCGTGGTTTCAGGGATGGGGGGGAGCTCTGGCTGACAGTGATGCAACAGTGGACAAGCTAGCTCAGAAATCTTTTGGGAGCAGTTTGAAATTGGTGAACAAAAGACAAGCTGCTCTTCAACTGCACCATGTGGGTGAGAAGATAAATGTCTTATGATTCACTGCTCAGCAAAATCCCTGGTGAAGCTGAAAACACCTTTTAAAATTTCCTTCAGTGTTGAGCCTTCCTAGGAGGAAAAAAAAAAGGAGAGTAAATTAAACATTTTTCTTACATTTATCTTCAGACAGGAGAGACAAGATGTAGGTGTGACAGTGATCCATTTGAATTCCTCAATACACCCACAAGTATTTGTAAGTTTTGTGTAACAGAGTGTGAGATCAAGGTAAGTTTGATGAACTGTTGATGAACAGTTCATAGAGCAAAATGTTTCAGACCACATTTAGGACAGACTGGTGACTGTCAGTTGAATGTAGATATGTGGTGGAATAATGGATGTTGTGTGGAAAACCACGTTAAGTCTTGGAACATGATAACATCCCTAAGTCCCCTAACACCAAAATCAATTTTTTTTACATGCAAGGCAGAAAATAAAACTGAGGAGTAACTTTACTAGACAGGAAATCTGTGAAGGAGAACATGGTATAAAGGAGAGCATGAGTACATTTATCTGTCTGCAGAGAATCTTAATTTTTTAGAACTATGGCATGTTGAAAGGTGTTCTTGAGCTTAAACTTTCAACTCCACTCCTTGAAACTTTCTGAGTGAAAGAAATTATGCTGGCAAACCAGAAAGGCTGAAGAAAATGGAAGATAAAAAGCAAGGAATACTCTGGTTATTTGACAGATTAGAAAGAGATATTTGTAAAGGAATAGATGAAGTTTGGGAAATGTAGTGAGACTTTCCTGTAAGGTCAGAAAAAAACTTAAGAGAAGTTATAGAAATTATTTACTTTGAGGTTCTGTTGCCAATGTCTCCCCAGTACTGTATTCTCGATCTAGACACTGCTGATTTATCAGTCTGCTTAGAACTGGCCATTTGCTCCAGGTCATCCAGATGCATCAAAAGAAAACAGGGAAGACTGTTATGCAGGGAAAATATGCCCTTAAGGAGTTACAGATTATTGATGGTAAAATGCCCCCATATTTTACGACTCCATTTGGGAACTTTGGAACAAAGCCTGCTTTAAGACTATTGCAGACAAAAACTGATGTCTGCTGTCTGTAAGCACAGTTATGCAAAGACTGTGACAGTGTACAGAACTGCATAGTGAGAGGTTTCTTGGGAGAAAAAAAGCTGTAAGCTTGTGTTTCTTAATGCTGAGTAGGGTTTTGAATTCTAAGTGGAGAAACATATTGATGAGCACTCTAACAGCACTGTAGTAAAACTCTGCAAAATCCAGTTCTATTGGAAGTTAGTCAATATACAAGATACAGCAGCATATGGAACAGATGCTGGAGTTCTGCTGCAAGAAGAATACTAATTCTGGGTATGTGCCTGATCCAGATGTTCTTTCATAAAAACAAGAGTTGCAGTTATCATCTTGGAAGCCATAGTAAATCATAAATATAATAACACTCAGTGAGAGCAGAAAATGTATTAGTGGCAAATTTGCAAGCCATTTGTTGCTCTTTAACTTCATATTTAAGTGGTCATAATTTTGTTGATCGTGCCTTTATTTCTATCAGGAAGGGACTTCAGCATTGCTAATCTCTTCTATATAATGAAAACAATCATGTCTCAATTGCAGTGAACTGTATGAGCTGGGTAATGAAAGTGTTAGAAATCCAAGAAGGTGAATTTGTGCAAAAGAGAGCTACTGACAAACTCTACCTGTCTCTCAGTGGGGAAAACCATTATTTTTCTGTGGTAGTCTGGAAGATGAAGATCAGTGTTTTTATTTTTTTTGGGAAGTGTCTCCTCATCAACAATAGAAAAAGGTATTATGGCAGAGAATGAGCCCACTGATTTCACTGACTGGTGCAGGTTTGCTGCTGTGGGCTGGGAGCCTACAGGTGTTAGTCCCACTGAGGTTCTCTCTTGTCTTCATACAGTAAGAGTTGTTGGGAGTTATAAAGTCACTATTTATTTGTGATATACTTCCTCCCCCAATACATTATGTCAGGCTGTAATAATTAAACATGATCTGTAAACATATTTTTGAACAAAAGGATTCCTGGCAGAAGGAAAGTGGTATTTTTGTATTATGTTAGTTATTATCAGTATACTAATTCATGTATTTTCCAAGTCAGTACATGTTACACATATGATCTGTCAGTGGTGTCATAGCTGAAAACTGGAATGTCATGAGGCACTGCAGTAGTTCAAATGAACTCAAATAAGTATATCTCCCTTGAAACTGGATAGTTTTGTTTTTATTCCCCTAAAAGAAATGAGAATTTTTTGAATGGAAATGTTGTTCCTGAAACTATTTGTTTCACTTGAAGACCCTTCTCACTTGGAAAATTCCAGCCCCTGAGTGCAATTATGATTAAATCTTGGCCTTACTGTTATTAAAGCTAGTAGTGTTTGTTGTGATTTTATCACAAGATACAAAATAACATCTGTAGGATTTCAGCAGGTGCTTGCTGTAGTTCTAGCTCAGCTATACTCTAATTCAGGTGCTCTCTGCAGGAAGTACTTGAAAACAGGAATGAAAAAAAACCCCACAGGTCACTAATTGCAGTGAACCTGGATGCTTATTTCTTGTCTGGCAGTGCTGACATGGCAGCTGTCTGCGGAGCTCCTTGATGGATGAGTCATGGCTAAAGGAGTGTAACTGTTCCTGGTTGCAGCACTGCATTTGTGTAATTTCTCTCCTTCAGATTTTATAAACCAATTTATTCCCAGAGGTGAGAACAAAACTCCCAATTGCAGAATTTGTAAAACTAAGAAGGAACACACTGATTTGTGGCTATCCTTACAAATCTTCCATCAGTATGCCTGTATATTTCTTGATACCTTTCCATGCAATAATTTTGGGGAAGATTGTACACAGAAACACTCTTCTGTATTTCAGGATAAAATATTTCAGTGTCACTGAACTGAGAACAGCAGGAATTTTTTTCCACTGTGTACAGAATAACTCCTATTTAGTAAAGTATTTCACAGGACAAAAGGAAATACATATGGGAGACTTCCACATTTCTGTGTGAATCTATCTGGGTACTTCTGTTTCTGAGGAAAGAGTTTAGAGACCCAGTAGAGAAAATATAATTTGAAACTGATCTTTTTGCTTATACAAGAATCTCTCATCTGCCGGACTACAGGGATTTACTAACCCCTGGGAATTATCACAGCAGGTGTCAGCCTCCAAAAGTGAGAAAGGGCTGGAGGACTGATGCTTTGAAATACTGGCATTTAATATTTTTTTCTATTGGAATTAGGTTGAGCTGATGTATTTTGATCTGTGTCAGAGCCTCTTTGCTATAAATGATTCAGCTGCAGCAAAATGTAAAGGAGGGAGGTAAATCTCATGGCTGGTGTGCTGGTACTCTTTCTGTGGTAGAGATAGCCTGGTCCTGTCTTAGCAAAATGATAAACTGATTTCATTAATTCCTTTTCATCATCACTGAGCTTCAGATCATCAGGGACATGTGGGTTGGTTTCTGTTTATAATTTTGTTTTCAGAAAATAGACAGCAACACATCTCTACACCTGCCATCAAAAAGGGTGTGTGATAGTGCAGTGACAAAAGATGTCTGAAGATGTTGCCTTAATTCTTCTTGTCTAGTGGAAATATATAATGGGGCAATCTTCAGACAAAAGAATTCAGTAGGAAGGGCTGTCCTCAGGATGCAAAGGGCACTTTTAAACCCTGGCCTGTATGAGCCATCAAATAGAACTAGGAGACACGGCTTCGCACTGAGTAACACATGTTGAGACCTGAGAAAACAGGGCTCATGGAGTTTCATGGCAGCAGGTTACTCAGCTCATTTGGTCATAATTCAAGGCATTTGTGTGACTAATTATGCTCTCAGATGTTTGGCAGAATAAACTAATCAGCTGTTTAACAGCAGCACAGCTTCTCTGTGGCTGACATGGATCCAAGGGATTCTGCTTCACTCAAAGATGCAGCTCCTCTCTCTGAGCATTTTCCTTAACTGTGTAGTTCAGTAGCCTTTCAGCAGACCTATCTCTATTAGAAATAGTTCAACAGGAAGAACATGCTTGGGAAAAGTCACTCTTTGATCAGTTGCTGCACATTTGGTTTAAAGCCTTAAAGGCGAGGCTGTGTACCAAGTCAGCACGTGTCCTGCTAAATCTGAAATGGTGTGAATCAAATAGCCCTATAGATGGATGCCCTGTTGTGTGGTTTGCAGGTGTCTCTCATGCTAATCCAAGCCCACTACAGGTTAAAAATCATACATAAATTGCCTGAAAGGTGAACCAGATGATATAGTCATAGTAGTTGGGTTTTAGTTTTTTGACATTGCAATTTCTCTTCTTTTTTTTGTTGGTTTTTTTTTTTTTCTTAAGGGAGGACTGATGAGACCTACTGGCCCTTAATAGCATGGTATTATAGCCCAGACCTTCTGCTGTTATTAAAAGGTGCAGCTCCATGGTTATTAGTGCAGCTGCACTAGTTCATATTAGTAAGGAATATAGCTGTCTGATGCATTTATAAACCAGATTTCCTCCTGTATTTAGAGAAGAGCTAAGCCTGAGAAACATTTACTCTATCTCTGTACTAGTTTGAAAGCAAATCAGTGGGAGATTCCAAGTCAGAACTACAATTTAATCAGAAAACTAAAATAAAGGCAATAGTACAGAAACACTGGTTTAAACTGACAGAGTCAGAACATGACCTGACACCTTGTTGGTCGGTCAGGGTGAGGATAGCAGTCTGATTAAGTGGTGCCTACAGTCCCATTGGAGTGGTGGATGTGGTTCTGTCAAAGTGGTGATCCTGTAGAAAGGTCTTTCTCTGAAGGTCCAGTAGAGGTTATCAAGCTCTTGTCCTCTGGGAATCCAGTGGCAGTGCTGCCCTGGTGTTCCAAGCCTCAGATTAAACACAGGTAGGAATGTTTGGTTCCTCCCCCAGGGTGGGGCATCTCACAATGGGATGATGCAATTCTGAGTCATGCTGGGAGTCCTCGATGGCCCATTAGTAGAGATGCCCCCCTCCCAGGGTGTTACCAGGGCTGACTCATGGAGAAGATAAAGAACACTGCCCCACTTCTCTTAACAGCTTTGGTAGATGGTAATAGAATACATACTTTTGGTTATATCTTACATTGTAACCTAAGACAATCTCCAAATGTGAAACCCCACCAATTCCTACAAAGGGCACAATCCTGTTGATAAACTATTGAGCATCTTGAGAGAGGTCCAGGAAACTGGCCATTATAGAGAAGCTGGCATTCTGTTTTTTACTATCCATGTAGTAGTGCTCTGCAAACAGTATTTACTGTAATGTTGCTGATACCACCAAGTTCCACAACTGTAAAACCATAAGATTAGTGCTGTGCAGGTATTCACATTGTCACAATGTATTACTTTGTCCCTGGAACAGAAACCAGTTAATGTTAATTAACCAGTTAAGTACAGTTAATGATGACTCTGGATGAGAGCAAGAGTGCTTTAAAGACTAAGAAATGGATAGGTTAGCCGGATGACTAATTTGCCAAGGAAGCAAATTTCTCCATTTATGGAATACGTTTTCTTATTTTCAACTTTTAAAGCTTCATTTAAGTTTCAGTGCAATAAATTTGATAGAAAAAGAGGAGCGTGTTTCCAATAGAATTAGTATCCCTAAAGGTTTCTTTTTACTTGCTGTTTCTGCTGAAAACAGAGGCTAGGATTATTTATTTATCCTTTTGTTTGGTCTCTGACACCCTTTTCAAGGAATAGCTTGCTGCAGAACCTGGGTATAGTTTGCATACTAATAATTTTTGTAATTGATCTTTTCCGCTTTCTTCACTCAGTGTGGAAGGTTGTCAGCTGCTTCTTTGAAGGTAACTAATGATCATACAAGCAGGGAATCTGCAGTAGGAGCCAGGATCTCCCTGGTGCTCTACCAGCACAGCTTCCACATGCTGGCACTCTCCTGTTACCTTACGTGGTGTTATTCAAGTGAGCTTGGAGTTAGAAAGCTTTGATTGCTTTATATATCTTGGGGGTCAGGGCAGTGCAAAGATATTTCCCCAGATGGAGGAAAAATCAAAAAGGCAAACACAGTGCACTTTTCTCCTTTGTGTCAAAAGCTGGCATTCCTCTACATAAATTTGCACTGGAAGGGTTATAAAGTCTAAAATAGGGCATATATCCTCTTTCTCCCTTGAACATTCACAGAGGTGCTCATGTAACTGAAAACTGCACACAGGAGAGGCTGGACTGGTATCTCTGAGAATTCTTCTGCTGACCTGGCTGGAGGTTTGGATTAGCTCTTAGACTCAGCCTCTACAGTCAGATACTCATTGTATAGGATGAGTCTTTTTCCCCCTTGTTTTCTTTCCTCTCACTCTGCCAGTATGTTTCTAATAAAACCCTCATATGCCAGCTTTTGAATAGATCAGCCTGTCTTTATTTCTTCTTTATTTTCCCTTTTTATCTCTGTTTCTCTGCTCTTGTCTGTGAGTACTGCAGCAGAGCTCTTTTCTCTGCTCTAGTCACCCTTAACCCATAAAATAAAATACTTTTAAAAGGGCAGGGAAGAAACAATAATAGATGCTCTAATAAAAGATACTGCCTCTCTCTACAAGCCTTCTTTCACTTCAAAACAATACAGCAGTGTGATAAAACAAACTGCTGTTGCCATATGTTTTGCTGAAGAACCCCTCCCCCTTTCCCAAGTGGTGACACAGTCACAGTTGTGTTGAATTTGGTATAACTGAAGGCTGACCTTTAGAGCTCTTAGCTTGAAAAATGATCATTCTGGGGTGTTGCTGTAAGTATTCTTTACTGACAGCCAAGATAATTTCAGTGAGAAAGGAATATATATATACACATACAGGTACATATATATACACATATATATGTATATATAATGTATGCATATACATACACCCTGTTATTTCACTCATGTCATCAACAGAGCACCGTTGTGGTCTTGCTTGTTTTTCCCTTATTCATCTGGAATAGGTCTTGCTGAAGCAACAGGCTGTGGGAGGACATTTGGGAGGAAAAAGGGTGGTTTCCTTGTCACTCTTGATGTTAAGCTGAAGCTGTGTTTGCACCTGGTTTGTACTTGATGTGCCTCCATGTGAGAGTAGCACCTTTATGGCACATGATTTGGTTCTAGAGCCAGCATTGCATGGCACGTAGGGATTTTTCTTCCTTTTTTCTCCCCACTTTCTAAGAATATAATTAAGGCTGGGAAAACAGTGTTTTTTGTTTTTTAAAAATTTATTCTTAGTTATGTATTCGTAGCAGGTAAGAAATCTGTTTATCAATCACAGAAGGAACAGGGCTTGCAATTTTAATGTCTGTTAGCAGCCATGGTACACCCTGCATTTGTCAGTCAGTGTTTATCTAGACTTGCTAACATGTACTGAATTCCTGTTTTCTGTTGTATCTCAGTTCTGATATACTAATAACTGTTGATTAAAAGTATAATTTCAGAGGGAGTACTTTCTAAATCAATAAGCTACCTGGGAGCATTGGTTACATTTAGTCATAGTCCTGATGTGTATTGGGCTACCACTGAAGGTCAGTGAAAATATCTCTAAGCTCTCTAGGCTATGACACTCTGCCCTAGAGTTTGACACGGTGCTCCTGTACTGATGTGACTAGCAGGGGTGTCCTTGCATTGATACCAGCATAAAAGCTTCATACTTGTAATCCCAGGGGAAGGATTTAAATTGTAAAGTAAAATTGCACTCTTATTTTTATCAATCGTTTGCATGTTGCTATTTGCTTTTCACAGATTCCTGTTTTTGTTAGTGACATTTGAGGCTGGGGAGCATCATCTGTGACAGTAGAGATGTCCAGTAGTGCCTTGTGAAAATTGTTACATGTCTAAAGTGAAATATTTTATCCCTTTTCTTCCTTCTGCAGATTTGAAAGAAAGGATTTTTTTTTTTTTCCTCAGAAAACGGGCTTTTTTATCAGGGCAAAATAATATCTGTTCTTCCAACTACTGCAGGAAGCCAACTAACTGCCTCCCTTGCCTTGTGGTAAAGCTGGACAAGCGTCTGGCATCAATGCAGTCAGTTCCTAAAAAGTCATATTGTATGAGAGTCACTATTTTCAAAGGACAAAAATCTGTTCCCATGTGAGAAACCAACAAACCTACATATGCCTTTGAATTGACTGCACCCACCTTTGAAGTTGTTAGATATTTATACTAAGTAGTCTACCATGACCAATCTGGAGTATTTTCATATCACATCCATCAAGCCTTACTGCTGAATGTAGAGAATGAGGTGGTTGAGAGAAAATCCACAAACTACTAGGTTTGGAGCATACATGGGTCACCAAGAATATGATCATGTGGGGCTCTCTTCCTTTTCTCTGTCATTAGCCAATTTGTTGCTTTTGCTTCCTATTTTACTTCTTATATAGTACCTCTTTTCATTTTCTTTTCTTTTCCTATCTGCATTGGGATTTTCTTCCTCTTCCTTCCATCCAGCATGATGCTGCTGAGACTGGCTTGTGGTGATTATGGGCTTTTCTGGCACTGCTCACTGAGATAAAAAGTGACAGCCCAGGAGCCCCCTCGTGTGCTCCAGTGCTTTCAGCCTGTAGCACAGAGCAGTCTGTCAAACACCAGCAGGCCAACTCCTTTTTGTTGCATTAGCCAGTCAAGCATTTTGTGCTGCTGAATGTCATCTTATTTAACATTTTGTTAAACAACTTCTAAAGGTCTTAACAATATGACAGATGGGCTATTGAATGGATGCTTTAATGGCTGAGCATTAGTTTGTTTTCGTTTCATAGTGTTTATTGTTAGTTAAGTACTGTTTAAATAAATCAAGCTTTTCCCTCTCTCTTTTACAATGCAGACACGTTCAAGAGAGGGTTTTATTCTTCTTGTGATGGCAGTGTGTTTCATTCTGTCAGGCAGACATGATATATGGTGGTCTCATTTCCAGTCAATCTCTGCCTCATAGGATATGAACCCAAGGTCTAGGTCAAGTCTCTAAAGGTTAAAGTGTGCCTTGAGGATTCTGCCTAGTACATACTAGAGCTGCTAAGAAGATAACCTATGGCAAAGTAAAATCTGGAATGACTTTTTTTTTGGTAACCTTCTTCCAAGTTACAACCTTCACTGCCATCTGTCCTGTCTCTGAACTTAGTTTCTGTAACCCTTAACCCTTAAACCTGACTATTGTTACAGTTGAGTCCATGTGAAGGCAGCAGCCTGAGGGAACCATATTACTTCCAAAGGTGAGAAATCCACATAAAGCACATGCATGCAGGCTGTCCCTTTGGCACACACGGAAATCTTCCTTTAGGCAAGAAGCAGTCAGAGCTGCCTCGAATCTCTGTGTGCCATGCTGGGTACACCTGATGAGTCAGGACTGAGCTCACCACCAAAGCAGGTGTGTGGATAGGCAGTGGTGGCTGGCAGGCAGAGGATGCTGTATCTGTAGCTAATCTAGGGACTTTTTCCAGACATGGTCACTGATTTCTGCTACCGAGGTATTAAAGGTGCCTTTTGCTTTTGGTGACATTGAACTGCGGGATTCAAAAGTCAAGTATGTTAGATTTCAGGAAGTTGCTGAAGGCAAGTCAGAGACAGAATGTCTTGGCAGTGTGAGAATTTTGTTTTATCAGGACTGAAGGGCCAGTGTTGGGATGGGGTGAAACGGGAAATAAAATATTTGGAAAGCCAAAGAGACATCATCTCCTCCCTGCTGCAGATGGGAGGTCGGAAAGCAGAGAAGTAGCAATTCCCATCCCTGAGAGTGTTCAAGGCCAGGTTGGATGGACCCCACAGCAAACTGATCCAGTGAAAGGTGTCCCTGCCCATGGCAGGAGGGTTGAAACAAGAAGACCTTTAAGGTCCCTTCCAGTCTAAAATATTCTATGTTTCTTTGACAAGTTAGTGCTATCCCTCCAACATCTTTTGTAGTGGAGTCCAGCTGGGCCTGAGTTCATGGGTTGCAGAGCTATGGCTATTTTGCAGCTTGCAGAAGTCTGAAGTTGCTGATTTCGCTTCTGCAAAGAGCCTGCACTAGCAGTAGATGTTTTCAAGTCTTTGGGATGAGTCACCAAGGTACCAAATGCAACAGTATGCCTCCTCCTCTTTTTCTGACAGCACATGTTCATGCCAAGTGCCTGTCGGGATTAGTCCTTGGCTTGAGTACAGATATTGGCAGTCTATTTCCAGAATCTTGAAAACGTGACACAAGATCTGAATCTAAGAGTCAGGAATTTAGTGTGGCTATCGATTCTTAGCTTGTTTTGGACTTCTGGGGAATACTGAGCTGACTGCAGCATTCCAAAGTATGGAAATGCTTCATGTTTCCTTGAGACAATTGTGAATTTTTGTCTTTGAACAAGATTTTGGTCTGTGGTGGTCATTAGAGGTCCAACTTTACAGGAGCAGGTAACATCTCTGGTGTTTTGACCAAATTCTATTTCCACTAAACAAAGGTCATCTGTCTATTATTCCCTTTGCTGTCTCTAGTGTCATATCCATTCTTTGTTTCATCATTTCATCCATCATTTCATTCATCATTTACATACAGAACTGGGGAAGAAAATACAGATCTGTTTCTGAGGCAGTGGCCTTAGGTGATGCCATTTGCCCACAATTTTTGAGCCTCAATTCCTCATTGGGCATATGGGAGCCAATTTACCTACTTGTTTTGTGAGAGGGCATCTGGCTTATTAAGTGTCTACACCATTTGTAATTTAATGGTATCTGGGTCTCACTTTAACCATGCATGCATCTTTGAGAGACAAATAGCAGTAATACATTTGCTCTCATTAATTTGAAGACTGTTTTTTTCTTTTTCATTGTCCCTCTTCTTTCTTTCTTTTTTTTTTTAATAACTCCATCCCCCAAACTTTCAAAACACTCATCTGAAATAACAAAGTGTTACAGATGAGGTCTTCTGATTATTGCCCTTTAAAGCTTTTTTCACATGGCCAGGCTTCACAAAAACCTATTTTACTCAAAGAAATTAGGTTTCTGGTTAGCAGGAGCCCTAAATAGACATGAATTACAGGAACGTCCTTTGAAATCCCACACAGTACTTGTTTCATTAAATCCCATGAAGCGACCTTAATTTAGTGGAACACTGGATAGGTTGTTCTTTTAACCTATTAGCACTTTGGCCAGTCCCATAAACCATATTCATGGATGATTCCATCAAGAAGGACAACAGTGGGATTAATATTATTTCAGGATACAGTAAATGCCACAATGATGAAGCTGTTTAAGATCTGGTGCTCACTGTGTCACACTGAATGCATTGACATTTACTCTGCCATCACTTCATTTCCAATATTCCTTCCAAATCAGCCGATGCTAATGTTTCAGTGTGTGTGCAGAATACAATTCCATCAGGGCTAGGGACGAGGAGAAATGAGCTTAAAGCAAGTCCTTCTCCCCTGTTCCCTTGGCACCCCCCTGTTCTGCTCCCACCCCAGCGTGGCAAATGGCTCATCTGCTGTGTACATGGCTAGGAAAGAGCAAACACACGGGTGGAAGTGTGACAAAATCAGGGCTTTGTGTTGTGTGGAGTCAACATGAATCAGGCCACCCATGGTCAGGTACAGGTGTAGTTCACTTGCATGTTTATAGGCCTAAGAGTACAAGGGAAGAGCCCGTTTGCTCCCCATTTGGCAAAGAGGCAGCGTGAAAAAGAACTGGCTTTTACACAGGACAAAGATGCCACCCACTGCCTCGCTTTGCCTTCTACACATCTGCCTTTGGAAGGGCAACAAAGGCTACCTGGTTACACACCCCTGTGTTGGGGAAGATGAAATAGGAAAGCCTTATAAATATGATTACCTGGCAAAAAGTGCTGAGAATGTAGAAACCATAAACAAGATTGAAATGAAAACAAGCTTTGAGATACCAAACCCCAGTTACTGAACAACTGGAAAACAATGGCATGGCCACTGCAGGTAATCCCCCCTTTGATTAAACAATACCCTCTGCTTGCAGACGGGTCCAAGGGTCACAGCAGACCCTACCAACTTGGCAGAGGGTCGAAAAAGCAGTTTTTAGGGTTTAAAATATAACACCATATGGTAATGCAATAGTTCTCATAGGCTGTATGCAAATGTTATAAGATTTGTAGTTTGTTCTAGATTGGTTAATGAAAATTAGAATATTCAGCACAAAAGATGATTTATTGTATTGTAAATGGCAAGCTCGCTCTCTTCTCTCCTCTCTTGCTTGCTTTCTTACTTCTCTGACCTGGCAGCCCCTAGCAGGTCTCCTACACCCACGCCCTTTCACAATAAACCTCATGCTCTACAACCCGACTTCAGAGATCTCTCGTCTGTCCCAACCGTCCAAAACCAACCCGCAAATCCTACACCCCTGCACCACCATAATTGAACTTTAGAAGGCTTTAATATCTTTCCTCCACAGCAGCTCTGGTGTGCCAGCACAGTGCCTTATGCTGTTTTGCAGGCTGAGGGCTCAAAGGGGATTTCAGCTGTAATTCAGTGGAGAGAAACACGCTCTTCTAGAGAGATTCCAGTGGGGACCAAACTGCTCTCATCCAACGTGTGTAGGAGCCTCTATCTTTATGTTACCAAAAAAAGGATCCCAAATTGCCTCGCTGATGTTTGCACAGGAAAGCACCTACAGAAGAGAGGTTTGAATGCAAGTTTCCCTAGCCTCAGTTTATCCAGGAGACATTCCTTGATGTGGCTGAGAGGTAGCAGGAGCAGTGAGGAGAGAGTTGTCGTGGGGCATGACCGATGTGGCTGTGCTGCTATCAGCTGTGCTGTGTGGCACTGAAAGTCTGCTCAAATTCATCTGTCATGTTCAGTTGCAATGCAGGGGAGAAGATTACACACCTGGCTTCATTAATCACTACCACTTTGTAAAGGTAAACTGTGAGAAGCAGGAAAGATCTGGGTCCTCCATAAGCCAAAATTCTTGACGCTGGGAGAATGAGGTAGGGCACTAGTTACATGCTGGTCTCGTATTCATATCCTCCAGTAAGATTTCTCTGTTGGTCACTGCAGGAGGAGGTGGGAGTTGGTTATTTGCTCTGACTTGGTGTGATCATTCTTGTGCTAAGGAATGATCAAATAAACTGCTTCTACAGTAAAGTAAATAAGCATTATGAGGAGAAAACAAGGAGTTGAGAACTGGGGCAGCCATTGAGACTTTGAGTTTATTAGATGTGCAGGAGGACTATTGGTTAAGCAGGTCTATCCAGATTTGGGTTTAAATTATTGCAATACAGGGAAAGAGCTACACAGTCTATTTGGTCTAGGTTAGGCAAACAATTATGATAGAGTCAAGGCAATGCAATACTTGTGCTTGAATAAATAGAAAACGTGCTGGATTGTGCTCTACATGGTGGAAATGAATGTGCCTATCTGGGTAATCTTTCTTTTGACTGGTTATTTTTAATGATTCAGTAAAGATAACTGGATACTTGACCACATTACTTGTATATGGTGGCACACAGTGTGTTGATAACTTCAACCTTGATTTTGTGGGGTGTCCAGTGGAATCCTCCATAAGAACTCATGTCATTTTATTGTATCACCACAAAACCTTATTATTAACATCCTGTGACTGATGCTGTTAACGCCTTTGTGCTCCCTTTGGAAAAAGATGGCATATTGCATTTGGAAGGCCTCATTGCATCTGGAGAACTCAAGAAAATCAGATACTATTAGCAGGAAGTGTTAAAATGATAAATTATAAACCCAGACAGACCCATTCTTCATGGGACAGAAATCTACCATTGAAATATATTGAACTGCATTGGTCCTCATTATTTTGATAAAGAGTTTTATCTCCTCTTCATAAAAAAGCTGTTCAGCTTACTGGATTTCAGAGTCTATGTAAACAGAAATCTATGCATTTGATCTACATTTTACCTAAGCATTTGGAGCCCGTAAGTTCTCCTTCATCTGTTACAGCTGGCCAGTACAGGTCTTCAAGGCCTGCATTACAGCTATTTTGGAAAGGAAGCTGGTATTTGATTTGTTTCTCGTGTCAGGAGTCTGGAGAAGAATTTTGGAGGAGGAGTGGTGAAGAAAATGGCTAGGTCCTAGAGAGAAGCCAGAAAACAGGTAAGGTGACATCTCTTGACTCTGTTGTTGGTGGTGTTATGCTTGTACAAGATTTTGAGCTCCCTGCAGGGTACCAGCAGTTCTAAGCTATTGTTAAGCTGCAAGGTGAAACATGATTCTTCTGCCAAAACTCTGATCCCATCCCGTTTTGCAGGGATTTGAATGCTGAAAGATTACACACATGCATATTTTAATATATATAATTTCAAAGTGGAGAAATGATATTAGACTGCATGAAAAATATTTCCTTGTGGTGGTTTCATAGCCTTTCTTACTGCATGCATGTGAATGCTTCAAAACAAAGATACACTTTGAAAAAATAGACAGATTGAATCCTCCTTGCATTATAACAGTGGGTGAAATCATTGTAGCTCTAATAGATTACAGAGGCCTCATGGTGTGGCTGGAAGTCAGGTGTCTGCAGGGGACTTTTGATAAACTTGGCCCTGGCAGTGAAGTTTGCCTGTGGCTTTGGGCCCTTTACTTAGTCCCTCTGACTCAGTTTCCTCATCTGCAAAGCAAACCTTAGAAAACCCTCCATGAATACCATCAGCAAAGTCAACAGTTACCCACAGTTATTTCCTGGTTTAAGTACAGGAAGATGGTTAGACTTTTGAACTGCCACCATGTGGTTCCTTCTTACAAGTTTTTCAACTTTCATTTTTATCAATTCCTGCCTTTCCCAACACATTTAGCATTGAAAGCTTTACTGTGTCCTTCGTCATGGAAGGTCTTTGCCTTTACCAACACTGTTCTGCAGCGGATTTGATTTATTTTTGCATAAAAAGATCTGGCTTACTTCAATCACCTGCTGTGTTTTCTGTGTTATCAGGTCAACTTTGAGTTATTTAATATGAACAGTTTGCTGAAAGCTCAATGATAATGTTTTGGGGAAACCTTGTAGAATTTGGCAGGAACAGGATCATCCTATGAAGGTGTCTGGCATTTGTTGGTAAAACAAAAAAAGTAAATTTTTGGAGTGATGGACTGTTCATGGTTACATTTTGATCCCATATGGGACATCAATTTCATATCTTTAGTGTGCAACTGCTCATTTTCAATACCTGATTTCAACAGAACTTCTAAAATAGAAGGGAAATGGGAGGAAGTGATTTGTTTAATCTTGAAAGGATGGGCCCTGGAGGACAGTTTACATTTTTGTTTTTAAAAAAAAGTGATATTGTAGTGATTTAGGGGAAATCTTGCAAACTTGACCATTTTATGAACATATATTATCAAGAATTCATTGACTTCTTTTAGTTCCATATTCTGTAGTTATATCTGCATTGCTTAACCATAGTATTAAATTCCTTGGTGACTAATTAATTCAAATTTGAGTTTAAGACAGCCTTTTTATAAAATAAAAAATAGTAAGTTGGAAGCATCAGGAAAATTCAGTGGGCCAAAAAGAAGTATCTTTTTTGAAGGTTAGAAGTCCCTACTTGAGTGTCAGCATCTAATATTAGTTTCTTCCTTTAAGTGCCTGTGTCACACAGCCCAGCCAAAAGACTCTGTGGGCACTTTTATAAGGGCACTCCAACATGGAGGTGCTGAAAAATAGTTTTAAATCAAAACAAAAGTCTTTGCTATCTTTTCAAGAGTTTGAAAGGTAGCCAGGAACATTTCAGCAAAGCAGCATGTCACTGTATTAACACCAGACAAATAATTGTGTTGATTACAACAGGGAAGTCTGTGTAGGGTGTGTTCCAGAGACCAACTCTTTTCCACCAGGGTTGTCAGACACCCTGCAAAGTCAATACACATTTTTTACGGGAATAAACCAATTTCTATTATTTTTTGCTGGTTTCTCTTGGATAAAATTACTTTTCTTCCTCCTCTGTTCCTAACACAAACTTTACTTTGCGCAAGATCATTGGGTTGTGACAGCTGCTCACAAAAATACAGTGAGCACTGTTAGTGGCTGTGCCTCTGTCTGCCTCCTTACCAACAGGCTTGCTTCACAGAATGTAGGGCAATACCTGAAAGCAGATCAGCTAAAGGGGATTGAAGAAGACGTGATCAAATTGCAGCCTGATATTACTGTAAAGTTCACTTACTTGCCTGTGTCCCAAACAAAGGATGAGGTCCATCTGCACTGCCTATTTCTTGAGAAGAAAGAGAGAGAGAAGAAATACTGCATCTAGCAGAAATTTGCTTTTGGGCAGAGAATCTCCAAGTGTTAGCTCTTATCCTAGAATCAGTCATCTTGCTTGTTGAGAGCAATTGAGAGCTTCCTGCTAATTTTGGGGGCTTATGTTCAAAGCAGCTACAATGCAGTTGCCTACAATGAAAAACAGTTGTCTTCTGCATGTGCCTGACTTATGTTTTCCTATTATTTTATCACCAGTGTAGATACTGCATTTTCAGTTTAGGTCTTGCCAATTTTAGTCTTCTTAAACTTGGTCCCAATTGTCATGGGTAGAACACTGATGTCAGTGTGGTTCTTAGCCCAAGTAGGAACTGCTTCAAAGACCTCTTGAGTTTGGCTTTTTCACATTGTCCAACCAAATTTCTCTTTTCAGGAGGTCAGCTGACCCTATTGTCTCACTCCTGCTAACCAGTAGTCCAGCTGGCTGTCCTGGATCCCTTCCTTGTTTCCAGCCACACCCTGTCAGTCAGTCCATACAGCTCTTCTGCTGTATCATATTTAGCTGCAGAGGTGCACAACAGTGCTATTTCCCTTAGAATGGGAACGCTTTATTTTACAGAGAGGAAACAGGATGATTTCCTGCATAAGATTCACTGAGGATTAATGGGTCTGTCAAGATCCGTAATCAGTAGCCTAGCAGGGCTGGCACATGAAAGGACCACAGTGCCATGTGAACCACCTTCAGGCTTGAAACTGTTTCTGTAGTTCAGTCCCAGGGACCTGAATGAACATGAACTCAGAATTCAATTACTTCCTCGCCAGCCCCAGCAGAGATCCATTTACATGCCAGGAGAAACCAGTGCTGAGCAAGAGCACAATGCTGCTCTCACAGGAACCACATAAGCAGGATAGCTGTCCTCCAAATCCTGCATGTTTGGCTGGAGATCTTCCAGGATTGCTGTTTACTACATGACAAACCTGTACTTTTCACCAGTATGTCGCACAGTATTTTTGAAAGCTCTTCTCATACTTTATAGAGACTTGAGGGCAGATCCTGGTCCCCCATGGACTGACAGAAGAAACTTCTCTTCAGTAGGCCAGAAGCAGACCCTGGGGAATTTTCAGGGTGAAAAGACAAAGGGTAAAGCAGGATGGATATTTCTGAGTTTTTTTATTTTCAGGAAGCAGTGTCTTGGGGGTCATAGTGGTTTTAATTTTCTTATTTGAGTTTCTGGCTAAACGCCAGTACACTTACCAAAATATACCTGATTCTTGTTGTGAGATAAGAATTAATAGTAGGCAAAGTAGGCTCATACTTTAAGGGATATAAAGAGAATTTATTAACAGACTTAAAAAAGAGAATAATAAAAACTAGGAATCATAACAAAACTTTTAGAACACCCTTCTTCCCCCCCCTTCCCCCTCAATTTCTTTCCCATTGACCATACGAAAAGACAACACTTCGACTTTTAGCTAGTTTACTACCTCTGGAATAGTCTTTTCTCAGTTCATGTAGGGAGAGAAGTTTTCTCTTGCTTTACCATGTTGATTCCCCATAGAAAATACAGTTCTTATTGTTTTAAGCCTCAATACAAGCAGCTGCCTGGAAGGAAAAAATCTGCTTGTTTTGGAAAACCCCTCCCACTTCAGTAGCTTTTGCAGAACCACTACAGTGGGCATTTGATGGTTGCTGAGGTGCTCTTTTGAGGATGAACATTTCTATTACAGCGGCAATGAAATCCCCTTTTCTCATTATTGGCAACATAAGTCTCCTTCTATTATTCCTGGGGCAAGGAATCTTTACACAGGAGCCTTAGTCCACTGCCTGTAGCTAGAACATTACATCCCCCCCACCCTTTTCACTCCTTTAGACCATTGCTCAAATATTACAGGATATATTATAGCTGAGTTTATCAGCATGTTTTTACAAGAGAAGTTTCAGTCTCAAAGTAAGGACACTCCTCATCTCCTCCCTCTGTGGATACAGGCTTTGCTACATTCATTAACTTGGAGTCTTCATGTACCTTTTGCATGTGTTTTCATTCTCTCTCTGTGCAAGGGAAAACAGATGTTTGTAAGTTCCATCCTGACACTGAAAAGGTTAACTTGTCTCTCAGTCATGATCACATGGCCTCTGCCCATGCTGTTTGAGTGCAGCATTCTCAGCGTTTGAGCTGAGGGAGAGGAGTTCGTCTGCGCCGTTCTCCATCCAAGCCATGTCTGAGCTGCAGGGGTCGGCCCGAGCCCTCTCCCACGCTGGGCTGCGTGCGGAGCCAGCCTGGCCAAGACTGAGTCAGCGTGCCCTGGGGCAACAGAACACAGCCCTTCTCGGCTCGGCTGGAGCTGAACGGAGCCAACCTGGCTCCCATGCCTGCAGCTGCCGCGAGGACCGACGGCCAGCCTGGGCCCAGGAGTAACAGAGCAGGGCCCAGAGCCGAAGGGTTCGGCACTGTCACTGTAGCTGGCATGTTGGCCTGGCTGCACTGCCTCTGCTGAGAGTCCAGACCGCATCCTCCCATTCCTCCTCCCCTCCACTCCATCCCGGCTGACAGCCGAGCCGCGTGGCTTGGCTGAACATCACCAGACGGCGCGGAGGGGAGAGAGCGATGTCTTCTCTCAGTCAGCGGAAAGTCTAAAAGAGCTTCTTCAGATCCCCTCCTGGTTTTATGAGTTCTGGAGGCAGAAACTGCAATGCCTCCTTTTGGATACCTCATTTCTGGCTCCACCTCCTTCTTTCTGCATTGGAAATTCCAGCCAAGGCTACCCCACGACAGGGGTCAAATCTATATTTAGGGACAATTTCCTCTTTGCCTGTCCTTGGATAAAGGAGAAAAAAAAACACAAAGAAAATGATCTAGAGATCCATAATAGCCTTTCCTGCAATGACTCTGTAGCTTTCAGTTTACACCCATTGAAGGAAAAGCTGTAGACTGCCTTTGTAGCATTGGACAAGATTAATAATGTGTATGTCATGATTCTGGCTGTAGCATGTAGTGAGCAGAGATAGTGGTGGTTAATTTTGCAGCTATAACACTTTTCTAGACTGCAGGAAAGGGAGATGTGTCCTGCTTCTGAATTTTTCTCTAAAAATGCTACATCTTTGACTTCTCCAGTATGGTGAACTGAGGCAAAAGCCTTTTAGTGAAAAGGAATCTTCTGTGTATTGTGATCTTCTATGTATTGTGTTTAATGGCATTTCATTTAAGAAGTCTCCTTCCTCTGATTCTTTTGCTTGATTCATTCCCTTTTGTGCATCCTTCCTTGGCTTCCCTGTCTGTGTGAAAGCTCAGGTAGCTTGTCTGTTTTGGGAGACTTGCCAGGGAAGACCTATAAAGCCAGTGGTTTGTACAGTGCAACTCTAGTCAGCGTATGTCTTTCCCAGTGGCACTGAAAAACTGAAGGACACTGGCACAGTGAAACCTACCCAGCCTGGTCCTTCCAGTCTGGGATGTGATTTACCCTGTCAGCCCCAAAGGCTGCACCCCATCTTTTGGCTGCAGGTACCCCCTATGGCTTTCAGCAAGAGTTACCCATAGCATACAACAGAACCTCAAAAAGTTGTTGGTAATCATTTGCCCGTGAATATTTTAAATGAAACCACAGTCCAGCTTGTAAAGGTTTCTGTTTTCCTGAGGTGGGCTATTGAACCTGAAAGGCAGTGCACTGGATCTGTTTTTCACTATCCTTTCACCCTGAATTTTACTTGTATTTCTCCCTGCGGTGCTGACAGGATAATAATATTGTAACATTGTCACATCTGGTTAGGGAGAGGGGCAGGAGGAGGAGGAAATGAGGAACTCTTTGCTTCACTAACCTAAGCTCTATTCTATAAACAAATGAGCACAGGAAACTCTAGTGAGTGGGCCACAGCCTCCCACAGCTGCAGAGAGATGTGTCTTGCCTTTTTCTTTGCACCCAGTGCTCTCATTAACTTCAGCGGACTCCAGAGACTCTGACAAATGAAGATTTAGAAAGTCAGCGTTAATGCAACCTTTCATCTACTGTCTTTTTTCCCTCCAAGGTCAGTGGGGGACTTGGATGTTCAAGAACATCTGTTCATTTCTAAACATTGGGATATTTACATTTTCTAATATCTCAGGTCACTCATTTGTACCCCAGCAGGTTCCTAGGAGCTCACTAGATGACCTCTGGGACTTGGATTCTCAGCCTAAAATAAGCAAGACGGGACAACAGCAATTTAAAATTTCTAGTTGTTTAAATAAAAAAAAAAAAATCTGTGAACAATGATTAAATTATTGAGATTTATCACTAATTATTATTTTCCATGTGCTAAATCAACTTTGAAAATAAGACAGAAGTTTGCAAACTACCAAAACAAAACCTCAGGTTTTGTAGTAAGTGCCCAGGCATTGTAAATGGGATACCCTTTACTTCCAATGGTGCAAAACAAGTATCAGAGTGAAAAACTTCTCCTGACAACAAAAAGAATAAGCAAGAAGTATCAGAAACCCTTTTCCCATTCTTTCCCATTTTAGGACTCAAAATCTATTGCCTGCTTGTATGACCTTTTTGCTCTGCAGTTGGGTAGGACTCTGCAATGAAGTATAGTGTGATTCCAAGCCTGTTTTTGGTCCCACTAACCTTGAAAATGCACCTTTATGACACAGAGCCCAAGCTGGCTTGTCAGGTCCGTGCTTTCGCTGGCAGTCCTAATTCAGTCCCTCTAAGCTCTCTTGCTAGGCTTCCTTCTAGTCAAGTAGCAGTTCAGGCTGTGTAATGTTAAGGGCAAGATTCCCTATCTGAGAAGCACTTAATCTTCTTGATGGATTTTTTTTTTTGGCGTGCATGTGCGTTTGTATCGAGTATGAGTGCAGCAGATCTGTTTTATTGTTTTGTCCCTCTTCTTCACCCCCCTGCTCCTCTTCTGCTATGGCTGGGAACCCCTTTATGGCAGCTCCTTTGTCTTTGCAGATGTAGTAGGGCTATGCAGTAAGACAAAATGCTTCTGCTGTCAGATAGCCAGCCCAGCTGAGTAGGATCAGGCATGAAAATGTGCTGCTTATATCATCCTCAGGCTGAAGAATTACATTCAGGTGTTGCACACCAGTTTTGAATAAATAGGGGTGCTTAGTGGGAAAGATCTGTAAGTGTCTGGTATCTGTTTTTTGCCTCTGGTTTCTTCTTGGTTTTCCCCCTATGTTTCATTTTCATGAGAGACTGGCTTGTATGCCTGAAGTCTGAGCAAATGAAGAGGAATCCTCAAGGAAGTGTGAGAGGGTTTTCTCTTCTTTCAATACTTTTATTCCCTTTTTTCCTAAGGACAACTCTTTCTGCAGCCCCAGAAGAGTGGGACTATGGTGATAAGGCCCACAATCCACATGAGTCTCTTGAATCTCTTCTGGGCAAACCAAATACTTGGCCTGGCTGTCAGCTGAGTCCTGAGGAGTGGAGTTATACTGAGTTGTCAGTGGAAACTTAAAGGACAGCATAAGAAGGAATAGTGTAGAGGAGCAAAGTTTCTGCATATGCTTACTGAAGATTAATGAAGATCCAGGGAATCCAAAGAATTATGAGCTCAAGGCTTTTTCAGAAGGATGGAAACATTCATCCTCTGAGCAGAAACTTGAAGATTCATAGGGGGAATGATAGAGGCTGTTCCCACATTTCATTCTTTCAAACTGTATTTTTTTCTCCATGTTCAGGAACTTTTTTTTTTACCTTCTCAGATTGTTTCTGCCAGGACATTAACTACAAATTATGTAGTTTAAAACAGCAACCAAACCAATATATCTGTTCAGGAGATAAGGTTCTGTATACTAAGAGCTTTTTAGAACATAGGGAGCCAGTTCAGCCTTTAACATCAAGGAGGCTGAGACTCATCTGTGCTCTCAGACATGTTCCATACATACTCCTAGGTGAAAGTACCATGATAGTGAGTAACATATGATGCCAAGTGGGTCTCCAGCTCTGAGCAAAGGAGCCACTGTGACTTCTTCTGACACCTGGACAGGTAAGTTGTCTGCTGGGGTCTTTGATTTAGGGATGGCATATTCCCAGTGAGGACCAGAGTTCTTAAGGCTTTAGATTGAAAAAAAAAAATACATGAAAATCAGGATAGTATTTAATGTATTTTTTTTCACTAGGCAAAGATTGTGATCCTGGCACAGAGTCATCCCAGAAGAGCTATTGCTTTTTCAACCCCATTGCTAGTCAATTGACTTGGGAGATTGTTGATACTTTTCAAGTCTGGGCCATTAAGGAGGCTTTTTTACATGTAATAATGTATAGTCACTAAATCTGGGGAGTAAATCATGAGTACTGCTGGAAGGAGGGGGTATTGAGGCTGTTTTACTGCCCTCACTTTCCTGTGGGGTGTGGGCTATTACCCTGATGACTTAAGTTAAAAAGAGGCAGATCCAGCCATATCTTCTGACAACTGCAGTGGGAATTATGTGAACCACTAATTCAGTGGTGAGGTACAATTTCTGACAGCATAACACAGAATCAGAATGTTTAAAGTAGTTTTGGCTCTGGCTTTTGTATTTTGCATGTTCCTGGGGAAATCTTTTCTTTTGGGTTTGCTCTTTACCTTGGGAATTTTTTTACACCCTTAATTTCTTTTAAAAGAAGCCTGAATGTGTAGGGTCTACTTTGCCTCCTTGCTGTTGGTGCAGTACTGATCCCGAATGCCAAGAGGAAAGACATTAAATATTATATTTGCTAAACAAAACTGACACATTCCTACTTTCACACAAGGAAGCAGCGGCACTTCCCACGCTCCTGAGAGTTTAAAATGATCCATTTTATTGAGCGATATAATGACAGCACTAGCTGAGCAGAGCAGTAATTACTATCTCTAGGAGACCCAGGAGAACAGTGTTTTAAAAGGAAAAATAGTGTTTTTCATGTAATTCTTTAAATTCTGATACCAGCAGTTCAAGATTTGTCAGGCGTAACTAAAAATAGAAATTCTAGCCAGATGTGTTTCAGGGGACAGATTGTGTGGAGGCCTCTTGGAGTCAATGGGGTGGGACACAGCCCAGGATTTGTCTATCCATTGGCTCCACTGCACTGGGAAACCTGGCACAGCTCAGCATGTATGATGAAAATCAAGTAGAAGCGACTATGTTTAACTTGTATTCAGGCTGTTTGAAATGGGGGTAGGCAGTCGGGTTGACTCCATTCTTCCCCCCAGGATTTTCATGAACGCAGGTGGTCGGATTGCTGCTTGCTCTCAGTCTGTCTGTGTGACAGCATAAGATGTGAAAGTTAAAGAAAAAGTTAAAAATTGAAGTTGAGATGCTGCAAACTTCTTGGACTGTGTACTGGTTTACATCAGGAGGTATGAAAATGTGTAAGCTTTGCTTACAAGGACTAATCTTCAATATTTTGTGATGCTGATGAAGTAACAAGCGCAGGCAAAGTAGTAGCAACCACGAGAGTAGACAAGGCCATTAATCTCTTTTCTTCTAATTGTAAACAAAATATATGAACCATGATAAGGTCAGAAGACTTGAGTTCATCTTTTATCTCAGAGGCATTGCTGCGTGTCTGAGGTTTTCTTCTTTCTTACTACATTGTGAGCATCTCACAGAGGGTACTGACTGCAGAACTACTGACTGCACTGCACTTTGCAGAATTCCACTCTTTAAGTGGTCCTACAGAGCTGACTGTGCATCTTTCTCAATGCTGTTGCATCACAAACATATTTATTATATAAATAAATACCAAATTTGGTATTTTTCTGGGAATACAAGGTGTCTTTAAGACCTTGTGTGAGTAGAATGTGACATAACGAGTGAACTTCCACACTATTTTCTCAACAACAACAACAAAAAATGCCTAGAAAATTATACTGGTCAGATCCTCAGCTTATGTAATTGGTCTTCTGAACGAGTTTTCCTAGAGCTAAACCAGTTCACTGTAAGTCAGTACTTGGCTTGGTATTAGCATGTCCTGTGTTACTCAGACATTCCTTCCTAAATTCAGCCAGTTGGCATTTTGCCCACTGTGGTTATTTTTGCCCTCTGTCCCTAAAGACTTTTCTGAGAGCCAAGGTCCAGGTGTATTCTTGGGTGTCAGTTGCATGTCAGATCTTAGGGCAGCATTAAATTCCAAAAGGACAAATGGAGTGCTGGCTGCTCCTTTCCCACTATAGAAAATTCTTCTACTTGATGACACAATTCCTTCATCCCCTAGATTTACACTTCATTAGAAACCCAAACCTGCTCCCAGGTTTTCAGGAGCTTGTTAGCTCTCAAAGCACCAAGAGTGCTGCCTAATTTGCAAGTGGGAAGGCTTGGGGAAGGCAGTATGACATGAAGTTTCTTTTATCCAGCTTTTCAAGTTGTCGTGGTTTGACGCTGGCCAAATGCCAGGTATCCATGAAAGTCGTTCACTTACCCTCTCCTGCTACAGTTGGGCAAAGGAGAGGGAAAGAAAATTAACAAAGGGCTCGTGAGTTCAGATAAGGACTGGGAGAAAAACACTCTAAGGGGAAAACTGGTTTAAATTTAAATGTATAAAGTAAATCTGTTATTAACAGAGTCAGAGGAGGATAATGAGAAGTAAACTAAGCCTTTAAAACATCTTTTTTTCCCCCAGCCCCTCCCTCTTTCCCACTGGCAGTGCAGGGAGACAGGGCATGGGGGTCTTGGTCAGTTTGTCACCCGAGATCTTTTTCTCTTTGCTCAGGGAGAGGAGTTTTTTTTCTCTGCTATGCCATGGGGTCCCTCCCATGGGCAAACAGTCTTCCCAAAACTGTTGTGGTGTGGGTCACTCATCCATGGGGTGCAGTCCTCTAAAGACAGGCTGCTCTGGTTTGGAAGCAAGCACCCTCTCTCTCTGTATCTCTGGAAGCAAGGGCTCTCTCTCTTCAGGTTTCCCACTGGACCACAGCTTTCTCTAACATTCACCTGCTCCGGCGTGAGCACTTTTCCTGCAGTCTCCAAATGGATTTTAGCATTCCCCATGGACTTCACACACTACAAGGGGGCAGTTTGTTTTACCATAGTCCTCACCACAGCTTGCAGAGGAATCTCGGCTCTGATGCTTGAAGCACCTCCTCCCTCTCTTTCTTCCCACTGACCTTTGTGCTGCCGTGTTGTTTTCCCTCACACGTCCTCACTTCTTCCTCTTCTCTGACTAGAAGAAAAAATGCTGCTTGTAGGTACCACTGTCAACAAGTTCCACTAATTCAAAGATTCCTGCAAGATCCCGCAGTGCCGAGAAGTTGATCTTGTGTAGGTTCTGCGTCGGGGAACCTGGGGATGGCTGCCAGTGACAATGCTTTGCCACTCCTGGAAAAAAAGCTGTGTGTGCACTGTTTTGATTTTCTTCTTAAATATGTCATCACAGAGGCATTACCAACCTGTCTAATTGGGTCAGCAGCATGTCCATCTTCAGAGCCATCAGAGATCTGCTCTGTTGGACATAGTGGAAGCTTCTAGGAACTTCTCACAGAAGCTGCCCCTGTGGCCCCCCTCCCCCGCTACCAAAAACCAGGCTGTGCCAAACCAACACACAAGTGAAGGTAAATAATGTGACCAGGACTTCAGGAGGAAGAAGAAAAAGAAGGAAAAAGAAAGCACTGGCACAGAAATACAATTTCAGTAAATAGCAGCGGTGCTAATTTCTGGCAAAACAGAGTTAAGACAATATGGAAACAATTAATGCTGCTGTACCCATGAAACAGAAGTAAAGATAGCTGATGCTTCATGATAAAATTCTTCATCAATCACTGGTTTATTTTATTAGCATTCATAGTGCTGTGTGGTGTGATTACTTCTGGTGTCCTGTGACAAGCATAATGAGAAAATCCAGGGCCAAACCCAGACCTGGCACTGGACCCGCATACACAGCTCTGAATTTGGACTGTAATGTAACACATATGAAGACATAAACCTTTCCTGAAGGATCACAGATTCCACCCCAATCCCTGGCCCTCACTGAGGTTATTCCCTACATTCAGATTTATTGGTAAAGCATTGCTGAAACTTTTTCTCCTCTTTTAAAAATTGCCCTACAAATGATATGTTGAAATATCTGAGGTTCCTATATTGTCTGGACTGTTCTTTATTGTGTGAACGTCCTGGTTTTGCTAGCTAAATGACCAAAGGCTCTGCAGCCAGATGGTATTAATTCTTTACAGTTGTGTTCATACATCAGATGTAGATATTGTATTCCACTTCCCATTACATCTGAAAATGACTGAGTCTGACAATATGGCATCCACATTGAGATGTTTGCTTTGTGAAAACTGGCTGCTGCTCAGAATTATTTGTATTATTAACTCCTGTACATTGCCCCTGCTGTTTGATCAGTCTGTTTCTCTTTGTTCTAAGCCATATGTGTTTTCAAAACTAATACTTATACACCTTTCAAGGCCTTTGATTGTTGTACAAAAGATGATAAATCTCAAGGGGATTTAACTATATCCTGGAGCATACAACCTAATGAGAAAAAGAAACTCAAAACACCAAAACATGGTGTTCTGATATTCTATCTCCTAGCTTTCAAATTCAAACAAAAAAAGGATCTGCTGTGATGAAGCATTAGCTGCATGAATAGCAAGTCTAACTCCTATATTCCCAAGAGACACTGTATTTAACAAGGTCACTTCCATTGCTTCTGGATTTCTCATCAGTTCTTTGTACACTTTCTATAGGTGGTAAATACTCCACTTTGTTTGTGAGAGGAGAAAGAATGTTGTTTTGGGGCCTTTTTTGGAGTTGTTTCTTTTTTAATGTTCTCAAAAGCTTTTTGACTGCTATCTCTGTAGAAGAATTAGGGGGGAAGGAACAATTATTTTTGAGTCGTAAATAAGTGCTCAATTTGCACAGCTGTGAATATACCCCAGACTCTTTTGCACCCTGCCATAGCTATGATGTAGGGAATGACTTAAGCGTACAAAAGGGAGACAATCTGCATGTGACTTGAAAAATTGCTATTTCCTCCCTTCCCTAAGTCTCCAGCCTATCTGGAAATGAAAATGGCAGTGTATCTCTGTGCCATTTACATTTGCACTTGTGCCACCTGAGCACCAAAAGGTAGGTGGCTATCACCTGATGGCTGCAAATGAACAAAAGCCTTCTTACATGAGTCTGGGGAAGAGCCTCAAGCATAAAGATACAGCCATAGGAACAACAAGGTAAGGATACCACCACCAAAATTACAGCATCAAGGATAAAGTTGTTCTGTCAGTTGCTTGGGAAAAGAGAGTGTAGGTCCAGGAGGATGGAATAAGCTGGGTCTTTCTGTGGAATCAGCAGGAAGCTGCTTTGGCCAAGGAAAAAAAGGGTGAAAGCCTTGCTCCTGTTCGGACTAGAGGTGCTTCATCTCACTGTTCCTCATTGGTTTTTAATCCTCATCCCCAAGATGAAGCACTAAATGATGCCTCTCTTGGGAAGGGGACGGTTGAACAATGATGAGGAAAAATTACTCCATTCATGTTCAAACTGACTGTAAGAGCTTTCCTTCCCTGAAAAGAGACCAAAGTTTCTTTTTGCTATTTTTGGGTGATATTTTTGTTGTTGTTTTGTTCGCTTTTTTAGCCAGCTAAACTAGTTTTAGTCTAGATTCTGTCATAGATTCTGTTGGGTTCAGTGCCTTGACATCAAGGCCCAACCAGACATGATAAATATTCACAGGTTCATGAAGAGCACACAGAAGAAGCTCAGACTTAACCTTTTTCTGTAAACCTATGGAATATCAGACTCGCTGTGTGGGTACTACAGCTTTCTTAGAAAAATGTGACCTCAGAATTGACTGATAAGATACAATTTTCTTGTCCATTGTGAACCAAGAAAAAGTACTTCTCAGTGCAGGTCTGGTAAAAATGTTAAATCTGATACAAAAGGCTTTCCTGGCACAGGTGAAAAATTATTTTGGTGGTACATTTGTGTGCAATCTGCTTGTGTAAGATTTTTTTTATTCAGAAACTGTTTCTGCACAAAGTATTTTGTAACAGTGCAATAAAACAACCATGCCCATTCCATCTTGAGCCAGAAAATCGTATTTAATTCTTGTTGGTGGAAATTCTTTAAACTCCCAGCTTAAAACGATTTGGTGATCTGAGTGATGCTCTGAATGAGAAGCAGTGAACTTTGGTTACTCCTACATGGGCAGATGCCAACTGGGAAATAAATAACTTCTAGGTTTCTTAGTGCCTAACACACTACATGACTGTCTTCTCTCCTTCAAGATTTTTATCCTCACCTCACCCCTCTGAAAGGACATATCCCCACTTGTGCAATTGGGGGTTACATTTCAGAAAAGCCAAGTAATACACAGTTGAGTAACAAGACTTTATGGGAAATGCCAGTTAAACCTGTTTCTTCAGAGCCCTGAGCTACCTCCACACTCAGACCTGTCCAAATTACCAGACATTAAACCCCAAAACTGATTAAAAGATAATAGGACAGAACTCAGCATCTTTGGCATTAAGAAGCTCCTGCTATGCCCAGTGGCTGCAAAAATATGTTAACTGGATATTTACATTACAAAAGAGATTACTCCCTGATTTAAGAAATGCAGGGAATGCCAGATCCCTTTTTCCAGGTCTAGCCATAATCGAATTCCTTTCTTTACTGTTTTTTGTAACCTCACTAATTGAGATCACCCAAAATGTTACCATGAGCTGAAGTCAGTGTCAATTAAAAATCCCATTTATATTCCCTGTGAAAACACATGGCCTTCAAAAGTGTTTGATTTTCATTGGACCTTCTCATCTGTTTGTCATTTAAAGTTCAGGCCATTTTCCATATTTCCATCAAATGCTGCCTCATATGGAAATCTGGCAAATGAGCTTGCAAAATAGCTTATTTGAAGTTATAAATAATCTAATACTTGCCTAAAGTTGACCTCTCTATGCAATAATATACAAATTAATATCTGAAGCTGAGGGACATGCAGTTCTCTAGAATTGCCTTGTTAGTCAAAGGCAGGGTTGCACTGGTACACTTACAGCACTTGTGGTTATTCCCACTGGTGCAGATCAGGCCTTGAGGTAGGAAGGATTTGGAGGAGGATGCAGGGCAGACTCTGTAATACTGGCAGCTCTTTTAGGCACAAGAATGGACTCTGCCGTCACTCCCAAGTACCCTCTTGCTTATTTATTTTAAAAAACCCCTGGTGAGTAGGCAAATGGTTTTTTGCTGTGATTGCTTTTTCACTGTCACATTTGTTCCTTCCATGTCCATTCACATTAAAGTCTGGTCTCTCTTATGTTTCCTGCTATGACGGGGAAGTGTTTGGGAGCCTGCTGGTTCATGGGTGGTTGGAGGATGGACAGAGGGCTCCATAAGGTGCCAGGGCCACCCCTGAGACTTCAAAATAATTTTGGAGGGATTCAGCTGTCAAGGTGCTATTCATCCAGAGAGTTATCAGGCACAGACAAATTTTTTTTTTGAGTGGACAGAATGGATCAGCCTCAACCATTCTGCATCTCTCTAACAAGGCGATCCATGTCTGATTTATGATTCACTGCCACTCATCTGTGACTCAGACTTTTGCAATGTGAGGTTCAGCAGGTTGTAGCAACAATTTTTGACTCTTTTTACACTGCCTGAAAAATAAGGATGGTCCTACACAGCTTCTGTTGGTTTCCTTAGTATCTTATTCCATATTGTATACTTAATTTTGGTGTTAGCAGTTAGCTTTATACTTCTGTGCAGAAGTGCCTTCGAGCCTGGCCTTGGGGTCAGACTCAAACCATCCCAGCCACATAAGTAGGGCTGGTTTGGTGTTATTCCACTGGTAAACCTGATAGAGGAGAGCCTGGGCCGACTCTTGTGCTTCTGGAGCAGTCTAGCCCAGGTGGTCTGGGCTTAGATCTGCAAATTTCTTAAGTTCCTGGGGTGCCCCTATTGTCCCATTCCTCTTGTCTGCCAAGGGACCACATTTCATTAGCAGCATAGGCAGGTGAGCTTGAATTGGGGTAGAATTTCAAAGTGCTTATCAGTAAGTGCTGGACATTAGTTGTAAAACAGGAACTCTTTGGATGTCAGGTTACTTCCAGAATGGACCAGCTGAGACACACCAAAGATGTAACAAATAGGAATGTTTGAGTGGAAAGATGCTGTTCATTTTTCAACAGAGCTGCAAAATCTTGTTCCTGAAATCTTTCCACGTGAATTCTAATCATTGTGACACTAGACTTGGTTGAGCTCCTTTTGCTCTTAGGCACCTGTCTCATGCTGATTACATTTTTAACATATTAGTTAAAGGACCTAAACATTTTTGGAGGTTATTGGCACCTGAAATTAAAGTGTATTGTTATCTCCTCTCTTAGAAAGAGAGGACTCTACTAACATGAAGCCCTTGAGCAGAGTTTTCTTTTTCCTTTTCTTCTAATCAACTGCAGATATAAAGTACTGTCAGTGAATGACCATATCTGCTAATTAAATTGAGACTTGAATGACCAGGGTAGCACTCCAGTTATCATTACGCTTCCACTTGATGGATTATATTTCAGCTTATTCTAGAGACTTTCCTAATGGCAATCAGGTTAGTGGAACCTTGATCTTACCAATGTGTATCCTTTTGCTTAACTCAAGTACCTGCCCATATGGAGTTCAGCAAACCTTTTACTTATTGTGTTTTTGTTTTTTTTTTGTTGCACACAGCTACCACTTAGAGGACTGGGAGAAACTCTGTATCAAATAAGGTAAAATGCCAGTATCCTGGTTTCCAAGAGCAGATACCAATGTTTTATATGCTAAGAGAACCAGAGCCTATTTACATCAAGAAAAATGTCCTCTCCTGTTGTGAGGATTCTTTTTTCTTTTTTTTTTTTTTTTTATACACCTTAAAACTGAGAAGATTTTTTTGGATAATATTTTTAGGGAGCAGATTTGTGAATGTAATTCAGTATTTGATGTTGTGCATGACAATAAAGATACTAAAAGATCAGTATCTTTTCTAAATTTGTACATGCGAAGCTACAGATGGTCTGCAAACACAGTGTTGTACATTTGGTAAGATTTATATGAAGATTTTGGACACTTATTCATATGCCCATGCTGGGGTTTAGGAGTTCTCCCTTTGTTTCTTTCTCTTAGAAAATTTTCTCCCTTTTTTTTTTTGCTAAGAGACAGTAACTACCAGGTACTTAGGAGAGACACAAGAAGTTTCCCCAGGAAGGGTGTGGCGGGCCACCCTCTTAGCTGGGAGGGGGTTTTGTGGAATTCTGTGAGAATTGGGCTGGGGAAACGGGGCTGGGGCAGCTCCGAGCTCTCTCTTGCTCTCTCGGCATTCCGAGGGGAAGGAGGCTGCAGTTGCTGTGGGAAGAATTCACCACCACTGCAGGGTTCTATCTTCTGCTGCCTTTCTTCTACCATGAGTAGAGTTCTGCTCGTAACAGCGGCCATTGCACTGGGGCCTTATCAGCACCCGACCTCACCAAACACAGGACCCCTCACCATCTGCTGGGGCACCTCAGGAGAAACCCTGGGGTCCCCGAGCCCCTTTCTCCTCCCAGGGAGCCTCTCCCTGCCATTTTCAGGAGCTGGGCTGTTGCTGCCCAGCCCCTGCTGTTCCTCTGCTGCTTTTGGCTCCAGTGCAGCCAGCAGTGCCAGGACAGCCTGCGGAGTTTCTGCTGCCTCTCGCCTGCTCCCCGGGTGAGCCTGCCCTGCCGCTCCAGCTCACTGCCTCCAAGGTCTCTGCTACAGGTCATTTTGCTGTCCAGAGAGGGCACCGGGAGCAGGTGCCCCTGGGGGTTTGGAAAAGAAGGCACTTCTTCCATCCCTTGCGGCGAGCCCATCTGCCATTGCGCACATGGAGAAACACGGCCAGCTCCGCTCCACAGCGCCCCCTGCAGGCGCGGAGGAATCACTGCACCCACCCTGCCCAGCCGGGAGCCACCAGCGCCCCTGGCGGCTGAGAGCGGAACTGCACCAAAGGGGAAAGGGCCTGGAGAGCAGGGAGAGACTTCACTGCGGTTGCGGATCTTGTTTGTTGTTGTTGCTGTTGCTGTTGTTTGCTTACCTTGTTATACAAATATATACTAGTAAAGAATTGTTATTCCTTTTCTCATATCTTTGCCTGAAAGCCCCTTAATTTCAAAGTTAGGGGAAGGAGGGGTCATATTTTCCATTCCAAGGAAGGCTCCTGCTTTCCTTAGCAGACACCTGTCTTTCAAACCAAACCCTGATGTCGCCCTGATTTTTGTTGAGTGCTGTGTTATACTTGGTAGCAAAGGTTCTCATAGATTTTATGTAAACATAGTCCATGTTTGTCTAACAGGCCAAGGATTGTTTTGTACATTGAATATTGTTTTTCATTCCTTTCCCGAAGGCAGAGAAGGTTGATAGACTGTGTTTCTCACCTATGGAACTGGAGAGGTGGCAACCTCATTGTCCAATCCATGATTGTCTGTAAAAAGATATATAAATGAAAGAATAAAGAGAGGCTGGGCTCTTCTTCTCTCCTGCCCGGCCTTGGTGGCTCTTGACCTGACCTGAGTACCTGATTCTTTCGTGTCCGATCGTGCGACACCCCAAAACACAAAAAGCTGTAATTTGATACTTACAAATATTGCATCTATGATTTGGTTAATAGTTTTCGCGTTATTATCTGAAACAGTTAACATTAGAACTTATTTGACCTTCCTTAAATTTACGTGTAATCACAAAACCTCCAAAACTGGAGTTCTACAAAATAGCAACAGATATCACAAGTTTTTCAATATTAAACACAAGCATTGACAACAATTACTTCCTTTAACCCAGTGGGAATAATTTAAAGCCACGTGTTTGTAACATAGATAAGTCACAAATAGGTAGATGAGGAGGCAGAGAAATTGCTTGGCTCTTTGTCAGCCACCTGCTATTCTGGTAATCCTGGCTGATAAACACAGCCATCCCCATCTGTAGAATAATTACCCATGACATTGATAGATTTCTTTTATGATTTTCTCTTAATCCAGTGGTGCATCTGCATCAAGTCCTCTGTTCACTCTTCCAACATGAAGAGTCTATTTATGGATTTAGATTCATGTTTCATTTGAAAAAAATAATGGTTCCCAGGAAAATGTGAGCTCTAGTTCTGCGTTTGTCCTGGGCTTTGTCAGACATTACATAAGAGCTTTGCTCATATTTGCCTCCTGCTCCTGGCTTTTTAGATCATTCTTTGTATTATGTTTCCAGCGCATGTAGATAATTTAATTTACCATTTTTCTAAATGCCAACATGCAGGAAGGCTGACCTTATAAGATCATAATTAGAATTACTTATATACTGTAAAAATGTAATTGATTTGGAATTACTGGAAAATGTGAGATTTTAATTTTTTTTTTAAGAATTCATTTTGCTGGAATGGAATTAAGTTAAAGCCTAAATTATTTTTCAACTTTTGCCTTATGCTAACCTTCTCCTACTTGATCATGTCATTGCTTTAACTATATGTAAAGTTCCCTTTGGCAGCAATGGCTGTCCTCTTTATTTCTTTGTTTCAATGGGTTGTTATTCCAAAGCCTCAAAGTTCTAATAAATTATGTTAACAGGACTAAAATCTTGTGTGAATAATGTCTTCAGGTCACTGAAGCTAATGTAGACTTCCATCTGGATAGCTATGAAATAAACAGAGCCTCCATCCTTGTTGCACTAGATACCATTTTTACTATTAACCAGTGCAGCCTGGCTTGCCTGGGAGATAAATGTGATCATTTGAGCAATTAGAAAACAGTTTTATGGGGATCTGGGCTTTATGTAGCAGGCTGTTGGGGCAAAGAAGCAGCCTGTTTTCTGAAGGTCAGAATGTGTCACGAGGGGATGAGCTCACACTGGAGAAGGAACCACAATTTTAATGAATGTGTTTTGGTGGTGTGGGAGAGGAGGCAAGGAGGCAAAAGGCTCTTTGATGACACTTGACCACAGACATTTTGATACCTGAAAGCTGTTCACAGGCAGTTTTATTTTGATTTGCATATATATAATACATATATATGTTAAAAAAAAAAAAAAAAAAAAAAGACTGCTCAGTCTGAGTCTCAAGGAAAGGCAATGTTTTGATGTAATACAATATGGCACATATAATTCTGTGCTTTTACATGTGTTCCAATATATGCAACAAATACATGAGAGAAACAAAGAAAAACCTCCAGGCTGCTTGTTTGACAGTTTGCGTCATTTTAATGTTGAACAAGTATGGAAAAACTAAGACGAAAAACACTGTGAGCGGTCATTGCTGCTCCAGAAATTAAAACCCATAAAAATAGTATCAAAGCTTGCCTTTGCTACTCTGCACAGAAACGAAAAGGACAGGTTTAATGCCATGCTCAAGACTGTAGAAGATGAGTAGTGAAATGAGATCAGCCTGTCTTAACTACAGTTTTGGATCAAGCCCAGCCTCAGTTATGGACCTCCAGAAACTAAGGAAAATACTGTTATTGAGACATTTAAATATCACACAACATGTATGGAGTAAGCATCTAGAATGGAGATGAAGATAAGGTGTTAAATATTTAAAGACTGGGTGAAGTGCTGAAGGACTCTGTATAGTCTCCCCCTTTCAAGAGGTAAGTTAGCAGTAGCATTTACAGCAATAGCAGAGGTTTTCTTTTACCATGTAAATTCTTAAGTCTGCTTTCAGTCTTGCCATGGTCTTGGCCTTTTTAAAGTCCCATGACAAAAAGATTTTACTACAATTCTAAGTTGCTCAGAAAAAGTTGCTCTTTTTCAGATTTGAATTTTTCAGTTTTTGAATTTTCTCGCTTTTAATGTTATAATCTGTCTCCTTAACTGTGGGTCAGAAGGACTGAAACATCAGGCCTTTTTCACAACATTAGGCTTTTGTGGTATCTTTCCTGCTATTTGATGCTTGTAGCATCACCTTCTGAGGCTTTTTAGCATTGTTACTGGGAGATGGGTAGATGTCTGCACAAATCATAGTCCAGGCTCTTTTGAGGAGCTATTTTCTGTGATGGAAACCACCGGGTAGGACCTTTTTTCACTAAGCTGCTGTACAAGCCTCATGCTTTAAGCTTGAGCTCAGCTTTCTGAGTGATATGGCGACTTGTTAGACTGGCCAATTTGGGTGTTTAAATCCAAACACCTATCCTATATCTCAGGACATTTTTAGCATTTGACAACTCATCTATGAGTAGGCTGGACAAAACAGAAACATCATAGCAGCCTAATTCAGAATAAAATATTTCAATCCACTGTGTTCTGCAGCAGGCAGCAATTCTTTGACTTACATGAACAGAAGAAATGGGACAACTGGGCTGGACACAGGGCTTAGCGTGTAGTGCCAGTGAGGAGCCTGACTTCTCTGAAACCAGATCCTGCCCTGACCCAGATTAATTACTCAGGAGTTGTTCCCACAACCAAATTCCTGTCAGTGTGTCCAGTGCTGCCCTGCCAGGCCTGCCAATGAAAACAGAGCAGTTGTAAACCCTGAGAATTATCCCTGTGGCTGGATGTAGTGTCCTATCAAATAATTATCATGTGATAGGGCCCCTAGTGATTTCCAGCTTCTCTGGTTCCCCTGATGAAATATTAATATGCTTTCAACATTTAAGGATATTATTCTTGTACGCTATACTTTGGGCATATCTTTCTCTGCAGCCATCATATGCTTTATAGAGCCAAAATATCCTGTACAGGAGAACAGATTTTTATGTCTTCCAAGACAGCCTTATAATGAATGGCCTTAGTTGAATCGTTATGCTAAATAATCAGCAGTGCCTTAAATACCCTAATATGGGCTGAAGTAAGCGTCATGCAGTATGAAGTACACAGCTTTTCCCAGAAGAATTGTTTCTTTCATCTCCAAGTTAGTAAGTAGAGCTGGGGACCTGCTGGAAGCCTGGCTTGCATGTTAACTTGCCATGAACAGCACACAGCTGTCCCAAGTGGGGTGGGGGCTGGCTCCAGACTGCTGTGTGGGAGAATAGAGAGACATCCTTTGGATAAGCATGGAAACGAGGGGTTAAATTTACTTAAGTGATGCAGTTTTGATAGCCAGCAAGATACATTTTTAAGCCCAGTTCCAGGCTTTTCAAAAATCTCAGATTCTTTTCTATTCCAAAATTCTCTGAAGATCCTCAAGGGGAATGAAGCAGGTTTATTTGATTCTATTCTCATGCTTAGGCTTAAGAAGTTCACACTTCTGATTTTTCTTCCTTAACAGAGCAAGAAATGCACATTTAAAAAAATGCTACTTTCTGATAATCATCTGCTTTCAAGAGCTTGAAATGAGAGTGCAGAACAAAACAAAACACAAGCGCTAGGAGACCTGCAGTGAAACCTGCAGGCTCACAATATTTTTATGAATGAATGAGTGAATGAATCCAGGCTTTTCTCAGCATGGAACTTGCTCATGATAGTGATTCCTTGCACATAGGTATTTGGCTGTGCGGTTTTAGGTCTTGCCAGCTTTTCTAGAAAGCACATTAGCTGCCTTGCTGTCTGAAATTCCCTGAGGATTACCCAAAGAGAGCTCTTAAAGTGGCACTGTTTTGCTAATTAGTAAGGCCAACTGTTGTCTGGCTGAATTGTCTGCACTAACATCCTAACAGAGCACACTGTGATTATGCTAATATTTCTGGCTTTCCTACATCAGGACATATGTGAGGTGTGCTGCATTTTCTAATTGTTTCATTCTAGTCCTATTCATCCCTGTACATAAAGGACAATCGCTGTACATAAGTGCCCAAAAGGACAGGTCAGCCTAGTTGTTATTGCCTCAGCAGGCATTTTGAGGATGGAGAGCAAAGGAGAAACGACAGCTTTAGCCATCATTTAATTGTTGCCATTTACCAAGGTTACTGATAAGGCCACTCTTGAAGTGGTAGTTGAGCACCTCAAGGTCAGCATGGCAACCTCACAACCTTTTTATTGCACGGAGGAGATAACCCTACCGGTGGAGAATTGAAGTACACAAGGTGTCAAATGGTTTTCTTGGGGTTAGTATAAAAAAGCCCAAAGTCAGACAAGACACTGAGCAGCTCTCAGGTGCTGTTTAAGAGCCTGTCATGCTGGCTTTTTCCTCCTGGGGAATGTGCCAAAAGGCTTGTCAGCAAAACCATCTTTTCTGAGGGTGTAGCAATCAAGACACGGACCCAGACCGGCAGGGAATCTGAATCATTTATTCAAAGAAACGAGCTGGTTTCATACACTTTTCAAGGCACAGCATTTCCTCACAGGGCAATTCTCATTGCGTGACCTATCCCATGTTGCCACATCAGCAACACACCTTCCAAATGTCCTTCTGTGGGGTGATCACACACTGTTCACCCACCCATCACCTCCTCTCTGCAGGGCTCTGCCAGGTGGCACCTCCTCTCCTTAGGTTGCTGCCATGTGCTCCTTTGTGCTGCCATGTGCTCCTGCAGGCACATCTCACAACCTGCAACTCAATTCTATCCTATTTCTTCCCACATGAGGGTAGAGGACAAATTTCTCTCTGAGAAACTGTAGCTGTGATTGAACTTCACAAGAGAAAAAAGTAGCTCCTTCTCCCAAAATAGAGAAACCAAAAAACAGGGTCTCTATGGCAGAAAGCTGGCCGAGACATGGACTTTGTACTTTTTATTAATTTTTTTTCTTCAGTAAATGGTGAAATTTTTTTTTGTTTGTTTGTTTTTTTGTAGTGGTCTTAGGTGCAGGTTTTAGGTTAAATGTTGCTGATGGATATATTGCAGAGTAAAGATGACTGACATAAGAATGTTTTTATTGCGGTGTTAATTTTAAATCTAGCCCTCAAAAATAATCTTTCCCTGACTGGACACATCTGCCTACACTGAGCTGTTTTCCTGCAAGCTGGGTGAAGCCCAGGCTCTGGGATGTGGCACTGGTACTGTCCTGAATCTTTATAGCATCATAATTGTACTGCAAAGGGTCGTTTTCTGCCAGAAGGAAAACGGCAGCACAGTGTACTGAAATGCTGCTGCTCAGTCTGCATATTCACCTGTGTGCACAGGCACAGGGGAGGGGACACAGCCGCAAGAAGACAATTTTACATGAAACAGGACTGGGGCTGAGATAGACAACCAAGATTTTGGGTTGCTGTACTTCACAAAAGCAGAGACTCTGTGCATGCAGTAGCTGTACCTGCAGGAGACCTGGCTGTGTTTCTGACTCTTGTGCCTCTTTGAAGTCCCTTTGTATTATGCACATGACTCAGCCCACCTTCAACATGGGGGTGATCAGTGTGCAGGTAGTTTTGGCTATGAAGGGCACTGCAGGTGGGCATGGAGTCTGCAGGGAGAGCATTTCCTTCTGCCACAATATTGTGCAGAGCCCTTCATGAGATGCTAATGAAAAATTGCTGAGAATCCTTTGGTGTCTGTACTCCAATGTTGCTGCCCCTGCTAGTGGTCCATCATACAGTTTTATAGATCACCCTCAGATCTGGTGATGAAAATGCACATAAAATTTACAGGATAAACATTACTGAGAGTACTGTGTAATTCCTCTCTTGAGTATAAAATTCTGTATATCATCCCTTTCGGGCTGATGTCTGTAAGTAGTGGTTGTCCTGACACAAAATTTATCCCTAATCGTTATGGTATTGAGAACCAACAGGGCTACCAAAATTACAGCTTTGGCATTGCAACTGAATTCTGTTGTGTTTCTGGCAGCTTAAACCACATTGTTAGCAAAATAGCTGTTTGTTACAGGTTTTGTGTATAAGTTGCTTCTTTATTTCTTGATGTTAGTTCAGGACATAAAAATGAGAAGCCAAAATATAGGTATTTATTTGATGACAGTAATGGCTCTGAGAGAAGCCATTTAAACCTTATTTACATATTATTTGAAGCCATAATAAGCGATCATGTCAATCCACAGCACCCCATTGTTATTAAAGGAGTCTGCAACAGTGTAACTCTTAATGGTGTTATGCAAATCAAGCACATTTTAAAAGAACTTCTGTAAGAACATTACTGTGCAAGCAAAGTAGCAAAGTTTTCAACATCAGACACAGTCTGTCATTTTAAATTTAAAATGCACAGTGTGTATGTGTGGCTAATATCTCTGCAAAGCTCTCTAATAAGGGCCAGACTCAGCAAATGCTGAGTTTGTAAGTCCCTCTGGATTTAAACAAATATTTCAGGATGTAAGACTTTAGTAATGTTACCTTGCTGAACTCAAGCCAACTACTGCCCTTGCAGGATGGATAGAAAATGAAAATATATTTTCTCCTTTCCCTGAAAAGCTTTGTCCCTTAGAAGAGCCTTTGGATGTCGAGATTGGTAAGGCTTGGATGAAAAGGGGGGTAGAGTGTGGTTTAACAAGAAAATGCTGGAAGATTTGAGCTTTTTTAATGGTGGCAAATGACATTTTTCTGTAAATGGTCTCTGACTATGTAATTCTACAGCAGTAAATACACAGCTGAGAGATTAACTTGGCTGGCCATGTGGTTTTGGAGCAAATGACTGTGCTCCAAGGCAGGTGCTCAGCTTCCTCACCAAGACACAAGGTATTAGAGTGGTGTTGTCTAAGCTCTTTTGTAAATAGACCTGAGTACAGCTACTACAGGATTATGAACCCCCTTTCTCTGTGCAGAGCACTCAAAAGCCTCCTGGCTGGCCAAAATACAGCTTGAGGGATATCTAGCTCAGAAATGTATTATCAAAGTCAAAAAGGGTGAATGGATCCTATCCCTGAGCATGTGATGAGAATGAGGCCTCCCAACCATGAAATGCAGCTACTGCTACTCTTCTGGGTAAAAACATCAGTGGTTAAGAAAAAATTAAGCCAAGTTGCTGTGCAAGTGTCTTCATTGAGTCATTGGAACACATGGCTTGTCCAACATGCACAATCTGGGCAACAAGACCCTCTTTCTGGAAAATCTCCATGTGATACTAAAGACAACTTGAAGGAAAAGTGAATCTTCTTTTCAGAAGTATCCTCCTAAGGTGCAGGGTAAACATTTCTTGCAGATATTCACATCAGTGTCTGAGCAACAAAGGGCTGCCAGCCATTCTTTTCCCTGTGTAGTGGGAGCATTAGATGTTTCATGGGAGCCCACAATACCCTCTTGCAGTATCTCACTTGAAAAATTACCACAGTCATAAAATTGTCATTTAGGGTTTCCTTTGAGTCTGAGAAAATATGCACTCTCTCTGTCAGCCCTGTTCCAAGGTTTTTCTGTATCCATTTTGTGATTTGGAGTTGCTTGGCAGAGATGTACCTCCCTATTTCTGCCACTGCTTCCCCTTGTTTTTTTATGAGCACACATTCACACACGTGTACATGACTAATGAAAAAAGTGGCAGGGAATAGCCTTACTAGCCTAGACAACATGCTGTCAGCACCATTCCAAGCCAGACTTGCCTAGATTTTCTTTTTGGCTGTGGAGATTCCTGAAATATTGAAGAAAGCAAAGCTAAAAATGTCTTTTAACCAAATGAGGCTGCATTCTTTCATTGAAGCCATCCCATGAGGTTTGGCCAGTCCATCAGGATAGGTTTATAGAGGGATTCCTGAAACTGGTTGCCAAAAAAGTGGCTTTGGAGTGTCAGGCAAGATCTGGGTAAAGCTGCTGTGTTATGTTAGCTGTGCATTCTGCAGGGCATTGGTATGATGAGGAGACTGCAGGGTGTGATAGGGACACCTTCTGCTGCCTTGCACTGACTCTAAACATTTGCTTTTCAGGATAAATTCCTGTGCCTTGAGGAGCCTGCAATCCCTTCAGAATGTACTGATGCAACTTCCAGTTGTGTTGATGATGGAGATCATGCATACTTTGGATTTTGTGAGTGTTTGACTTTAAAATACACCTGGTTCTGTTTTTCACTCTTATGAAACTTGACTGCTTGGAAACAAGCTGTAGCCAAAATGCATTGTGCATAAAATGACACCTCTGAAAAATACCACCCAAACTCCAACAAAACCAATCCCAAACACAACCCCCTTGGACACTGCTTTTGAATTTCTGCCTGCCCTTTTTACCTCCATTTGATTTTCAGTCCCAGTCTGCCAAAAGGTTTGGATTCCCATCAAGGCAGTTTGGAAGAGCATTAATACTCAGATAAATAAATGCAACAGGCAACTAAACTGCTGTGAACTAATAGCAGGACACTTGAAAGTGCTGTATTTCAGATAATGGTGGCAGTTTCAGAAAGGCATGCAAACTGGTTTAATCAAATGTTGTATTTTATGAAATTCCTGACCATTGGGAAGGAGATTGCATAGGAGAATTTAAAAGATTGGGAGTTCCTGGCTTTATTTCTGCACTGCTGATAAGCAGCAATTCTTGCAGAAGGGGGAGAAGTAACCCTCTGCAATAAAACCATGTTCATAATACCATGGGAATGAGTTATTTCTTGAGGTGAGGCACAGTTTCTAATGGCTGCCTAAGCTTTCATCTCCATCTTTCATGGGCTAGTCAGACATTTTTATAGTACTGACACAAAAAGAGAGCATTTATGTTGCTTCCATTCTCCATCTGTCAACAGTTAGGTTAAAGTGCCACTACAGGAACACTTTTCATCTGATTTCCATTCCAATGTGGTTCACCAATATACAGTATTTGAACCATGTCAGCTATCAAGACCCTAATCACATATTTTTTATGCACCATTAATGGTTAGTCAATAGGAGACAGAAGTCCATCTTTTTAAGGTGAAGAGGGTTGTATTTACTTTTGTTGTGAATTTTTCTGATGTACCTCCTGTACAGTTTTCTGAGCTATCAAGAGCTGGTTTTCAGTAAATAGTGTGAAAAGTCAAAATACCTTAGGCCAGAGAGGAAGTGGATTTTCATTTGTCTTGTATGAGATACATCCATGAACACCAATAATTGATTAATATTTGGGCATCAGGTAGGAGCAAAAGGGGAAGCATTGTAATAATCCCTGTTTTACTTACGGTTCCTTTCAGCTAATGAACCTAGTTTTATTAGTGGGAGAGACCACAAACAGGTTATTTGGAGACCTTCATGAAAAAGCTTATCCTGTGTTTAGTGCAGTTGCAAGGTTGGACAGGGTAGATGTGTTGGTAACAAGGTAAAGCAGACTATGAGGTGCACAGATTTCCTCTTCCTATCCTTTGGAAACTCTAGTTTTATTAGTATCTGGAGAAAGGTAGCTATAACAGAAAATCGAACTACAAGGGCAACAATTGTTACCTATGTTTTTGACACATGTTTTCTGGGTTTATATCTAGGATTATTCTTGTGAATTCTACTGGTGGTTGGGTGGTTTTTTTTTGGGTTTTTTTTTGTTTTGTTTTGTTTTGTGGTTTTTTTTTTGTTGTTGTTGTTGTTGTTGTTTTTTGGGGGTCTTGTGGTTTTTTGTTTAGTTTTTTTTTTTTTAATCTATGTTTGGTTTTTATTCCTGTTTGGTCTTTAACTTTCTTGTAGAATAGAACCCCAAACCCAAGCACCCCCAGATACAGCTTCTTTCACTGATGGTGAGAACAGAAAAGCTGTTCCAGACCACTTCAGTGTATCTGTTACGCAAGACAATATGTTCCAAAAATAACCTCTCTGTGCTGAGAAAGAGGTGGCTGGGGGATGACAAACTTATTTTAGATTAGAGGGAAAAAAAGGATAAAAAAGCCCAAAGAAAGGAAAGAAAAAAGTTAAGACTCTGAAGAGGGGGAAAACATTCTGTTTTTAACAAGATTTTCTTCCAAGTACCTCTGTCCCTCGGGTATGCAATATTCACTTAGACTAAATTTCTTCCAGCTTTCTCTCAGATTTTGAGAGCCTCATTTTTCTCCAGCTAATATAGTGCAGCTCATATACTATATTTTATGGGTGACTGGCTTCCAGAGGAATGTAGGTGTGAAAGACCACACAGCCATGAATCTGAGTTATATGGAGTAATCACTACAGGGGAGCAGGAGTGTTTAGTCCCTTTCTTGTCATAGTCAGATGAGGTTTTCACACCGTGGGAGGGATTGTAAAGATCTAAAGGAGCTATTACTTGATTTTGTTTCAATTTGTTTTCAGTACATTGGCTGAGGTTCCTGGCTTCTGGAAACTTTGCATTACATTTCGATGCTGTTGGCCACTGGAGTGGGTGCTATCACACTCTCACTCTAAGCCTGGCTTGAGCTTCATGATTAACTTTTTAGCTGTGGTCTTGTGGTCCATGTGTGTGCAGATATAAAGTGCTGTGTCTTGGCCTCACATAAACTAAAGGCTTTTCTTTTTTGTCTCAAAAAAGTGCTTTGTGTTGCATTTCTTGCTGTCAGAGTCTGTGTATTTGTATAATTAGGACTGTCCAGCCAGTGCATGTGATTCTGTTTTTGAGTTCATATACAGTTGAGATATATGCCTGAATTTTCACAAAATTAAGAGATCAAATCCAAAATTCCTTGGGCTGTTTTTTATGTCCAGTGTTTTAACTGCCTTTGGACTGTGATAGAGTGATGCAAAAGATCAAAATATCTTAAAAATGCATTTATTTTGGGGTTTGAGATGCTTAAGTTGTACATATTTTTGTAGGTCTGATCTTACAACTTTTTCATGCAGCTGGGCTCCTTCTGTTCCCTCAGCCAATCTTTCATTGTTCCCAATAGGCAGTGAGCAGAGTGCTATTAGAAACAGGAACAGAAAAAAGAATTTTACATCTGTTTTATTCATATCTACAGCTTTCTGTCTTTTAGTTGTGCTTCTTCAGTCCTCTTCTCTTATTGTTGTCCACCCTCTATTACCTTCCACAATGATGATTAATGGAATGCTCTACATCTTTTTTTGAACTCTTGGTTTTTCCTCTTAGTTCCTGATTATTTTAATTCTGCCAGACCCTTTTTCATATCCTTTCCCCATCTGCCTCTAATCTACGGTATATCATTTCTCCTACTCCGATCCCTCATTTCCATTCCTGTAACGTTCCATGTCCTTTCTTCGAGCCTGGGCAGAGCACACAGACCAGTTAAAATGAAAATATACTTTCCAGATTTTAGTAGCCTAATTATTTTATTTTAAATGAAGCTGAGACATCAATCAGACTGTTCTCTAAATCCCAGTCACATCAGCAGCTAAATGAAAATATCAGTTATTCTCTGCCATTCCCAGCCCACTTGCCTTTAAATGGTATTATCACAGCAAATATTAGGAGTTTAGACATGTCCATAGTCTTTTGTTGAAAAGCTCTTGCAAACAAGGCAAGGGAGATGCATCTGAAATCCTAATATCTTGTGAAATAATATTAACAATGGGTCTGGCACATGTGAGCGTTTAGACAGGAGGCTGTCAGATCCCGGGAGGTTGAAAGTGAGAAATACTTGAAAGACAAAGAGCAAATCATAGAAATGGGAAGTTAAGAAAAATAAATTTTTTCAGGCTCCTGGGGCTGTTTCTCAATTCTGACACCAGTTCACTTCTCGGCTTCAGCCAGAATTTTCTGAAGAGCTGCACAGGGCTCGAGCATGACCAGTAATCAGATCCTGTCCTCCCTGACAGCCTCAGCTTTTGTCAGTCATGAGTGCCCAGAGTTAGCACGGACTTTAATTAGAGCTGTGGATGCTCAGCTCTGCTGAAAACCAGATCCAACTCAATAAATGTGTGGCCACACTGGAAGTATTTGCCTTTCAGACCTTCTTATAAGATTCCTCCCCTTCTATCTTCTTTCCTGTTAACCAGGAGAGATACTGCAGAAACTGAAAGTTATACAGCTGAAAAAGCTGTGTTAAGAAGGTGGGCACTTATATAATCTGCTTAGAAACTTCTCTGAGCTTTTGAAGGTCCTGTGTTTTTACTCACTGAGGAAGCATATAATGGATGTTAAAACCTCTTTTGATTTCAGGCTTCTCATTGAAGGTAAATCTTTGAGTCCCTCTGACTGGTGCGGAGGGATGTTCTTCCAAAGGCTGATTTGTTGACTTTTACGGGCCTTATGTGAAACAGATTTTTCTGAAAAATTTTACTGCTTCCAAACCATCTTTTGTATCCTTTTCTGGTCTCCCTGCAGTTTGCAGTAGATTACTTCTCCTACTCTGATCTGCTTTCTCTGTAACCGGGAGAACAGAGGAAGCTGTGTGAAGAATTTAGGCACATCAGTACTACCCTCTATATAGGGAAAGGCAAATTAAATAGGCAAAATAACAGGGAGGGATGCTGGAGAGGATGAAGTCATTTGTGGTCAGTTACTGAGGTAGGAGAATAATTGTCCCTCCAGGTCTAGTATGGTGCTTTTTTAAATTTTTTTTTCCAGTGGACTGTGCTTTCTCTTCTTATAACTACATACCTTATTGACAGTATGTACTAGAGGCCAGTCTTCCATTAGGGATCAATTCAATTTTTTTTCCCCAAGCAACTTCTTGTATTTCAGCTTATCGTGGTAGTGAACCAAAAAAAAGTCTGAAGTTTTATTACTTCTGGTTCCCTTTTAATATATTGCTATTTCTGTTTTTATTTTTCCTCTTTTTTCTTCCACTGAACTCCAAGGGGATGGAGGTGCATGAGGGATGACGTTAAGAGCTTTATCAAACTTCTGTGTAATAATAATGAGATTTGCAATGGGCTTCTAAAGGACACAGCTCAGAACCACTTACCATAATGACACTACAAAGTAATGAAGATTCAAGTGGTTCTTATTAGAAATGAAGCTCTTTCAGAGAATCCAAACTCGCCTAATATCCTATTGCTAGAGGAGAAGTGGGCATTGATGCTGTGAAAGGTTTGTTTCTCTTTTTTGTTTCAAATCCAGGCAAATCTGTTTGGATTTGTGGGACTCCACGTGTGCATGCTGCGACTCTCCCTCCCATTAAAGCTTTGAATAAAGGTTCTAGTAAATTTCCATTAAAATAAATAGTAACCACATTTAATGACCAGTTTGTTTGAGTGTTAACAGCCTGTAAGCTAACAAACTCATCATTAACTGGTGATAACTTCTCTTGACTTGTTTAAATAATCCCTTAACATCAACCCTGTTTGTACTAAGATGCCCATGTAAAATTTCTGTCCACTTCTTCCTTTTAACATTTTTTTTGAGAATATTATATCTTTTTGCTCTGTTCTTCTTTGATTGTTCCACTTTCCACTACTAGTATTTTTTCCTTATTCAGTAAGATAGCAGTTTTATTTTCTTCTATATTTTCTTCCAGATTTATCTTAAAATCTCTGCTTGTTCAATGAATTAGGTGACAAACCCCTAGGGATAAATTCAACTATGGAACATAAAACTCACAAATCAGTGGAGCTGTAGGCTACATCCTGATTATGTACAGAATTCAAATGAGCTTGGGGAACCCATTTGTGTGCTGTTAGAGGAAGCAGAAATCATGTCCCCAGTCTTGCAAAGATACCAGTGCCTTTCTGCAAGTCCAACAGAATGATTTATGCATAGACTTGCATCACATTTGCAGATCTAGAATCTCTGTGCCAGAGGCCTAATTTGGCTGTAGCATTTGTTTTATACCAGAAACTGTCTTGGCTTCATCCTGTGGAAGGAAGACGAGAGTCAGTTCAGTTCAAATAAAATCTTAAGTTTTGGGTAACACCCAGAATAAAGTTGAAAGACACTTCCATTTTGGGGAAGGAGGAAATAATGTTTCAAAAACATTTTCTGTGTTCATTTTCTCTGAATGATTGCAGACTAAACTGATGAGTAGAGGTGGGCAGCAGTTCAGGAAATGTGTCTATGTGTCTCCTTACCTCAGGGCAGGATGACCAAAAACTGTGTGACATCTGGCATGTCTATCTGACCTCTTCTTGAAAGATCTCCAGGAGCAGCTGCCCTGCAGCTTTCTTGGGTTTTCTGCTCTTGCACTTTGCTATTTGTATTACTGTCAATGCCAGCCTGGAATTTTCTTCCTGTTTCCTGGCTCCAAAGATGCAGTGAAATATAATTCTTTCTTCTTTACAGTAAGATACCATGGACTTTAAAATGTTTTCCCATCTCCATTGAGTTTTATGCACTTTAGACTAAATAATCCCAAATGTGTGTCCACGTCTCCAGTTGACCTACAACTCTCTTTAGATTCAGGGTTCAAATCTGGACCCAGTATGCAGCTAAGATCTAGGTATAGATATAAGATCTCCATGGATATAGAAAGATTGTTTCAGGTATCTTAAAATATACATTTCTGTGTACTTTATCCCAGTACAAAGTATTCCTTTTTTTCCCAGGGACATTAGCATGTCCTCTTGTGACTCTCTGAAGACGTGTATCCAACAGTTGGCCACCACTCTTTATTTTTGCATGTATATTTTTGCATTCCTGCCTAACTTGCACGTGTCCTATTGAATAGATATATATTTTGAATATACATATATTTTGAATATATATATTGAATATATATATATTTTGCTTGTCAGTATGTCAAGTTACTCGAAGGGGACCCATTGTCGTGAAATTCCCATTGCAGCCTGGCAGATGCAAAAATCTGGGTCATTCAGATATGCATGCATAATGTGTCTGCTTTCTATACAAGTCTTTTAAGCAGTTCAGTGTCATTCATTGCAGTTTGTACATCTTAGTCACTGTCTGTCTCAATAGCTGATAAAACAGGCTGTAAAACTTCACATTCTGGAGGCCAAAATAGAGGATACTTCTGTTGTTCTGTTTTGTTAAGAAAATAGGATTTGCAATTGAGCAGTCCTTCCACCTGTCTGCATGCATGTCCCTCACAAATAACTTTTGAACATTTTACTGCACTAATTTGACACAGGGGCAGAACCCTTACATTGAGGGATTGAGGTTTCTAGGATTTTGGTGAAACCTTAAGTGGATGGAGGAAAGGGAAACCTTCTTGGCCAAGGTAAAAGCACAGCCACATGGCATGCACTGTGTTCCCCCTGCCTGGCAGACAGGATGCCTCCAAGGAGCCATGGATATTGCTGGGAGGTTGAAATGGGGGCTGTTTTAGTGCTGAGGGCCCTAGGGATGGGTGCAGGGCTGTCATCCACGGGAGACAAAGCAGCAGTGGTGCTTAAGGGGCCATTTGTTTTGTCAGAGGTTGATTTTGCAAAACAAAAATCAAAGCCAGGGTTGTTTCTAGCACTGGTTTTCGTTCAAGCATTGAATAGATGTTTCAAGGCATTGGCAAGGGTTTTGTGCCATCTTTACAAAGCAGATGTAGGCACTCATGTATCCACTCTAATAGACAGCTAGAAACATCTGATTAAAAATGACCACTCTAAACTCAGTGTGATTTTTTTTTAACAGTAAAATCTTCAATTCCGCCAGGTTCTTATACTGTATCTGACCAGAAAGAATGAAGTGAGCAACTTTTGCACGTCTTTGTATCTGGTCAATTCTAAAGCACGAGCCGATGTTAATATGGGCACATTATTTGAGGAGCATTATCTCTGTCTGTTTTACAGTGGTCACATCCAGCAGTTGAAACAGATGTAATCCAAGTCTCTATATCTTAGGATGTTATCTGATTTTTCCTTTTGTATTCTGTTACTTGCAATGGGAAGTGCACTGGGAAATTTTAAGTGCTTGGATGATTTAGTGCTATGCTTTAGTATTGTCAGCTAAGCTATGTACCATCTAAAGGTCTTCTTCAGCAGCAGACTCCCACTGTAAATAAACTGTCCAGCCTGATGGAGATGTCTAGTGAAATTAAACACACTGTTTAAAGGGCTGCATATGCTTCTTTAACAAGAGGCTGCAGATCTACACATCCTCAGCTTCATCTTTAGATGGAGTTGATGCATTTCAGCCACTGGATGACTGCAGGCCCCTTGGGTGCCCTAAAATATCTCTTGTAAACATTTTCAAGGTCACCATGACTCTCTGGAATGGAGAGGCTGGAGTTTTGGCTTTAAGCTTTTCCTGGATGTCTTGGATTGAGACAATTTAAAGGAGAACATTCTGGAATGAGTCATCTCCTCTAAGGGTTCCACCAATCCCTTTCCACCAATTAGAAATGAACACTAATAGACGAAAGTGAAAAAAACAAAGGTTTATTAAGAGCAAGAATGCCAACAGGCAGGGGAAAAGAGAAAGTGAATAGGTGCTAAATACTGAACTGCTAGACCTCACCACCCCACTGAAACAAAAAGAGATCCAAAATGCAGGAGAATACCCATTCCTGATATGGGCCTGGTGGGACGGCTCTGGGCTTTGCAAGGTGGAGTGACAAGGTGGTGTCAGATCCATCTCGGGAAGGCAGGAGCCTCACGGAGCAGTTTCAGCAGCAGATGAAGAACTTCCCCATGACAATGCACAGCATCTCCGAGCCAAGGGGAAAAAAACAAAACAAAAAAATCAAAAAGGAAAGAAACAGTCCTGGCCTGAGCAAAGACCAAGCAGCCGGCGATGCAAATACCATGCTGCAAAAAGCCGTGAAAAAAACCTGGGTGTGGAGCTTTTTAAAATGCCTGTTCAAAGCAACCCCACCCCCCAACGTCCCTGCAGGGCCTTAAAGACACAATAACAATTTTTCGGGCACAGCTGAATATGGGATACAATATTATGAGTAATCCCAAGACAGGCAACTTTCCACAAAGTAACAATTTCCAAACTTCTCCCTCTTCCAGGAGATTTAGGGATGTGAGTTCCTGGGACAGATCGAAGGTCTGAGTCCCATCACTCTGGAAGACCTTGCATATAAAGATGTCATGTGCTGTTCTTGTGCACTCGGCCAGGTCAAGTTTCCAATTCAATGAGGCTTTTACTTATCGTGTGTCCCCCAACAATGTAGAATGAGGCGGCTTTGAAAAACCACCAGTGGTAAAAATGCTGAGAAAAAACTTGAGATTTTTTTCACATTGCTCCTGTGGAAATGGAAGATGTGTCAGAACAGTGTCATTTTATAGATTTGTTTCTTCTCTTTTGATTTCGGTAGTCACCTGGCTTTAAAAGATGTAGCAAGGAGTTATTTATGTTACATAGTTAGGGCAGAGAGAACTTGCAGTCCCACTTCAGCAAGCTATCAGATGATATTGCATTAAGAACATAAACAGTCTCACTGAAATGTGCTTGTGTCCAGGTGCCTGCTGCCATGCCTTGCTGAATTGAGACCCAGGGACTGATTTTTGAAAGATACACAGGCACCAAAGCAAATCAGGTACAGAGTATGCAAACATGTCTAGGTCATGGTATTATATTGCTTTTTCTGCTGTCTTTCTCCAAGCAGAGAGTTACACATATTGCTCAAATATTGAGGAAAATGAGTCTCTATCTTTGCACTAGAAGAGGAGATGTGTGGTAGTTAAAAAGACTCATCCTCTCTTCTGTTTAGTGTTGTTTTGTTTTCCTTAGTTGATAACCCATTAGTGAATGATTTCTTCATAACAAACTGTGATGAAAATTACTTCTCTCATTTTCCTCGGGTAGCAGGGATGGGAAAAGCCAATTCATAGCCCTTGTGCAACTTAGGTGAGGAGGAAAATGGCAAAGAATTTGCTTCTGGTGTAGCTGGCTGCTAGTAGTGGGATAACCATAAGTGACATAGCTTTCTGCAGAGGTTCCACATTAGCACTGCCTTGCATTGAACAGATGTTCTGGCTATTCTGGTCACTCTTCACCTTTGTCTGCAATGTACATCAATCACCATAATTTATAATGGGACATGGAGCCAACAACTCAAGGAGAAAAATCAACCCAATCGTAGGAACAATCTTTCTTGATGAATTCTCACCCCTAAATTGAAACAATTTGCTGGGTAACTCAGCTGGGGTTCATATGCTTTTGATTACTGTGGGCTATTTAGCTTTACAAAATGACATGCTGCTTAATGGACTTTTAATGGTTATAGGTTTCTCTCTCTTTTTTTAATGAGCTTCACCAGTTTGTTACTAATGCCCTGTAGAAATCTGGCAAAATGCCAGATTTTATGTTACAAATTTTCTGGTTTTCATGTGGCATAAGTGGAACTTATGCAGCCAGTGGGGATCTCAGTGTTACTAATCATAGTGTAATGCCATTAAAGAAAAGGGGAAAGCAAGAGCTAATTGAGTATTCTGCAGTCCCAATAATGGTGTATGCAAAGATGGTATCATTAACACTTTGCAGCTGAAGTCTTACAAGAAGTCCAGTCTGTTTGTTGTTCAAGCTCTGAAAGATGGAGTTTCTTAAAGCTCATATGCTCCACTTGGCTACTGCCAGGTTGAAATGTGAAGTGACACCACTGCCAAGGCACAGATAAAATTATATCCTTTTTGACAAGGAAGGGAGAACTTTCCTAAAGTTCTTGCTAAATATAATGGCCTATGTTTTCAGCAGTGACTATAGCTCAGCTTTCAAATGGTCCTTCTTAAGGGGCCTTGTTTATTTTCCGAGAGTGAATACTCAACACTTTGTGTGTTTTTAAGTTGAAGGAGACTCCTATTCTGCAGTCATTACTTGAAACATGAGCTGATAGTACCAGTGGGTCTTGATGGGAAATCTGGGCATTGCTTTATGTAAACTTTTAGAGAAAGAAGATATAATTGTTCAATCTCTTTTCCTGTTTTAATTTGGTGATAACACAAATCTCTTAGTGTTATGTATTCCCTAACAGAGCTGTTAATTCTCAATGAACTTACAGTTCCACATAAACTCTCCGTTGAGTCTGAACTGTCAAAGTGTCTTGGGTATAAGCCCCTTTTCAGGTACCAGTTTTAGGTGGGCCTAAGGCAGAGGCTTTGTACTCTGTTTGTCCATGGCATATGGACATACCACAGTGTGGATAGGCCAAGCACGTGCCAAGCTTTGCTAAATTCTCCTTAGAGTCCCAGAAACTGATGCAGTGCCTGACGTTCAAGAGCAGCCTTCTTCATGCCGCTCACTGTGCCAGAGGGATGTGCCATGAAGCACCATGGCAGTTTCTGAAAGCCAGCCAGCTGTGCTGTCATGTTGGCTTGATGAAGGGGTCAAGAATTATGCAAGGCTTTGACTCCTTCTCACAGCTCTAAGAGTCTGTGTTGCTCTTCTACTTCCAGTTAACTAGCTGGGAAATACTGGGCCATCCCTCGTCACTGTAAATTGATAACGCTCATGCAGAATTGTTGCAATTATACAAATTTACCCTGAGTGAATATCTGGGCTCTGGTTTCTTCCTGTGAATATCATGTTCAGGTGCCAGCTGATGTAGAAAAAATAGGAAGAGTAATGCTGTTCCAGGTCAGAATAAAATCTACAGGATTTATGCTTAAAGAAAAATAAGTTACTGTGTTATTCTGAATGTGGCTGCTTGTGTTTTGCTGAGAATAAGAAACAGCATTTCTCTTAATTAGGAAGTGGATGCTCTTATTCAGGAAATGGATGAGGATTTGGTAAACTGCCATCCCAGGACAAATACAAAGGAAGTGCAACAAACATTCAAGATGTTCTTTGGAAAGGAGTAGAAAGTTGTAAAAGGATGGACTTCCAGACTCGTACTTTGAGCACAGAACATATTGAAAGGTCAGATTCATTACTTTTATGGCAGACAAAACTCAGCTGACCCCAACTGTGTTCCTGTTGGAGCCAGTTTTTCTTCTGGGCCTTACTTTGCACTCAGGACATGTGTGATGAGATTATGCTTGCTTGTGCAGCTGGAGCCTGGGCAGGATTTTCCAACCACAATTAACAAGAACAAGATCTTTTGGGTCTGTCCTCAGGGCTCTTGTTTGGGATGCTCTTGGCAGCATGACTTGAACCTTTATAGTTAGTTTCTTTGTTTGTAAATGCAACCACTGTATGATATTTTCATCAAGGTGTGCTCAACTCCTGGTTAGTGGGAGTCAAGGTGTGCTCAACTCCTGGTTAGTGGGAGCAATGGGCAGGAAAGACCTGGAATAACCTACATAAAGAAAAGCTGCCCAGTACTATATATAGGGAGGTCATTCTCCCCCTGTACTCAGCACTGGTGAGGCCACACCTTGAGTGCTGTGTCCAGTTCTGGGCCCCTCAGTTTAGGAGGGACATTGAGACACTTGAGCGCATCCAGAGGAGGCAACAAGGCTGGTGAGGGGCTTGGAACACAAGCCCTGTGGGGAATGACTGAGGGAGCTGGGGTTGTTTAGCCTGGAGAAAAGGAGTCTCAGGGGTGACCTTATCACTCTACAACTCCCTGAAAGGTGGCTGTGGTCAGGTGGGGTTTGGTCTCTTTTTCCAGGCAGTGACTGATAGAACGAGAGGACACAGTCCTAAGCTGTGCCAAGGGAAATTTAGGTTGGATGTCAGGAAAAAGTTTTTTACTGGAAGAATGACAAAACCTGGAATTGTCTGCCCAGGCAGGTGGTGGAGTCACCATCCCTGGATATGTTTAAAAAAAGATTGGATGTGGCACTGAGTGCCATGGTTTAGTTGAGGTGGTGTTAGAGTATGGGTTGGACTCGGTGATCTTAAAGGTCTCTTCCAACCCAGTGATTCTGTGATATATCTGCAGCTTTAACTATCAGGGCAATAATGTAACTGCAGAAAGGAGTATCATCCAGACAAACTGCAGAGGGTCCTGTATGATTGGCCTGAACTGGTAAATTTGCATAGCCTGGCTGTAAGTGAGCACAGAGTGCTTCCAGACTGATTTCAGCTCCTAAGGAAAAACCTACAGCATCTCTACTCTCATGGCCCCTGTCTGAAGACTTCATCTGTGGATAACCAAGAGCAGATTGTACTTTTGTTTATTCTTTATGAAGTTACAGTTTATTTTCAGTTGACATTGTGAAAAACAAAGACAAAAATGTCAACAGAAAGTTGATAAAATACCAGTTGAGTCTGCCAGTTTATTGAATGTAGTTGATGCAAATATTTTATTCCAATTTCCTTTTGCTCTGAGGTTGTAGAACTTCATAATCAAATAAGGACAAATAATAGCATTCTTAGGAATATCATAAACTCAGATAAAAGGTCTACAAATACTTTTCTGAATTCTCAAATTACATGAGTTTATGTCCCTTCTATAATCATTCCTATAATCATTCCTGTTCCTAGCAGGAGAGGAATTTGGCCAAATATTCTCAGAAACAGCAAATCTGAATGAATATCAAAAGTTACTCAAAGGGAACAAACTTCAGATTTTTAATCTGAGTATTTGTATCCAGTGAAAATTGGTCAGATTTCCACTGTCAAACACTTACAAGGATGCACTGCTAACCAGCTGCAGTCAGGGATCTTGAGGGAAACTGAATTACCAGGATATAAATAATTGTAATGTTGAGTGATGCCTGTGTAATCCATTAACAATTACAATTCTTAATTGTTAATTAAGGACAGATAGCAGCTCTAAGATGTATAGGTCTAGAAGCTGGATCTTGGTGAATTTGACAGCAGTGCTTTAAAACTTTACTACCGACAATATCTGCTGCACTGGATGGCCCCACCCCTTTCAGAGGGGTAAAACTTAATGTTACTTCAGTGGTCCCAGGACTGAAGCATGTGTAAATGGGTGTTCTTTTTCCTCCTTTCTTTTCTCTAGACTATTCTTTAAGGTTTTACATCATTTACATAGAACTAATTTGTTCCACATTTTAATAATTTCCTGTGTAAGAAGAAAGATCATGGGGCTTTCCTGTTGTACTGTGAATGTATCTGAAATATATCTCCATTGTATGCACTGCCTCTGCTGGATCTGACCTGTTCAGGCTGGGATTTCTCAAAAGAACTCACATTTCTTAGTTCAAGGAGTCTATCAACTTGACAGTATTTGTTCAGTTTTATTATTTAATAACTTTGGAAACAACCATCATATGCTGAGACAATCCTAGCATAGGAGGAGTCAGTCAGGTGTCTTGGATCCTTGTACAAACATATATTTCTCAAGCAGATGGGGAAATCTTGTAATTAAACTTGCCTGCATTTTATTTACTAATGAAATCTTTCCTTCAGCTGATCTGGTGTTCACTGGAAGTAATGGAAATCTTTCTGTTAAATAGCAGCAAATTTTGGCTCCGGCCCTTATTGAAAGTATCTCAGCTCTCCCGAACAATCTACCCAATCTTAGTACCATGGCATTTCTGAATAATCATTCCCATATTATTCAGAGCTCTGCATCTTCAGTTAATTAATCCCACCACCTTCACAGCAAGGTCTGAATCTCTCCCACTCACCTTATTACTACATCTGTGCCAGCTGGAAGGCATACAGACACATGGCTTCCCTGACAGGGCAGGTTTGGGTGGGACACACCCTTCATGAGCCACTTTGGCCTCTTGCATGACAGGATGTAGCAGTGGCCAGAGACACAACATTATTTAGCATCTTGCACAGAATATGGCTGTTTTCCTTATTTTTCAATTATTTGCTCTCCTTCTCTCCTTTTGAAATGGTTGTAATATTCTTAAAAGTTGACATATTTATTGCATTTGGCAAAAGAATCTCCCATTAGTCACAGATCAGCATAATTTTATGGGCTGTGAACAGAAATGCTTTGTGAGAGCCTGCTAGTGTTTTGCCGTGTCTCAGCTCTTATTTGAACAAGAACTGCTTGGTTTTCACACTGTAGGCATCTTGGCTGCTCCCGAGATGTGGATCCAAGCTCCTGAATGGTGGCTTGGATGGTACTGGCTGGTAGTGTGGCCTCAGGCAGGTGCCTGCCCAGAGTTCCAGTGCTTTATCTGGGAGATGTTTCATGGGCTGGCTTCAGCTGGTGGTCTTGCTGGTGCCTGTGGTAGAATTAGGTGGCAAACCTGCCATGAGTCTGGCCAAGAGAACTGATGTTTTCTATTTCTTCTAGGCAGACTTTTGGAAGATTTGCTGAAAATAATGGAACACAAAGATTTTAGTGAAAGCAGCGACTTTTTGAAGATCGTTTTTACTTGCTGGGGTTTCCCCCCTCCCTTTAAAGCCTTGCACACGACTTAATCTGTCAGGAAAAGAAATAATTTGTCACTTAGTTGTGCTGTGACTAATATTCTGTGACTGAGTATTGTGAGACCTTCAGCTCAGGAAAGTGCTCTAAAAGCCCTAAACTGGGGATCCTCTTTAACAGATAAAAAAGAGGGGCAGTGAAATCCTTCCTGCTTGTCCGACCATGAGCAGTGTGGGTACCAGTCTGAAGATTTCCAGTGCTTGGTTGAATACTCTCTATCTGGGAAAGGTGGAGGGAAGTAAAGCTGTACTTTTTCACCAATGCTCTAGTTGACAGAAGGCTTCCTATTCCTATTGAGTGCTTTTTCAAATATAAAAGGAGATGAATTTCAAGTGGCTTTGAGGTTTGCAGTGACCACTGCAGTGTCTAGGCTGGTTTCATTCTCCCATAGGAACTAAACACTTAGTAGAGTGTGATTAATAGTATTTTTCAGTAATCAAAATGCAAACTGAAGACCTTGATTCTGGAAATGATTGTTGTGGGGTTTACTCTTGATCTAATAAAAACACAACTGTTATCTCTTCCTCCAAGTTGTATTTAAAAAAAGGGATGAAAACAAGCCAGAGGCCAGAGCTAGGAGGGATCCACCAAGACACCATCCTTTCTTGTACCCACTTGGGATTTTAGCCCATGACATCCTCAGGCTGGGATATGTGTGGGGCAGGCCTAGACATCCTGTTCCCAGTTTGGACACAGAAGCTCATGTTGTGTCCTCCCTGCCGTGACTCCATTCTCATTCAGTTAAAACTGAGCTCTCTGGGTTCTCAAATGAGAATCACTTGATACTAAATTCTGCCACGGGAGCATGAGGGGGAGAAAAGGTGTATTTGGCAGTGAATTAATACAGCTGGGCTCCGAACTGGGAAATGCAATGTTTCCTCTGGGGTTGAAATTAAAATTGACACTCTTGGGTGCTGATGGGCTGAGCCTTCAAAGTGTCAAACCTCTGAGCTGTGTTTGTATCATTAGCAGCACTATTCCTTTGACTTTGAAAGAGAGCTTTATTTCAATGGTTCACTCCAGCAGTATTTTCTAAATCTTGCCTTGGTTGCGCAGCTCTAAAGACAGGACACCAGCCATGTTGCTGCTTGCTTGTTGCAACTCCCATGCAGGCCAGCAAATGATAAACAAAAGTCTTTTGTATAATATTAATAAGCTTTCAGCACTTCTCAGCGTGGCTTGTTGTCACCAGAGTAAATCATGTGTATCAAAAGCCCTTATATGTGAAAGTTTGTTTTCATATCTGGCCAGCTTTTCTATTCAAATGCTTTTATCATCTTGTAATAAAAACATTTGTTTATTTTCTCAATAGCACTTCAGTCATGATGCAGGAACTGCTTCCATGAATAGAAGAGCACTTTTCTAAGAAGCTTTCTTTCAAATCATTTCAACTGGCCCCTTCTAGCTGCCAGTGGACTTTGAATCCTGTTTACATTAAAACAATAGTAGCAGCTTCATAAATAAACAGGAGCACACATGCCTGAAAGCCAGCTTGTAATTGAAAAGTTAAACTTTTCTCCTACACAATCTCTTTTAACTAGCTCACTTTGGATTGAAGTTAAATTTAAAGTTCCCTCTTTATGCTTAGTGCACAGATCATATTCTATTTATGTGTCCTACATTGAAAGCTTTGAATTTAAACACGGAAGTTCTGCTATGTCAGTATTTCAGTACCAACAGATATTTGCTAAAAGAAACAAACACCTTTCCTTGTCTCAAGGTTCAGGGATAACATCCTGTCAGTACCTGTGAGTAAATAAAACCCTGAGACCTAGCAACCTTTTATATGCCCTTGAGCTACTGCTACTTTTCAGTTTGCTTTGTAGCTTTTGCTGTGGCTGGCTGCAAATGCCAGAGGATGGAATTAAGGAAATGATGGAGAGATTTAATGTGTTGGGTTGCCTAAGAAGTACTTGTTAGGGGTCTTTTAAATCTCTCCTATCTCAGGTTCAATGTTTGCTTCTGGGCACTGTAGGAAAAATTGTTTTACTTAATTTTGAACCCATTTACATTTATCATTTCTAGCAGCTTCCTTGTAATTTCATGCTCAAGAAGGATGCAAAAGCACCTAAGTGATTCTAGAGTTGAAAAAGGCCTCGGTAAAACAGAAATCAAAGCTTCAATCAAAGCTGAATCAAAAGTTCGGCTAGCCCAAAGTCCACTCAGACTCTGAGTGGATGCTGAGTTAACTGGACAGGTGAGAAGCTGCATCTCTACCCCTAGGCTGGGCCCATAGATGTGATAAATGACTTATCCCAACTCAGGCACCCAGATCTTAGGACCAGTCCCACACTATGGGATACTGTGTCTGTGACACAGTATCAGCAAAGATTTGTGAAGACAGAGAGATCTGCTTGTTGGATCAGTTGTCAGTTTTTTGGCAAGGGGTTTATCAGCATCTTTGTCTCTGGGTGAAATGCTGCGTTTTCCATTTTTGGAAAAATATATCCATAATTTGTAGGAAATTTCTGTAATCAAAGGAAATGTAATCCTTTAAGTTGCATTTCTTATTATCAAGCTCTGACCTCAGAAACATGATGAAATGCTTTTTGCCTGCACTATTTATATTTTTCCCCCTGCAAGTGAAACAACGGCATCTCTAGCTGACCTGACATCCTTCCTGGCATGTCCAAAGGAGCTGAGGGCCAGGAAAATGGCTCAGTAGCTGGTTCAAACACCCCATGCCTCTCTTGTTAAGAGGGAGTTTTGGAAGCATTTCCACAGCTCTAATTTGATCTCTGGGAAACTGAAAGGTTAATTGCACAATGTACAGGGGCAAAATAGATTTCCAAGAACATCTGGCACTATATTATTGAGTCTGAAATGAGATTAAAGTCATTCTTCTGGGACACGAGCTCTTGCCAACTACGATGGGGAAGGTGTACAAACTTTATCTGAGTTTAATGAAGACATGGTGTGTGTGTTTATACACGTATAAATGCACACGCACGTGTTGGTGTTTTTTGGTTTTTTTTTCTTCTTTTGCTTATGGCCTGTGGTATCTGGGCTTGGTTTTACAGGATTTTCTTCTCACTAAATTTCCATGAGTGCCAATTAGGGACATTTTGCTGCCTGCAATAAATCTGTGTTGCAGGATATGTGGTCTTTTCCCCTTCTTCTTAAAAATGAAAAATCATCAGGCATCTTTCCTCTCCTATCTGCCACCATCCCTCTGTGCTACCTAGCAATAACCTGATAGTGCAGAAAGCAAGCATGGGGAGGGAATGTCAGGGGATGCAGTAATATCTTTTCAAAGCCATCTATGTTAAAGGTCAAGGCAAACTTCTGCCATCTCTTAAACACCAAGTTTATCCTGAAGGTATCTGGGTATGTAATTAGGGACAGAAGAAACACTTGCTTGAAAAATATGAGCTGTGCTTGTGTCCAAGGCAGGCAGGGAAAAGACATGTTGGAGAGGTGCAGGTGTGGGAGTGAGTGGTGAGGAGGCGATTCATTTCTTCTCAGGGCATTTTTCTTTACCAAGGTCAGCTGTGATCTACACTCTTTTCCCCAGGTTTTCTAAGGATGAAGGAGGAATCTGTCAGTGGAAGAAATGGTAATGAATAATGATTGCAAGATCATCTCTTGTACTGGAGAAGTGAAGAGACCCTCTCTGAGCCATCCGTTTCCGTGAGTGGATGGCTCAGTATTACGGGCTTATCTGCCTGATATGTGACACTCTGGTATCTTTAATATGTCACGAGTTCTGACAGATTTGGCAGGTCTTTAGCTTGAAGATCAGCTGTGTAGCTGGATGATTGGGTAGACTGTAGAGGGCAGTCTGAGACCGCCAGTGAAGGGCTGCTGCAGCTGCTGGAGGTGCACAGGGTCCAGTGTCTGCCACCTGTGGGGATGGAGTTCTGGTAGGGGGGGAGTGCGAGGAAAAAAATGGGGAAGCTGGTGTCTTGGATTTGCAGTAAATATCTATTTGGCTTCACCTAAAAGAAATGCTTTATAGGGCTTATTTTTCTTTAACCCCTCCTTTCCCCCATCTTGCTCTGTTTGTAAAGAGCTGCTACTGGCTGAACAGCTGTTTTTACCCTGCAAGTCACTCTTTGAGGGAAAGAAACAAGTGTAAATCCTCCTGCTGACAGTTGAAATGACTTTTAGTCTGTTTGCAGTGGGTTTGACTTCACCACAGAGTGAATGAACTTGACAGTGAGCAGGATGGTGTTGTCCAAACACCATTTTACTGCTTGCCAGTGCTGTGAGTTAGACAAGAGAAATCCCAGCACCTGAGGCAGGGTGCTGCCAAAGCAAGCAGGAATGATGAATGTGGTCCCCCTGCAAGGGGAGACTGTGTGCAAAACAGAGCAGTGCTGGCCCTGGGCAAGCATTCTTTTTCTTATTTTGGGGGGGCTAAAAAGCAAATTTGTAGCTGGGCAAAACTCCTCAGCTATTTTTTCAAGCTTTTAACCATCTGTAAAGTATGAGAGTTAGGGCCTAAGCACATGTTCAAAGTGGTGATGTTCAGACATAGGGGTGATTTTACATGTTTCAAGGTAATGGCACATGTCATTGGTGGCTCTGTTAAAGGTGGCCACAGCACTGTCTAACAGTGGGGTCACCAGGAGGGGAATTGCTTGGCACAGTTGCTCCTCTCCTGGTGGGCACATCTGAGATGTCTCATACTGTTGGTGAAAAAAGGAGCAGGCTCTGGTATAACTGCAGTGTCAAACCAGTCTCACTTTTCTGCACGAATCCTTTTTAAAAGAGCATCAACTGAATTCATAAGCTGGGGGAAAGGATCAGTTCTGTCCGATTCTGAAATTCCTGGCAGTAGAGTTTTTAGCTGCTCTGTTTTCTGGATTAATCAGAGGACCAAAAAACTTCTAGTAAATACACCACTACCCAGTTTTTTCTCAGGATCTGAGTCTACCAATTTGATTTCTGTAATTGCACTCTAGGAAATCAGGAGCAGTCATGCAGAGCCTTCCCCTGTAAGCACCTTCATGCATAGGCATATTCTTATTTGTGTTAGTATTCTCCTGGATATCATTGAAATAGTTTGTACTTGTAGAAGTTGAGTCTGCAGAATTTGGTCCAGAACTTAATCTGGTTTTAAATATCCTCCCTTTCTAATAAATCTCTTCAAGGCAGAGTTTTTTATGTAGCTGCCCTGATTTTTAAACTGCCCCTTTGCTTACAGTATGCTTGGTATTTCTTGCCTGTCTTTTGGAGGGCTTAGTTGTTGCCATTATTAATTCAGCTTCACAGAGCTCCCTTGGAGGAGATGAGTAGCTTAGAGCCTGTGTAAACTGAGGCAGAACAAAGTCAAGGGGTTGTTTTCCCTTAGATCTTGTGGCAAACCTCTGGCAGAGCTGGGAATGCAACTCAGCTTTTCCCATCCCTCTTCTGTAACCATGGGCAAGCTGGAGCAAATTAAACCCAGGCAAAAGGGGTACAACTCCTACAGCAGGCAGGGAGGATTGTGCCCATCACACAAGCTCTGTGTTTGTCCCACTGCCTGCATGGTCCTAGAGTAACAGACATATGGAACATGTTGCCAAGTTAGGTCCTTAAATCAAGCTTTTATAAATGAGTTCAGGAGAAAAGGAGACATATTTTATTTCTACAGAAAGGGGGGGATTGAAGGAGGTGGTGCCCAGCTAACCTCAAAGGGGGAAAGTTTATTAGGCCAAGTGGCCTTTTCCTTCTCTGTAATACATTCAGTTCATAACTAAGAATACACTTTGCAAAAAGATAACAAAACACAACCCTTGTTTCCAAGTATGTGTTAACACTTAGATTTCATTACTAGCTGTAGCCCAGCTAGTAGACCAGCTAAGCAAGAGTCTGTGGTGCTGTCTGTGATAGAGGAGGGAGGAGAGCTCAATTTTTAGGCTGGAGAGCACATATTCCACACGGACCTCTTTTGCAACAGAGTAGGGGTCCAAGAATCCACTTAAGGCAAAAGAATGCTGCCATGTTAAACCCTTGGCTGTAAGCCTCAGTCAATTGCCAGCATCAACAATCACTTTTCCCATGAAAAAGAATTTCTTCTGCTCTGGCAATGTGAATATTGCCTGCTTTTAAATCAAGGCAGACTGTGCTGATACAGGACATGGCTTTGCAGTGCCAACCTACACTGCATTAAAGTATCTGCAAACCCTCACCTCCATTCTGTTCACCTCTGAGCTCTCATGAGGTCCTGTCTGTTTTCTTTTCCCTGTTTTCTTTTTTTCCTTCCTTTGGATATAGGCTTCTGAAGTATATGAGTGTTGCTCAGATGTGGCCCATCTCCTTCTGCTTGATGTCATCTTGCTAAATATGAGTGTTGGTGGAAAGGAGAATTTGAAACTAGACTCTCTATTCAGAGGGCTTTGCAACACACCACCAGACCTGTGTATTACATATGCTTTTGTAAAGGGACAATGAACAAGAGAGAGAGAGACATAATGGCTTACAATAGAAATGGGATAGATTTGTTGTTTGTTTTTTTTAAATCTGAAAATAGAGGGAAAAAAATCTAATTTTTGTGCATTACTATCTTTTAGAGTCCTCAGAAACATAAAATACATAACTTTGTGCTTTGTGTCCATGTTTTCTAATAGAACTACTGAAGTCCTACATGTCTAGTCAATCCCTAGAGGGGCATTAGATCTAGTCACAGTGTTGTGCCCTTTGCTCCTCACTGATTCTGGACATTTTCTGTTGTACTTAGTAGGTAGAGTTTCACCGTTCTCACAAAAAAAACCCCAAAAAAACCTGTTTTCTCACATGCAGAAGAGTTTTACTACCTGACTTTATCTGCTGTCCTTTCTGTCAGAAATTAAAATTAAACATGAAACCCAAAATTAAGTCATTCATTCAGGCTCTACATGTAGTCTACCTGTGTGACCATAGTATGCAAGGAACTTCAACAGGTCTTGAATGGAAGATGCTCAAATGAACATCTCCTGAGCATTGTGCTGGCTGAGGTATATTCACATCTCTTCTTTGGGGAGCAATGAGTTAACCCTAAGAGGGTTTGGTATAGACAAAATGTGTTTTCCAGGCACCCTATTCATGACCAAGAAAGCAGTAAACTGGTTTCCTAATAGCTTCTGCATACTCCTTCCTGCTTTTGTTTACAGAAGGAGATTCTGCATGATGAAGACAAGTTGATGATAAGAATCAAGCTGCACTGAGTTGTTGGCAGAGACATCTAAAGCCTCATTGAACTATTTATTCAGTAATTTAGCAACTGAAAGGTATTTTTGAATACAGTAAACTGCAGTGGTTTTCATTCATGTTAATGTCAAGTTGTCCCCATAGCAATCTCCATTTGCTAACAAGATAAGTCTCACCCCTGTCCCTGTGCCAGGTGGATAATCATTGCTCCATCAGCTGTGTAGCTGCTTACATGTGCACAGGTCCAGTGTCTTTCTAGAAATAAGGAGCAAGTCAGAAACAAAGAATGATTATAAATTTCCAGACTTTTTGCTTCTCTTTCCTAGCTGCTAAAACTGAAGCAGTCTTTATTTAGGGTTTAAAAATCAAATCCACCTGAGAAGGGGCAAAGGTCATCTTTGTCATTATCAAAGCTGCTCAATCAATTTATTTTTGTCCAGTAAATTATTTGATTTAATGATCCCTTCCTATTTCCTAGCTCGTCCTGACAACTGCAAGTGTGCTCCTTGTTTACAAACACTTATCTAGTGATTTAAGGACATAAATCCTGAGCTGTATCAAAAATATCTCTACTCTGATGAATAGCTTTTTTTGACCTGTGTTTAGATTTGACTGTCTAGCTCATGCAGTACTCACTCTGTACCCTGACTGGATGGTCAGAACTAGTTTAGACAGGAAGAATAAACTCAGGCTGTTGGTAACAAAGGGAATGGCCCTAGTGAAGAAAACATCACAACTTACTGAATTTATCTGGTTTTAGGCGGTCCTTTGAATGAACACTTCCCCGTTGCTGCTGAGCAGAGGTTGCATATTTCAATTACCCTGCATCTGGGAATAAAAATACCCTTAGCAATGCATTCTTGTGCTCTTGTTTGGAGAGGTTATCACACGTATCAAATATGCTCGATCACTTTATTCTCTGGCCACAGAAAGGTTTGTTTTGGCAATGTTGTGAAGGTCTTTGGTTAGTATTGGCTTCGGTGCTGATTGAGGCTGAGATTCCATCTGCTGTCTCCCTCAGTATTTTATTCTTAATATATGTTTTGAGGGAGTTCTGAAACCAAAAAGTAAGTTCGGGATGAAAGTTGAGCATAATCTCTATTACTGCAAAAGTCTACGGTTGTTTGGTAGTTGGATTTTCTGTATTCTGAGGAGACACTGGCTAACACCAGGACTTGGAGAAATCACTATCCCCAGAATGTCCCAGTGGCACCATCCATCTTTTAAGAATCTGTCTGGAAGAACATCCTGTCACTGATTCCTATTCCATTGGTATTTAGGTATGTTTTGGCCCTTTATATCAGTGGTGACATAAACAAGGTCTTGAACAAAGTGTAAGTGACGTATAATCCTACTGCTGAAGCTTTTCTCTGTTGCTGAATTCTTGCCTGCTGTGATCAGTCCTTCCCTTTGTACACGTAACAATTGTCTAACTTAACCCCAACCAGTAGGTACAGATTTTTAAATAACAAGTGTTAGAAATATTTCACACTAATTAAAAGGAAAAACAGCATGTGGAATTTAGGATAAGACCACATGGGAGAAAGGCTGAAGACTAGGCTTGGAAGGCACAGTCTGAGTGACAGTCTGTGCACCTCCTCAGCTGGTGACTGGATAATGCTACTGAGAACATTTTAAATGAACAAAAGTGCATGTAGTTGCTTTTGGCCTCCTTATGAAGTGCTTTTAGAGCAACACAGAGCTGAAAAGCCACTCCCTGCAGCTGCAGTGCAGACATAAGAAGGCAGCTGTAAGGGTTTGTTTTCACATTTCATACTCGTGCCTTGAAAGCAGAAATGCTGTAAGGGAGCTGGTGTAGGATCACTCACCTACAGGGCACAGACCAAGCTACAATCCTTGCCTGGGCAAAAGTCCTATTGATGGATTTCAGTTTTTCTGTGAAGATTCAGCCTTTGTTTTCAAAGGGAAAGCTGGCTTTTGAGCACAAGTAGAGAGCAATAGCTTGCCAGCTGTGAGCTGGGCTGTGACCCTTTTTGTGTGCACTTGCTGCAGTCTTTGTGGTGGGAGTGAGATATTTCAGTTGATGGAGGACTGAGCAAACACAGTTTACTCTGGACTGTTTTCACAGGATTCATGCTTTTCCCAGGGCCTGTCTCAGTGCTAGTGGAGTGCAGTGGGTGAAGCCATGGTCTCTGATCCACAACCAGTTTGTCTTGCTCAGTGTCCCTTCAGGAAAGCCATTCTGCAATGTGCCAGCCTCTGAGTACAGCTTGGTCCCAACTTGAAGATCCAAGACCAGCTGTCTCAGGACAAGTACCTCTTTCTGTCCTCCAATTAAAAGCCTAGTAGGCAACTTCAGTTAAATGTGGCAGAAAGAAGTCTTGAAGTTACATTATTTCAACGTGTCTTGTAAAAAATAGGCAGTGAGGTAGAGGAGGGAGACCTTGTATATTTCTCCACTGGGGAAAAAGCTATGGTTTGAGCTCACACTGTGTGAAATCCCAGAGGTTCCACATGAAAGAATTTATAAAATACCCCAAACTGAAAGGAACTTTTATCAGAACATATTTCAAAACACAAGGGAACCTGACCATGATAAACAAACCCAGAGAAAACCAGATTTCACACATTCTGTTCCTCACATATATTTATTTATTATTATTATTTGGAGGATAAAGTAGCTGATGCTAATAGCAGTACTAGTCCAAAAGTGAAATCCATGAGTGCCTGTGGACTCAAATATTTAAAACTATATTGCATCTAGGCTTCCTGGAATGGACTCATTTATAAAATCACAGAATATCCTGAGTTGTAAGGGACCCACAAGGATCATCAAAGGCAGAAGGAAGCTGAAGGAGAATCCTGAAAGAGTTCAGTGCTCCATGTTGAGCACTCTGAAGTTCACACACCTGCTGCTCAGTTTCAGCTGGATTGAATAGGTAGGTAGGTGGACTTCCCATACCAGGCTCTGTTAAAGCTGGGGAGCTCTCCTTCATATCACTTCCTTACACTAAGAGACTTTTCTTTCCTGTGCTCAAGCTCACCTAATTAATTTTTGTCTGAATCCTATCCAAACTATCTGGATTTCTGCTTTCACAACTTCTCAAAAAAACCTCAGACTTTCCAATGAAATTTCCCTTTCCTTCTGCATCTGCCTGGGCCAGTAACACCTTGAGAACAGCCTTTTTAAAGTGTGTCTGTATTCCTTCTTCTTGGGAATTAGTGTGTGAGTTTGTTAAGATAATGAGTCAAAAAGGTTTTTAAACTATTTTAAAATCTACATGACGTTCTTTCCAAGTCCAAATCTAGACCTGAATTTGGAAACTTGAGAAATCATTTAAGGCTTGTACTCCCTCTCATGGGGAAACTTGGAAGGACTTGGAGGCTAAAGGCAGTCTTCATGATATTCCTGTGCACAATGTAGACCCAAATTTTGCTTAGAGAAGATAAAAATTCTAGCTAATATATGGGGATTACAAGTTGGGGGATATTAGACTAGTGTTTTAGAAAAGCCACAAATATTTGGCTTGTGATTACACACAAATCTGTGAAGATTTTGGAAACAACTGGTTGTAACTATCAGGTTTTGCAGAAAAGAAAATAAAGCCCTTTTCCTTCACATCAAGAAATGCTGTACTGAGAGTGATCACTGAAGTTCTCAAATGGGTATGAAACCATGCAATGGCCCATAGTGACCCATGTAATGAATCACATAACAGGAAATAAAATAGTAGCACAAATTCTCTTGGAGGAGTCGGGCCTTTACGTTTATTCCTTATAGGTTTGTCTAGATGGTCATTAGATATCATCTTTAATAATGAATTATTGCTGAATTTGAATCAGACAGTGCCATTTTACCAGATAATTTTCCTCCTTAATAACCTCAATTATGAACAAGTTCATTAAAATTCTATTTGATTTGCTAGCTTTTGACTCTCAGACCACTTTTTTTCTAATTGAGCTTTAAAATTTTATGGTTGTTTTTTGGCTTGGGTTTTGCTGATTTTTTTGGGGGGGTTTGGGAGGGAGGATGACTTTTATTGCCAGGTTTGGATTTGCTCTCTTTCCCTTATGTTGTGGGTCATTCTCAACATGTAGCCAGTGTCTACTGTGAATTGGATGCTCTGCCTTGGCACTGTTCATCCCAGAAACCTTTTGGCCAAGATTGTGAAAAATCTTCAGTTTGTTGCAGGAAGCATGTGAAAGCTGCAGAGAGATGGCAGCTGATTCCATATCAGAACTCCTTACCACTGCAGCCACCGGAGGCGAGAAAAGTGGGATGCTATAGAAGAAACAAACGTTTGCAATTGGATTCATACTGTTAGGATTAATGATAGAAAGTAGAGGAAAACTGGAGTAGCATTCCTAAGCCAACACATTGGAATGATTAATTGCATTAAGGCACTGAAAAAGAACAACAGCTGCAGTCCATGAAAAGCCAAATTTATCTAAATTTCTCCAGCTGATCAGTAAAATCATCACCGAGACTTCTACTTTGTAATTGCTTTTACACAGAAAACCAGAGCAAGCAGGGAAGAAAAAAAAAGTTCCTGATTATAGAGATTATAGAGATGTCTGTGTTTATTTTGCCAAATTTTTATAGCTAGTAAACCCTCATGTAACAGAATACCATATTGCTGCTAGCAATGGGGATTTTCAGTGGACCTTGTTTGGGAATATACATCGCAGGAAGGTGCAGTAAGGACCCTCTTTAAATAAGCAATAATTATTGCAGTTTGGAAGTTCATATCTAGATGAACTTTTCAGGTTTGTGTTTTGAAGACAAGGTCTGCCAGAGTGCCAAGACTTCTCATAGGGGAAAATAGGTTACAATATGGACATGAGTCAAGATACTCACAACAGACTGTCTGGGCTTTATTATAGCAGCATTTAGAAGTCTCCATCAAGATCAGATATGGGAGGGTTTGTTATCTCCATGTAACAGCAGGGTGACTGAGATTGGGGGTGATTAAGTTACTTTTCTGAAGCATGTTTTGGTCAACTGTAGCAGCACAAAGATTTGAACCACCTATACTAGTTCCTGTCCAAGATTGCTTTTTTTCTCCTTTCAAAACTAACTCTCTGACCAAATATGATGTAATGATAAATCACTCTTTTGCTGTTCATCTCCACTGGGATCTGTGATATAAATGAAGTGCTTTTCCACTGTGGTTTACGGTACAAGCATTTGCTGCTGTTCTGCAGAAACAAGGAGAAGGGATAGTGGGACACTTCTACTAAATAAATGGACAAGTTCTAAAGATGGGCTACATTAGTTTCTGTTAATAGAGGCAGAATTTTCTTATTTGATATTATATCCCAAAGTGTCCTCTGGATGTTATTTCAGTATGTATCAACATATTTTTGGTATATTTCGTACAAATCTTGCTGCTTGGACAGTGGGGAGCTTTTGGGCAGCTCTGCAGCAGGCAACTGTGTTAGACATGTGGGCAGCACATCGTTTCCTCACTTTTGGGTGGGCTATATGAACCTGATGGGATGGAGAGGAAGGAGGACTTGCTCCTGGTCTTCCCAAGGGAGAGAATGGAAAAAGAGAGTGTGAAAAGAAAAGTTGGTGAGGTATGAGCCAAGGAAGAATTCAAAGTAAGAGGTCCAGAATGGAAGTTATTCTGGAAGGCTCAAGAGGAATGACATTGGGGTGTCAAGTAGTAAAGTGGGATCCAGTGTGAGATGGTTGGGTTTGCCTTCTGCAGGTCTCACAGCCCCATGTTGCATCCTGTTTGCCACCTACCCCCTTGGAATTCCAGCCCTGCTCCAAGCTCCTGGATACAAGTGTCCTGCAGGGCCATCTCTGTGTCTGATACTGGAAAGGAGTGAAAAATGATCTAGGCTCATTGCAGCTCCAGAAGTTAGGATGTGGCTAAATTTTGTAAGGGAACCTTTTGAGGAAGAGGCTTTTTCTGCCTGAGCAGGAGGGAACTGTGGTGGCTGTGTCATGCTGGGTTGTGTAGCTCTCCTTTACCTGCTGACAGCTGTCTGTTCTACTCAGTCCCACTGTGGGATCAGAGCCAAGGAAATGATTAAAATGCGTGAACTTGGGTGTCTGGGTCTCTGGTCAGCAGGTGTGTGTGATATAGCATTAATGTATTTCATCTTCCCTCCAGTCATTTTTGTGATTTGACTTTGTTCCCATTGATTTATGAGAATGATTTTATCCTAGATAAGGATATATTTTTTGTCATCTTTTTATGGTATTAAGTATGCTTTATTTACGGGTGTATGTGTGTGCATTTGTGAATTTTTCTGTGGTTGACTTATAACATTAACCTTTCCTGAAGCTTCCCAATCTTGTGTTTGATTGCAAGTGTTTTAAATAAATGGACTATAAGGAGGCAATTTTCCTTCACTTGGAAATTTTTCTATGAAATACATCTGTGAATCACCCAAAATAACAATGTTTTTTGTGGTATTTTCTCTAGTTTCTTGCTAGGAAATGCTCTTTTTTCTTATGTTTCCATCCATTACCAGCCACTCACCCAGCATCTGGAGCTGGATCAGTGATATGAGGTTGTTCAGGTTTTCCAGTGCCAAGGAAAAGGAAGCTACTCAAACCTTGACCCCTCTCCCTGTATATTCACCCCTTCAATTCCTGTACCAATGCTTTCATTTCCTGACCAGCCCAGTAACACCAAGAACCAAAGAGTGAGTGTCTAACTGCCTTTTGTTTCAGGCTTTACTCTGTTTATTTTGTTTTCTTCTCTTTTGGTTACGTTCTGTTGGGTAACAAAGGGCATATTGATGCGGCAACTAAGCAGATCCTCTAAAAGGTTAAAAATGGCCACTTTAGAGTTGGAAAGTCAGTGAGAGTTTCAGCTCTGACTCCAGTGCTATTTAATCGGTGAAACTTTCTGCTGAAGAATGTAATTTGCTGTTCTTTTGGACCACATTTACTTAATAGGATCAAAGGAAGGAAATACTTTTTCTCTTCAGGGTAACTGAATTAAAAAAGCACATATTTTGATTTGCTTGTGTTCAACCTTGAGGGCAGATTTTAATCTAGTCTAAACGTGTGTAGCTCCATAAACTTTACTGAAATTGTACTGATTGATAGCAGCCAAAAATCTGCTTTTGTGATCATGTTGCACCCGCATTTGAATGATTGAGTACTATTTGCAGTAATATTTGTGAAAGACAAAATAGTTTGTGTATTCATTTGTATTATTTGAGATGTATGACATGGTAGTTTTGATTACTTTAGACTTGTAATCAGATATTACAATGATCACAAGATAGCATTATGTTAAAAAATACTTCTTCCAAGTTGAATTTTTCCTTTTTCTTTGCAAGAAAGCTGACATGTCTTCTTTAATGAAAAAGTCTTTTCATCAAATCAGTGGTGAAAAACAAAAACCCAAATGAAAAATAATTCAACATGTGGGCTGTCACTTTTCGATGGAAAATTAAAAAGGAATAAAGAAAAAGAAAAAACTGTACTGAAAAAAAAATATTTCCTGACCAGTCCTACTTAGAAATTCCTTTTCTTAGCACATCAGTGCTGTTCCTTCTTTGCAGGAATACTTGAATTGCTTTGTAATGCAGTTTTTATGCAGGTTCTAGTCATGATGTCAGTAATGAGAGCTGCAGCACTTGCTGATACACCCTGACCATTAAGTTCAAGCACTGGACATTCACAAAGATACCTTTTTTAGCTGTCTGGAAGAAACTCACAAGGGAAATCCAAATGTAATCAGGATTAACAAATAGTGTGTAGAAACTGGTGGTGTTTCAGCCAGCCTCCTTCTCTGGCCAGTGTAGAGCTGTTGTTTCACTCCCTCAGGTTTTGCTGCCCGTGGGAATTAAGAGACCCTCAACCTCTTAATTTACAAAGCAGTCAGGCCAGGATTGTTTATGTTTACATCCCTCTGGGCACTTTGTGGGGACAAGCTGATTTTTTCAGGTGTTGCATTCATTTTGTTTTTCACAGCATTTTACATATTGGTACAGGAGTACTTTTACTTCAAGTTTCCAGAAGCCTTAACCACAATTAATTTCTACCAAACCCTGCTATTTGGGATATGTTTTCTTAGTGTCTGCATGCTTCTGCTGTTAATGTCTATGCCAGTGTAAAATAGCAGGAATTCCTTCTATTTTCACTTTTGCTTCTTCAGATCATATTTACAGATATTTCAATCTTTTAATCTGAAATTCTTAATCTTTTGCTAGAATGGAAGTGCCTTTTGGTATAATTTTCTTTGGATGTTTCAGCAGTTATTGTGGGATAATTGTGTTTTTCCTGATAGGAACATTGATAATAAAGTTTGTATTTACATAATTAACAAACTTCTGTGCATTTCTCAATTACCTAGGTGGTAAGAAAGTTTGAGGGTAGCTATTATGGGCACATTTGATCACACTTATTATCTGGTCACTAGGACAGGCAATTGAGTTGTCTGAGGAGTTGCATATGATGGGGTGATCTTGGCTAAATTGTTCATAGGGATCAATTTGAAGTCGGAAGTAATCTTAGTGCTCATCTCAAAGCCTGCCTAATTAGAGTCCTGTATGCTCACAGACACATGTAAATACTTGTTGCAGACCTAATGGACCCGTTTCCTTCTCATTTCCTTAGCTTGGGTGCAACCTATTAGTCTCTCAGTAATCCAAGCTTCTAATCTGAGACAAAAGAACCCAAATCAAGTAATACATGTTTTGGGAGCTCATTGCTGCTAAATCTACAAGTGTGAGAAGTTGAGGAAAAAGGAGGATTTATGCTGCATCCTGCTGAATCCTGGTGCACCTGTGCTGCAGGGACTGAAATTTTTAAGTTTGATGGTAATAGCAAAGATCCATCTGGTCATGCAGGATTTGTTCATTCTTGGGGACTGTGATGGCTACCGTGCACTTGTCATAAGTGGTGCAAATACTCTTCTAAATGTGTGAGTGTGAAAGCTATTGAATGTATATAACTCCTATTCAGTGTTACCTCTGTTTCCCTCTGTTGACGAATAAGTTACTCTACTTAAAATGCTTTTGGGCATGGAGTTTAAAAATTTGGAGCATAAATTTCACAATTCACTTCAGCTGCTGTTCTGTCTACAACCCTTTTTCTGTTCAGCAAATAACAGCAGGATAAATTTTCTTTTATCTCCCACAGAAATCCTGTGGTACCAAAAGTCAAAGGCTGATTGTCCCAGGCTCCATGTTTAATAAATGGAGAGGTCAGTTCTAATTTAGATTTAGGTTTTGTGTTAAGGTGCTTACCTGCTTATTCAGTCAGAGAGCAGAAAGAAGTACTTTTCATCTGCAGTTACCTCCTGCCAGAATAAGTGGCAGGAACTTAACACTTGCAGACAGCTTTTTATCACCAGTAAGGAGAAACAGCCAGCTTAAAACTTAGATTTGTTAAGAATGATGCACACAGTGATAGAAAATGAATTCTTATACTACATAGTCATAGCCATTTGAGTGTGTATTTCCAAGGAATAGCTCTTGATTAAGAGAAAGAAAAGTTTTTACTTGATTCTTGAACTTTATGAATGAGATTTTAACAGAATTGCTTACTGGCTTACCTCTGGTTTTAATAATGAGATGAAGTCTTCACTCCATTGATGTCAGTGTCTGTTTAACTTAGGCGGGAACAAGATTTTACCTCTAGTGTTTTCAGACATAAGAAGTTATATCAAAATTAGATACATTTCACAAATTCCAGCCTAGACTCTTACCAAGCTTAATTTGTTATAATTCACAGGAATTCTTGGGGATCTCTCCCCTGGCTTGCTGTTTTGACTGAAACACTTTAGAGAGCAGCATAGTGATATTGCCTTGTGTCTTGCCCACCTTCCTTGTTGGATCTTTAATATCCCATTAGTTAATTAGTGGCCTAACTACATGAGAGTATCTAAAGAGTGGCAGCTTCTAAACAAAGTATGTGTATCTCATACAGTGTTGTGTGTCATTATTTTACCTGAAATGAGATTGAACTTACTGTTGTTATTGACTAGTTTTACGGATTTTTTAAAAAAGCAATCATAGCCAGCATCTACACCCTGAAATAACCCTACTGTGTGTCATGCCTTATTTATAGCCAAATTATTCCTGGTCTAACTCCAGTCAGGTCAGAATGAGTGACTTTTATCACAGTAAGTGAAATGAATTTACGCCTGTGATGGAGTAGCAAGAAGACAGAAGTTGGTTACTTTTCCTATAGGAATTTAATAACCATTGCTTATCAACCTCACCGGACTTCTGCACCTACTGACTCGCCACTCCTTAGGCTGAATAAGAAACTAAGAGTGTGAAAACATGCTATTTTCACTTAAATGCCTGCAGTTGTGAATCTGGCATCCACACGGTTCCTCCAGTTTCTCTGTTTCCAATTTGGATTCGTCTCCATAAAGGTAAAGCAATAACCTGATTCCAAGTAGTATAAACTGTACAAAATTAAATCTTTGACATTGACTTTGAATACTGATATCCTTTTGCTATCTCATATGGAAGGTGAAAGGAAATGAAAGGAGGAAACATTTATTTGAAATAAGATCTGCCCTTCTGCCAACCCCTCACCCCCACAAACATATAACAACTAATTTCCAGGCCAGGAGTGCCTAATGTTATTCCAGCACTTTTGGCCCTAGGGGAAAAAAGTGTGTGGGTGGTGATGGAGGGGGAAAGACTTTTATTTGTCAACCTGTGAGAGCTGGATTGAAGAGCCTGTATTCAATATTGCCCTCAGTAATGCACAGCTTCTCCTACATATGTAATCTCTGCCATTGGCTATCAGATCTCCCCCAGAAGACTCTGTCAAGACATCAAGTCTAACAAGTGGAAACCACAATAGTCAGCTTTACCTCTTTTGTTTTTACTTATATACTTGTAGAAACAGCCAGTTCCTGCAAGCCCTTCTGTACTGGGAAAATGTGCTTATGATGCAGATTGCTTTGATTCTTGGAAGGGTTTTGCAGACTCTGAGTCTGTCCCTGCAGGGAATTCTATTTTTCAACTCTCTCTGCTGTGTGTCCAGCTCTCTTCTGATCTGGATTGTTTTATTAATTAAGATCTTTGAGTAGAGTATCAGAGGTGAGAAGGTATCTGCTAGTTTACAAGGGCATAGTGTAGGAGGAAATCTAGCTCTCCAAAAGAGAAATAGAAGTATTTCTAAGTGGACACAGACACCAAGAAATTACAGATAAGAGAAGTCTGTATGGATCAATGGCAGATTGTGTGGTAAATTATTTACTATAAGATTTCTGGAGTGTCAATGACAATTGAGGTCTATAGATCCCCTGTGCCACTTTTGTATAGCACTCTTAAATTCTGTTAAACCTGACCTATTTCAACAGGTTGAATTTAACATTTAGCTGGATGAAAAGAACATGTGAAATCAACAGAACAGGTTTTGTTTGTGAAAGCCCTTGGTGGTGTGTTTTAAGTACACTTGAGGTGAAGTATGTTGAATAAGTATGGAGTATTTAGGGGCAGAATTGCTGAGGATTTTATGGAACAAAACAGCAAGAAGCTTTGTCATTCCAAGCTGTTAATGATGCCTAGCTGAGCCCATAAAACACACATCAAAGCTGTACATATGGATTACATTTTAATATTCTTTCAATATTAAAGACCTGTTACTAATTTTAAACTGCATTGGTAAAAACTAATTTTTTTTCTTTTTTCTTTTTGTCTTTTCTTCTATATTGCTAAATGATGTAAATCAGTAATGTCAATTTTATGCTGATTTATGCCAGCTGAAGATCTGACCGTGAGAGATATTTCCCCTCTGTATAATCATCCCAAATAGGGAAGGGAAAAGAGAAGGAAGGAGTGGTGTCATCTGGATATGTGAATAGCTTGGCTGTAACACAATCCTGAAAAAGGCTCTGATATAAAGATGGAAATATGGGGATTATCGTAGAAACTCTTGAAATAATCCTATAAATAGCAGAGGAAATTCTGGCTAGGAGTTGTCTATTGAAACCATTTTGAAATGAGATGGCTGACAGGAAGAGAATTTAAAGCCAGAAATCACAGGGCATATCCTCACCTGGTGTAAATCAGTATAACTACATTAATTTCAGAGGCATTGACTTGAAAGAACTGTTGATGATCACCAGCAGCTGAGGATCTATAACCAAAGGTACTGGGTGCCAAATGCTCTCACTCACACCAGTATAAATCTGGAGCACCTCAACTGACTTGGTGGCATTATTTTGGATTAATGCTACTGGAAATGAGTGTAGGACACTGTTGTTTGTGTTTGGAGAGTGAAGACAACTGATTTGTGGGATGTGAAATGTGTCTTTTTGGATCAAGGGACACAAATACTTGAGAGATTGTTTTAATCTGCTATTTCAGATGTAGGCTGTTTAACAACCAGGAATCTCCTTGTCCACCATGCTGTTATGGAAAGATGTTGACTCTATACAAGCACTCATGATACTCTTGGGTCCTCTGTCTAGTGCATTGTCCTGGGTTGGCCCAAGGGGTGCCAATCTTGGAAGTGACCCATGCTGCAGGAACTAGCACAGCTTCCTTCCTGGGAGAGAGAACCAGTAACCAGGGGGTTTTAAGCAATGATATATGGGCCAACCAATTAAAAGTTGATCCACCTTCAAGGAAAGAAACCCTATATAAGCAGTAGATTTTTTTGAGCTCTTTCTCTTAGCCTTCCTGCTCATCAGAGAGAAGCAGCTGCCTGCTCTCTGAGGGGCCTCACCCCCCCCAGAGAGAAGGGAAGGGAGGTTTAGAGCAGCCCTGCAGCTGGGGCTGGGCGTGGGGGAGGAACCGGCCTGGGCTCTCGGCAGATACACTTCATCCAAGCTGACATGTCAGCTACAGAGGGCAGCTGGGCCCTCCTGCTCCAGCCCAGGCAGGGGCCGGGGCGGCTCCATCCTGCTCCAGGCCAGGCCCTGCTCTGCCACCCCAGGGCCCTGCTCTGGGCTGGCCCCACCGGGCCAAGCCAGCTTGAGAGAGCAAGGGCACCGAGACTCAGAGCTTCTGCCATCCAGACCTTTTCAAACAGCCCGGCAAAGACCACGTGATCATCACAATACCTGAAAGAGAGAGAGAGATTAACTCTACCCATGCCCAGACTAAACTTCCAGACACCCATCCTTCCCTGCACAGAGAGAGGAACGAGTGAGGACATCTATAGGAATGCAGCATAAAGACTTTAAGTCAGTGAAGGAAGCAGAGGTGCATGAGAAGTGCTTTAAGAGTGAAGCTGAAAATGCTTTTGTAGAACCATAGTTGGGACTGAGCTAATAAATTCCCTGTAATATATGAAGAAATAGTCCAAAGGGGGGATGTGATGTTCTAATTGCAGCCAATGAACTGAAACACCTGGGTAAAGACAAGTAGGTGTTGAAGTAAGTGCAGCCTGATGAGAAACTTGAACAAAGACAGAGAAGAGGCTGTGACCAAGAGCCCTGGTCCCAGGGAATGCCAGAGAACTTGTGTTGTCAGGAGAACCTGTGTTGCTAGACAGGAGAAGGGGATTTTCTTTGTTCTGCAGTAGAAGTGTTAATTCTTAGAAAGGTACCCCATGGACTGTTCATGACCCACCGTAGTGGCCATGGGAAGGCTGCTGGTGTGGGAGGGATCCACCACAAGATCTTTCCTCCCAGGCGGCTGCTGGTTGTGAGGCTGAAAACCCATAAAAAACTGTATTTTCTTACAGAAAATCCATGGTAAAAGCAAAAGAGACTTCTCTCCCTAAATGAACTGAGACAGAGACTATTTCAGAGGTGGTAAACTGACTGGAAGTCGAATTTTTTTTTTTTTTTTTATTGTGAGTGGGTAAGAAATGGAGAGGTGGGGGGAGGAGGGGTGGTCTGAAAGGTTTTGTTCTGTTTTTTTTTGTTTCTCTCTTTGTTTTAGGTTTATTAATAAACTTTCCTTATACTCTTGAAGTTTGAGCCTGCTTTGACTACTCCTAATCCTTATCTCACAGCAAAATCAGGCAAATTTTGGTAAGTGTGCTGGCATTTGGCCAGAAACTCAAATAGGCGAACGGAAACCACTACACACATGAATAAATAAACTAATAAATTCTCTAGCATTTCACTATATATGTCTCCTGAATTTTACTGTTAACGACATGCCCATTGTAGCTGACTGAGGCATTTCAGTGTTACACCAGCATCACTAAGGGAGGAATTTGTTCCTGTGCAGTAAAGAAAATAGTCAGAAATGGGACTCTCTTAAGTACATCTTTTCATATGTATGTAATAATGTCAGTCCAAATTCAACACATATGAACGTGCTGACACCTGGGGAAACCTTGGCTTTTCATTCAAAACCATTGCTAAAGGACCACAATTCTTAGAATGTGTTTTGATTTATGAAAATACATTTATAAACACTTAGGGCCTCTATTTTCTAGTATCTTTTGGTAATTACCAAATTTGGTAATTGCTGTCTATTTAGTGACCAAATCAGGCCCTAGAAAATGTTATCAGTAAAATACTTCAAAAAAGGTCACATAAATTAGGTCCTGTGTGGCTGCTTTCACATCTACAGCCAGGGACTGTGAGTGTAGCCAGAAAGGACCTTCTTCAGCTGCAATTGCCTTGGCAGAAGTAGAACACATGGCTGTGTGCTTTCAGTTGGCAATTCCTAATGACTCTTTTATTAACATTACTGCATTAATATCTCCAGTGAGATCACAAACATGAAACAGTTTTCAAACCGTGACTAGTTATACTCTGCCTTTAACAGTCCTACTCTGCCTCTTTTTCAAATGCCACATTTTTCAGCTGCTTACATGCAGTAACTGTTTTTTAAAGGATAGAGTAGAGTTTATACCAGCTGCTTTCATCACTGTGCTTTAAATAGTATCTAAACCAAAGAGTGCTGGTCTGGAGCTATACAGGCACATGGGAAGAACCAGAAAGATAAGCATTTCATATTGTATCCAGAACATTTCCTGTAATTACTCTGTTTCCTGATCTTCTTCCTACAGAACTTCTTTACCCTCAACTGTCTTTTTCTTCCTGTTTATTGCATTAACCTTTACTCAGTGTCCCTGAGCATCATCTGTTCCAGGTGGGGCTCTGAATCCTCCATCACACTGTGTCTACCCCACATTCTGTGAATGGCACTGACTTTGACAATGGCATAGTCAGCTCAGCTGCTGTTTCTTACAGGCAGGAGAAAAACATAATATTAACCAAAACAACAATGACAACAACAACAACAACAACAACAACAATAATAATAATAATAATAATAGGCTGCTCTGGACTTAATTCAACTTCTTCTGTGGTTTATATCCCAATAGCATAATGGGATGGAAACAGTCATGTTTCTGTAACTGGATTTTTTTTACCAAGTTTGATTGATCTGATGGTGAGAAGGCACATGAGATTGCCCCTTCTGTTTTCCTCAGGCCTCTAAAACTGTTTTAGCATCTTCTATGTTTTTTGCTTTGTTTCTTAATTGCTGTTGTCCTGCAAGGAATTATGGACTGTATCACTGGAGCCAGGGAAATTATTTTTGTCAGCAGAGCTACCAAAGTAGGATTGAGGTTATCAGCATTATTTACCACAGAAGCAGCTGTACCTTTTGATAACTCTAAATCATGACATGGCATTGGCTGGGTTTTTGGTAGAGGACTGTATGTACAAGTGTTGCACGTACACATACAGACGTATCTTCAGAGGTTCCATAGTTTGGAATTAAAATTCCCAATACAATTATGAGAAAAGTAAACAAATCAGGAGCATGTGGAGGGGCATGAAGGGTGATGAGCTGGTAAACAAGGCCTTGTGGTCGGGCAGGGGAGAACTGGTTTATTTCCTCACTCTGTCTCAGACATTTCCTTTGGCAGAGTCCTTTGAGAGGGATTTAAAAAGAATGACTTGCTTGCTATTGTCCAGAGGAGGAGAAGGATGCCCTTGATCTCTGCTGCGTTTTTTTGTGCATGTGTGTTGTAGGGGCATGGGCCCTACAGTCACTCTGTTGGATGTCTCCAGTCAAGCCTTTCTCAGACCCAGTGAAAAGCTCTGCTCTTGTTGGAAGTTCGTGGGAAAACAAACCTGTTTAACTTCTGGTTTTGCTTTTGAAAACATCTCCTTGCTCTTTTCCTATTTTGTCCAACTACAAGAGTAAGATTTCCTGAAGTGATCCATTTTGGGTTTAAATGCTGAAATAGAGTAACCTGGGGGCTATATAAGCAGAGTGCACAGTCACATTCCCTGTTTGTACACATATATTTTTTAAAATTGTGTTTATTTGTAGTAGTGATGCTGCTGTCCTTGGTCACCAGTTCGATTTAACCTTTTCCTCAATTCTGGGTGGGATATATTGATCTATCTTTAGCATGTAAAAACTGTCTAAGCAATTTGGTTTGACTCTCTCTAATCAGTGTAAAGAGTAGCAGCAACTCCAAAAAAAGAACTAATCCCATCCAAAGATAAATATTTAGGATATGAGGGTTTTGGGAGTAGTTTTTATGGAAGACAATTTTTTTTATTGAATAGTGAATTAGATGTAGAAACAAATTGGAAATGTTTGGTACATCTGGAGTGCAAGACTTTATTCCTTAAAATTGGCAAACCTCCCCTTAACAGCACCATCAGTCCTTCTGCAGACACAGAAGTTCTGATTTTAAACCAAAGCAACAGTGACATCAGAATTTATTCAAGGATTTTATTTGATTTGATTAATTCTATTAATTTCAATTAACTTTTATTTTTTAAAAATATCAAAATATAGCTATGTTTTTATTCTTTTTCCTACAAACATCTGAATAACGTGATGACTTATCATGCTATGAATATTTTAGTGACTCTTTCAGTATTTTGGAGATGAAATGACTGTATTTCATGACTGCGTATCATAGACATGCAGTTTTATATTTCAGTTGGTAGAGATAGTTAAAAAACCCCAAACATCCCAGATGTATGTAGTGCTCATTTAAAGCGTCATTATTATCTCCAATATTGCTGATTTTCTTAAATAGAAAAAGACTCCCATGTTTTTGAGTGCATTCAGAATTGGAGTAGCTCTTTTAGAATAATTTAATGAGTGTCTCTTACTGTGACTATTTGCACACCTGCATTTCTTGTTTTCACTGTGCACAACTCCATTTATATTTGTTGGTATGGGCTGGAAGGGGTCTGACTTCAGGGAGTTCAGGTGGAGTCTAAGGAAAAGCAGTTTAAGAGTGAAAGACATAAGTAAGGGTAAACGTAAATGTTATGGATAAAATGATGAAATGCAGAATAGTCTGTTGTAGGAATTAATGAATTAAAATCTTGTTTCAGATTCTTTTTTTTTCTTTCACAAGGTGTTGTGGTTAGACACTGACCAAATACCAGGCACCCATGAGAGTCACTCACTCACCCTCCTTTGCCACAGCTGGGCAAAGGAGAGAAAAATGTACAAACAGTTCATGAGTTCAGGTAAGGACCAGGAGAAAACTCCCCAATAGCAAAATGGGGTCATCTTAGAGATACAAAGTGAATTTATTACTTACAAAATCAGAGGAGGATAATGAGAGATAAAATAAGCCCTTAGAAACACCTTTTCTTCCCCCAGCCCCTTCCTCCTTCCCACTGACAATGCAGGGAGACAGGGAGGGGGCTTTCATCAGTTTGTCACCCGAGATTTTCTTCCACTGTGCAGGGAGAAGAGTCCTTCCCCTGTGAGGCCATGGGGTCCCTCCCATGGGAGACAGCTCTCTGTGAACTTCTCCAACATGGCTCCAATCTCATGAGCTGCTCACCTCCCAGAACTGCTGCAGCATGAGTCCCTCCTACGGACAGTCAGTCCTCCCAAAACTGCTGTGGCGTGGGTCTTTCTTTCCATGGGGTGCAGCCCTCCAAGCACAGGCTGCTCCAGCCTGGAAGCAAGGCCTCCTCTCTCTCCACTGGATCACAGCCTCCCCCAGGCATCCACCTGCTCTGGCATGGGCACCTCCCCCACGGGTGGATCTCTGCATCCCCTGTGGATCCCCATGGGCTGCAGGGGCACAGCTGCTTCACCATGGCCTCCATCATGGTCTGCAGAGGAATCTCACTTCTGGTTCCTGGAGCACCTCCTCCCCCTCCTTCTCCATGGACCTTGGTGTCTCCATTTGTTTCCCCCACGTATTCTCACCTCATCCTCTTCTCTGAGTGGAAAAAAACTGTGTCCCCAGTTGTTTCGATTTTCTTCTTAAATATATTACCACAGAGGTGTTACCATCATCTCTGTTTGGCCCAGCCTTGGCCAGCAGCACGTCATCTTCAGTGCCATCAGGAACTGGCTCTGCTGGACATGGTGGAAGCTTCTACAGAAGCTTCTGACAAAAGCCACCTTGGTGGCCTCCCTGCTACCAAAAACCAGGCCGTGCAAAACCAACACACATGGACTTTACTATCTCTCCAAGATCTTTTCATGCTGTACCACAGATGAAAAGTTCTGCTCCTGTTTTGACCAAAACCAGCCGTGATGTATGTAAAGTGTAGCACTGTGAAGCATAGGCTACAGCAAGCAGTAGATAATAGAGGTGCTAATATTTTGTTTGTATAAAAGATATGTATATATATAAAAGCCTTACCCATTTTGGGTTAAGTCCTCTATAAAGATAAACACTGATACTACTTGCTGAATCCATTTTTTTTTAATCATAGAGATTTTGGTACAGAGGGATCACAAATGAAAGAAGATATGATTTATTTATTTATTGATGTCTCACAAATACCATTTCATCAGCTTCTCCTGGGTCTATACAGCAGCAATTTTCAACAGAAATATAACATAAGAAATCATGGACAGTAACTGGAAGGAAGGAGGTAGGAAAGAATCCCTATGGCATTAGGAGCCTGTGCAAGGCAGGACAAACTCTATTGCTTAGGAGAGAGTAAGAGAGACAAAACCAGAGTAATTATTATAGATATAATGATTATTACTGTGAAGTGGTGATGCAACAAATATTTGTCATTTTGGAATGATGGTGAGGTCTTTCACCTTAGGCTTTATCCTGAAGGTGAATTCTTAACTGCTGAAGCACAATGATGCCAGGTGCTCTTTGGATCTGTAGATATTTATTGATTGTCTTTCATGCAGAAAATTATCATTACAAATCTGGAAAAATATGTCTGCTGGTTTTTTTCTACAGCTTCCAGAGAGTTTTTGAGCTGTTTCACTGGGGGTGGCCTTACAGATAGCCAGATGCAGAGCTTTAGATATGAGGGGAATCTTTCAGCTCTATTTGGAAGACACCCAGTATTATTTGGAGTCAGTTTTGTCCTTAGGCATTCAGCGTCTACCTAAATTACTTATTTATTTATTATGGAGTTTTCTCTTACAGTAGCAGTGCATGGACTTCATTTAGGAAACTTGTCTATGTGATGATTGTCAGTTCTTGTGAAAGGCAGGGAATAAAATTCTGGGATAGCATTAAAAGGCCTGTGTAGTATGGCTACTCTGGGGCAGTATGGCTGGATGTTGCCTGGTTAATGGGATATTGCTGACCCAGGTACAGAGTCTCCACCTCCAGTGGTAAGAGATATTTGTGGGGTCCCCTACAGCAGACAGGCTGATCCTCTGGCAAAGCCTGCCTCCCCCTACTCGCTGGAGCAGGTCCAGTGTCAAAGGAACTACCTACAGCTACCAAGGGATTTGGCTCTGGTTGAGGCTAGCTATGCAAGTGCTCACTGTAGCCAACTGTTTGGACTTGTATGGTCATTTTTTGGGGGGAGGGGTGGGGGCCGTGGGGGGTTGGACTACAGATGTGGCTTCTGTAGAAGCTGCTGAAAGCTTCCTCCATGTCTGGCAGAGACAATGCTACCTGGCTCCAGGATGGACCCACTGCTGGCCAAGGCTGGACCAATTAGGAATGGTGGTCATGTTTCTGTGATAACATATTTAGGAAGAAAAAGTTATTGCACAGATGTAATTGTGGCCAGGGAAGAGTGACGTGAGAACATGTGAGAGGAACAGCTCTGGAGACACTCAGATCAGTGGAGAAGGAGGGGCAGGAGTTGCTGCAGGCACAAGAGCTGAGATTCCTTCTGAGGAAGTCTCTGGGCTCCCGTCAGAGCATCCAGAGGCCAGGGGGAGTCACTGCAGCCCCTCTGCCTCGCCTGAGACACTAGCGCTCCGGGCCGGTTGTGGGCATAGCTATGTCAAAAGGGAAATTGCTTCACGGGGGGGAACCTCTGTTATTGTTTTGGTGGTGGCTCTGTCTTGTTATATATATACATGTATATATATATATATTTATATATATATATTCTAGAAGCCCCATATTTTGCATACAATAATTTGGGGGCAAGGGTTGTCGTCCCATTCCGGAAAGGTTCCTGCCTTCCTCAGCAGCCATCTATCTTTTAAACCAAGACAGTGAGTGATGTCTCCCTCTCCTTATCTTAACTCATGAAAACTTTGTTGTATTTTCTTTCCCCTGTCCAGCTGTGGAGGGGAGTGAGAGAGCGACTTTAGTGGGTGTCTGGCATCCAGGCACAGTCTACTTACTACACCAACAAAAAGAGAAGTGCTGGCAGGGAATATTTCAATACATCCTAAAAGTAACTTATGGGAGGAGTGGAACAAAACATACCTGGGAGAAAAAACATGTCAAATTTGAATGTGCTGTGTCCTCTGCATTGTGATTTACATAGACCAACTAGGCAGGTATCTGGTCTAAGATGCAAATGTGGAAGAGGGTCAGACTGAATTGTGCTGGACTGGCATATGTGTGTCTGAGTACCCATGTTGGTAAAGCAGTCATGAACAATATTGGGAGCATTTGACTGGAAAGGGACTGCTTGAAAATGTCAGATTACCAAATCTGACTGCCAGACCTTTAAGTCCACCTAGATTATCTTCTTACATGAAAAGGATTTCCTAATTATTTTTGCTTCAAGTCCAAGAGTATTAAATAATACTAAGTAACTGCCAATGCAAAAAACCAATGTGTAGTCTGTCACACATACCTTGGTGAAATATCCATGAAGTTTAAAAGGCTTAGAATAAACAAGCATAAAAGCATACTGTGGCTTTTCTTCTTCATAAAGATTTTTCAATTTTGTGCTCAGAGAAGCTTTTTACTGTAAGAAGGCAGTTTCTGATCTGCTCTTGGTTATATATATATATATGGGGAAACATGTACTGGCCACCTTTTCTACAGACCCAGCCTGTCCCAAGCCTATACTGTGTCCTGGGGTTTCTTTCCTGGGGGAGGACTTAGTGTTTTTTCTTGCTGAATTTCATGAAGTCCCTATGTGCCCTTTCCTCTGGCCTGTTGAATGGCATCCCTAAGCAGGGGGTGTATCAATAGATCCCCAGTCTGGTGTCATTGCAGACTTGCTGAGAGTGCTCTCCGTGCTCTTTTCCTGGTCACTGATAAGGATGTGAACCAGCACATGCTGGACTCTGAGTAGAGTATGACCCAATCACCACTTCCTTCTGAGCAGGGTCATCCAGCCAGTGTTGTACCATATAGTTGTCCTTGTAGTTGGAATATAATTTCTGGGATGCAGCATATGATTACTGATGCCATGGAAAAAGTGAACAGGGAAACAGTTAAAACGTAATAAAAGGAAAGAATACTTTTTTGCATAATTTTATTTTCTTTTCCGAAGGCTGTGCAGTTTCTCCACTGCGTTTAAACATTTTTGATTCACTTTTCCTAAACTGAGGAACAGAAATATATTTTCAATGTATTATACAAAGGACATAATACTCATCAGCTGCTAAAGAAAAAAAAACTTGTGATACATGCAACATATGTAATATTTAAAATCACTGTCACTGATAATCTTGCTTTCTGTCATTCAAAGCTTATAAAGCTGCTCTCTGAGTAGGGATCAAATGCATGAATAATATTCATGTTGCAGGTAGTCTGTGACTCTGATTGTCACTGTGATTTACAAAGAGGAGTATAGGCATTCACAGCAGCGTAAATAGTATTTTCTTTTTCTCTTTGTTATAATCAAATGCTCACCTTTAGATTAAAAAAATCTAATAATGACTAATGGGCAATGATCTTCTGGATTAGCTGCAGAGCATTCAATATCTCTTTGAATAGCGATTACCATCTTTTTTGGGGGGGGATATCAATTTAAAGGTCAAGTGCTTTCATAAAAAAGGGTGATTATCCAGTATTTCATATGTTGAACAAAAGCTTAGAAAGATTCATTATGTGTCAGTTGCTTTTGTGTATAGCATATATGCAGTGAAATGGATTGCTTAATTATCTAACTACCTGTCTGCAGGGAAGGGATGTGACCATGAATAGAATCTGTCAAACAGATACTTTGCTTTGCTTGTGATATTTAATCAATTACTATAATGATTTCAGGTTATAAGTTGGCTTTTTAAAAATAGGCAAAAATTTGAATTACTTTCATGCCAACAGACAGGGATTTGGTTATAAATGGGTGATTTTATTGGGAATGGAATGCGGAATGAAGATGAAAAGGAGAAAGGAACAAAACAGGGCTAAACTTATGACTGGTCCCTTTCTCTTTCCTTTCAATTCTCATACTGTTCTTTTACAAGCTATAAAAGTATTCTGTGACGTGATGAAAAGGGCTAGGGCTATATTTAGAACAAATCCAAGCAAGTGAACTTGAAGCTGTTTTATATACTCTTTTCTTCTTTTTTTTTTTTAAATAATTACTGCTATTTTTTCCAGATGGATTTTTATTGGTTAATTTTGTAGGTTAATAGAATTGGAGGTATCTTAAATATATTCAAACAAAATATGCAGAAAAAATAAAACATTTTTCTTTTTTCAACTGTTTTCCCCCTCTTGTAAGGTAATTTTCTAACAGCTGAAGACATTGTAATTTGTAATTAGGGATTATCTCCTTAGTTTGTAAACATTTTTTTATTTCTGAATTTTGTTTTTGAATCACATCCTTTTTTTTTCTACTGATGTGCCTATATTTGCCAAATAATTCATGTGTGTTTGATTCACTCCATTTCAAGAAACACTGCTGGATCTTTGTGGGGTTCTCTCGGTCACTATACATGGCATTGTTACCTCTCCCTTAGGAGAACAGCTGCTTTTAAAATTGAATAGTAATAATTGGTACCCAGAAAATACACTGGTGGTAGTGGATTGTTAATAACCTTTGCTGTTCTTCAAGTAAAATATTTATATGTGAGAAAAGAGTCTTTGTATGAAGTCCAACTACTGGTTGGACTTCTGTACAAGCAGAGATCAACACTGAAGTGTATAAGGTATATACTTGAGTGATGACACACTAGGAAAATTTTTATTAAATGTTTCTGATAAATTTTTTTTTAAGGAAAGTGTCTCTAAAAATATAAATTCTAGATTAAAAAAATCTTATTGCTGCTATAGAAGGTATCTAATAAATGCTTCAAACATCTCAAGTAGGCTAGGAGTGGTAAGGCTTTTCTCATTTATACTGACTCACTGAGGATAAGCTGTTTTATCTGCAGAGAGGGAGAGAAAGGAGACTGGGGGGTTTATAACATGACAGACCCAGATTAATGAAAAACGACAATGAGTATTCATTAAAGTTATTGTATATTAGCCCCACTCCATGCATGAAAGTTTTTTTTAATTATATGAGAGGCGAGTACCAAGACAGTTAAGATAATTCACTTGATGTACACTGCCAAAAACCTGTGTTTGGTTTTGTGTCCCTGCAGAATGTTAATGCCCAGTGTCTAGGTGAACATGCACCTTTAAACAAGAGGCATTAGCTATTCTTGAGCTTTGTTGCTTTCTTTTTTTTTTTTGAGTGTTTTCCTCATGGCTGCACACATGGCAAATCTTTAACGTCAAGTGTCCTTCTGAGGTGACCAACCAAAATATTAGCAAAATAAATGTTTTATGGGAAAATGTTGGCAGAAACCCCAGCAGAAACAGGTGGTATTGGGTTATTTCAATATAATGTAATGATGCAGCCAGGTTTCCATCTGGACAGCATGTGGTTGTGTCTACTTAGAGAGTATCAAAGAGTGTGAGTATGCACCAGGGATAATGGTGTTGCACAAAAGTGTAGCTGCATGGCTACTTTGCAAAATAATAGTCAGGGTTCTAGGTCCTCTGGGTTAAATACTTTTGCTGTCAGAATCTGAACTTCTTCATAAAATATTAAAGATGAAGCAGACCTCTTACATGCAGTACTGAGCTGTGTAATTATAAGGCAGTTCCTGGAAGCCAAGTATTGTTCATATTATAGCTAGGTGTTTATTATAAAAGAGTTCATTACCCTTGGAAGCTAAGATATATTTCAAAAGAGTCCCTGAAGCAGAGGCACTTTCAACAAGCTTTACTGTACAAGGAAAAAAGCCCCAAGTAAGTTGATCAGAACATAATTAGGAAATGGGAGAGGAATCAGTGGATACACGATTGCCAAGGACCAGATAAACATCTGGAGTAAATGTCTCCGTCTTCATTGACTTCACTGTAGGCATGCTGAATTGCACTAGGTAAGGCATTTTTAAAATCAGATGTGATTTTCCTTTGGACTGGCAGATGCTCTCACAAACCACAGGGCTTTGCTAAGATATGCCACAGACCATCTTCACACCTGTGTTCTCTCTGTACAGAGGCAGGTGATACCTGGTTACAAACACTGGCAAAAGCTTAACTGGGGACAGGATTTAGTCTGTTGCATTTACAGGGAGATTTGGAAGATACTCTTGTAAAGTATCATTTTGTGGGAAGGGGTGTAAGGAGGAAGTTTGTGGGCTAAGAGGAGGAGCAACAAAGCTCAAACTCCCTTGGGGTTGTCAGCAAGAGTAGAGGTGACACAGAGCTGTTTGCATTACTTGGAAGCGAGGAGCAGTGTATCAACTCATGGGAAGTGTATTCCACACAGGAGCAGTGTATCCCATGGGAAACGGGGGGCTATTAATGAACACACAGGGCCTGATTCTTTACTCTCTTTGTATTTTGTGCACATTTAGTCCTTGTTTACAGTATCAATCAGCTTGATTGCATTTGACACCCTGTGTCAATTGATCAGCACAAATGTAAATCATGGAAGCAGGGCTGAGGAAAATTAAGAGCAGGTCTTAGGCTGCCATGAATCACATAGTCTTTGTGGGCTTCTCTGATGATCGAGGGATTTGCACCAGCTGAGGAACTGGCACAGGCCCTTTTTCATTGCTGATATGTCACTTCTATAGATGTATGTGTTAACAATCCCCATAGCTCTTTTCCCCTTGCTCATGGATGACCTGATTACACTGGAAACAGTTCCTTCTGCCAGGGTAAAGAACCACCGAAAATTTAAGGTGCTGGTGAGCAGCACTTGGCAGCTAAAGATCAACATGCTGCTGCCATTAATCGGTAGTACCAGACAGAGGTGCCAAAAGCCATGGAAAATATGAGATGACATCTAGCAACTGAGGAATGTGATGATTACAAGATCAGCGAGTATTTAACAGCAATGGGTATTGGGCAGTTATGGGAAGGAACAACCCTTTCCTTTCCATTCAACTGATAGTAAAAAACCCAAAAACATGCACCTGACACTGTCTAATTAGGATTTGTGCCAGATAAAGATCCTTTCCCCATTTCCTGAACAAATCCAGCCTCTGGTTCATACTGAGAGGAAATGTAATTAGAACAGGTACAAAGGGCCAGACATCTAAGGCCTCCGTGCAGACTACTTAGAAAAATGAGGATATTCTACAAATGGCATTCTATTTAAAGTGATGTTAACTCACTTATGCCAGTGCTGTAGCTTTCAGTTTCAAGTTGCACATGTGCTCAAGTGCTTTGCTGGACCGGGGAACTGGATATTTTTCCTGGAGCTCCAGTGACTTGAGGGAAGCCATGTGATGGTGCAACTTCATTTTATTGTTCAGTCTCACCATGTTTGCAGTGCTTCCTGTGGGGACCATGCCTTGGTGTGTTGTGTGTCATTTCCATTCACTTTGCCCTTTGAGGTTCGTGGAGGAGCAGCACATTTTACAAGTGTTGGATTGTGGCCTTTCAAGCGAAAGCTTTTCAGCAGACTGAATGGATTAATGGATTCCCAGTTTCCTCCGAGTTCAGACCTGTGGCTACTGATACCATGTGTTTGTGTGGCTTCTTCCCTTCCTTGCTGAAAATAAAGTCATGCCTAGAGACAAGACTAACTTTCTGTGGTCGGTAACTTGTTCCTCCCCTTGCCACAAGACTAGAGCTGCTGGGGCAGCAGTGTTTTTCCAGAGTCAATTAAGCAAGTTGCAAATGGTTCTTCAATCTCCATAGAAGCTTCAAATGAATGACTTGTGACAGCAAACAGGATGAAGGTAACACAGATTAAGGATGTCAATGCACGTGACTGTCCATCTACATCCTGATTATGATGCTGATTTAAGAGGCTTCTTGGTTCAAGGCTTCTTGTTAGTAATGGGAAAAAAGAATGTGTTGGGGCATATGACCAGCTACCTTCTGTATTTGCAAATCCCTGCTCATCTCCTATCTCCATTATGTTCCTGGAACAGCCCTTTGCCACTCACCTTTGCAATGCTCTGTACCTAAAACCAGCCTGTGACCTCAGGTACATTAAAAGTATAGTACTGCATGCTGGGAGTTTAAGAGTCCTGAGAAAGTAAGAGGAAATTTGGTACATTCACTCCTCCTCAGAGAATTTTTTCATTCAGATAATCCTGCCTGGAGACATAACACGGTCTCTTCAGATCTGGAAACAACCAAGAAAGTTCAGTGGTACCTTCTCTGAGGAGGCTGTCAGCTGACAGTGAGCAAGTGCCTCGTGTTTCAAGGAGAAGGAGAAAGGGAGAAATCAACAATTCTCTGGAGGAGCCTTAGCTGTAAAAAAAGTGCTAACTTTTGGCCTACTTTCTCTCCCCCCACACACCTGTATTAACAAGGAGAGTAACTCCTTTGGGCACTGAGTCAGGCTGACCAAAGTCATTACCCTCCACTTGTGAGGAAAGAGCAGATGGTCTCAGCACAGTTCCAAATGTGGGGGAGATTTACTCACGAACCACTTATCAGATAAGGAGATTAAGAAACTCTTGGGTGTCACAAGAGGGAATGATCTAGAAGCGATGCCTTAGTTTCTGTCAGCACAGCATCTCTGTGCTGTGGGATGGGAAGCCTGAAGGTGTTAGTGGAAAAGACCATGGTTCCTATTCCTCTTGATTTTGGCTCTTGCAACGGAGGTAGTGTATGCTAATTTCCTTGACCCTTTTGGTTGATGGGCACAGTACCTCTCCTCAGCATGTCCAAGATTTCCACTTGAAGTCTGCATGTGGCTTTGAATCAAGGAACGGTTTGGGTTGGAAAGGACCCAAAATATAACCTTGTTTCAGTTCCACTGCCATGGGCAAGGAACCTTCCATTAGACCAGATTGCTCAGAGCACCATCTAGCCTGGCCTCAAACACTTTCAGGAATGGAGCATCCACAGTTCCTCTGGACAACCTGTTCTGGTGCCTCACCACCTTCACAGGGTAGAATTTCTACCTAAGGTAAACCTGCCCTCTTTCAGTATAAAGCCATTCCACCTTGTCTTGTCAATCCATGCCCTTGTAAAAAGTTCCTCTCCAATGCCCTTGTAGCCCTTTAAGTAATGGAAGAGCTGCTATAATCTCTTCCCAGAGGCTTCTCTTCTTCAGGCCAAAGAGCCCCAACTCTCAATCTGTCTCAAAAAGAGAAGTGTTCCATGCCTCTTATCACCTTGGTGGCCTACTTGGAACTTGCCTTAGCAGGGCCATGTCCTTCTTAGGCTGGAACCACGAATCTGGATGCAACACTGGAGGTGAGGTCTTACCAGAGCATAGCAGAGAGAATCCTCTCGTTCATCCGCTTCCCACGCTGCTCTGGATGCAGCCCAGGATGAAGATGGTTCTCTGGGCTGTGGGTGCACATGGCCGGCCCATGTTGCTTCTCGTTCACCAACATCCGCAATTCCTTCTCCTCAGGGCTGCTCTCAAGCCATGCTCAGCCTCTCTTTGTTCTTGGGATTGTTCTGGCCCAGGTGTGGGACCTTATTCTTGGCCTTGTTGAGGTTTGCACAGTCTGACTCTCAAGCCTGTCCAGGTCCCTTACCTCCAGCATGTGACTGCACCCCACAGCATGGTGTCATGGGTAAACTTGCTGAGGATCCATGTCACTGACAGTACCAACTACAGAGGAACTCCTTTCATCACTGGACACCAAGTCATTGATCACAACTCTTTGAGTGTGACCATTCAGGCGGATCTTTGGTTAAAGATATTTAATAGACCCATTGGCTCATGGTGACAAACCCCACCTTTCCCCAGAAACATGTCAGATCCAGGACAATCTTTTCCTTATCCAAAGAGGTAACAACTTCACAGCTGCCTTTGGATTTGAAGGCTCCCTGCTTCTGTTTGGACAAATATAAACCACCTGCTATTTGCTGAATTGAGGTTGTGTCTGTGTCTGCCACCATGGTTCATAGGTTTGCATCTCAAAGGACCTTTGGTTCATTTTGGGTCTATCCAGAGTGAGAAAGTCTGTGCAGCTGAACTTGTTCCAAAGCAGTTCATCAATCCGTAATGTTTTCAAGAAAGTTTTATTTTGCTGCTGTGTCTATTAAAGAGTTTAAGGCTGTTCTGGCAGAGGATCAAACCCTGTGTTATTTGGTACTGTACTGACTTCATAAGGATTTGCAGGATGGACTCAATTAAGTCTAAAAAATTAGGAAGGTGTGTCTTTCTGGTCTTTACATTAAATGCATACTGTTTCTCAAGTATTCCGGAGCTGAACATATGCCATATTTTGAAGCCAGTATATTTGAAGGTCCACAAAGAAATGTACTATGCTGCATATAATATATCTCCTGGAAACAATCTAATGTATAGTTATATCTTCTGCTGTGAGGGATGTTAGTAAGTGCTTCCAGTAAAAGAGCACGTAAAGGTGAATCCTAAAAGCCAGGGTAAAGAGTTATAGGATATTATTATTTATCATTGACTAACATTGCAAAACTCTCCATCTTCTTTTCATTGGAACCCTGGCTGAGTGTCGAAAGACATAATAAAAACAATCAGTATATTCTCATTTTTCTGTGTGAGAGGATGAAGTCATGGCATATGGTCAGCTCACCAGTGCTGTTAATAACAAACCACAGCTAATTAAGTGCTGATTTATTCCTCTACGTAAGTGAAAAAATTGCTTTAACGGCTTTTGCTGAGGACCATCTAGTCAGATGGAAGTTCAAACTAAAAATTATTAGAGATCATATTTCAGTGTGGTGGAGGCTTATGGTAGAAACAATTAGAAACCTAACAGAATGTGTCCTGTATTCTCTTTGATGGAAAATCAGATATTAATCTGGGGAAAAATCTAATTCTCAACACAGCTGCTCCCGTTGCTCTATTGCACCAGATTTAAGCTGGATGAAAATGGAAACATGTTTTAAAAAATTGATCATAGCTTATAATGGCAATAATCACCTTGAAATTGGTTGTTACTACAGTTAATGAACAGAGTATTAGAACATAAAACACCCTCAGATTCCCTCAGGCTATTAGCTAACATGCTGGTTGTTAACTGCTGGTCAGACAGTATCTTTATTTGGTGACTCTCTTTCAAAGGCATGGTGTAGATACTGGGAAGCTGTGGGATGAGGTGCTTCCTTGGAGTAGTAGCAGAGCGAGAGTGGGACCTTGGACAAGTTATTCCCATTGTGAGAATCCCCTTTAAACCATATCTGTAGTCCAGTTCCTTTAAAGCATGATATCTGTGCAAGTGAAAGCCATGCTGCTGGTTGAGAGCTCCCACTAGAGTTTTCCCTGAATGGCTTTTCCTGAAAATGAGGCAGGGCAACCTGTTGCAAGGTGTTTGAGGTCTCATACAGGCAACCCCTGGGGCTCTTTGCAAGTAGAAGCTTGGCTTGGCTGACTGGGATGGAGAGAAGCCTTTCCTTTTCAGAAACGCATCCTGGGATTTTGCACTCCTGGTAGCAGCACTGTGCAGTTGCAAAAAAGATAGGAATTGTTCCCTTTATTGCAACTGAGCTTTGCATGATCTTTGTTCCTTTTTCTTGCATTGCTCACACAGTTCCTTACAAAATCCTGTCTGATGTGGAGATACTGCTTTAGCTTAGATGCTCGTTGCTTTCTGAGCTGTGAAGTAGTAAGGAGCTAATAAAATTATATCACTGAAATTGCTTCTCTAACCTAAAGATTCAGTTTTGCCTACTGGGGTTTTCTGGTGTTCATAAATTGATGGTTTGCTAGTCAAAGTTTTGGTATCTTTGGAAAACTTAATGTCACAGAGCATTTATGACTAACTCAGTGTCTTGATCCCAGGAGTCTGAAGTAATAGGAGCAAATTTCACCATTGCACGTGTTATATTTAGGTGTGTTTTTTCTCAGCAGTGTTGGGGCCCTTGTTCCTAGAGAAATAGCTCTTTGCCAGAGCTTGTTGCAATTTGTGGCAGAGAAATTTTTCCCATGACTTGTGATGTGTCCACAACATTAAAAATGCATATGGAAACAACTGTGTGATTTTGGGTAAATTTCTGAGTGTTTGATGGAAAAGGTTAAAATGAAACATTTTTCTTGACTAATATCTGGCTTATAGCATTTAAGAGGTTTGTTGTGCAGACCACCACAAGCTTTTTAAGGGGCTTAAAAGCAGTTTATATCATGCTGCAACTTCAAATATAATTATGCTAGCTCAGAAAATGCTTCACAGACATAAAATTCCATGTGTCAGCCTATAGTTTCTAAATCTTAGGTACAAGAACAGGCTGCTTCAGCAAGGTGTTCCAACTCTGTACTCTGAAGTCCAACTCTTTTCCAGGATGCAAATACTCTATGATCTGCCATAACCTTTTAAACTTCCTAATCGAATTGAAGAGAGGCAACTTGCTGGATATATCTCTGCAGAGTGGATGCTTTTTTAAATTATTTTTTTCACAATATTCTGCCATTAGTTTATATAATTTCATTATCCAACATGGTGTCAACCATTCTTTTCTCCTCCTTTGTGGGCCATGCTCTCCTGCAGCAACTGGTTACTCACATGGACCTGTGAAGCAGGCTCTGGCAGAGATGAAAAGGTGGACTCTATGGCCTGGAGGAGCCGTACCAGGGAAGGTGTGGGGCTGGGCCCTATGGCACATAACTTGGAAAAAGCTATGGCAGCAGCAGCAGCTATGGCAGTGCAGTGGGGAGCTGGGAGCAGGACAGGAGCTGGGCAGTGGCTGCCCCACCAGGGTGAAGCCCCATGGCAGTCCCTGAGTGAAGAACCAGTGAACACCAGCGACACACAGATGGGGCACAAGGATGAGGCATGGCCAGGGGGAGAGCTGCAGGCAGGACATCCATTAGGGGCAGGGGCAAAGTGTTTGGGTGGTCCCAGCCAGACCATCAGGGCAATGAAGGCTCATTAGTACCCTTAGGAACCTGACAGCACCGTGTGGGTTTTCCTTGATCTTACTCGCCTCTTGGTGGAGTTTACTTTGTATTAAAAGAACCTGCATTGGTGAAGAGAATGACTTTCGTGAGTGTATTGCAGGTAATGTGTAGGAGAGCTTCTTTCTTGCCTAGGCTTTAGGCAATATTTAGCTTTTGATATTATAATATTGTAATTAAATAGTATCATCTGAGCTAAGTGAGAATAACATTTCTATCTGTAGGTGTTTTGCCGTGATATATTGTGTTGGTGGAGAAGTGAGGTATGAACTGCAATTTCCATGGGAAAAAGCAGGACTGAGACTTTCTACCTCCTCTCCAGATGTTCTCTCTGGGCCACAAAATAAATGATGAGTGTCAATCTTCTTTATATCTGACTTCCATTTTATTAATAGAAGTATCTGCGTCAAGTGAAATGGTGTGGGCTTTTTTGAAGTCTGGGTTTTATTGGCCCAATAAGATAAACCCTAAACCTATTCAAATTTGGTTCAGCATGAATGGAAGGGTTTTTTCTTTTTTTCTTTGTTTTAATTCAACTGCTAAATTGAAAAGAAATTATTCACACAGTGCTACCTGACAGTTTGCTGGAGAAATAGTCTTCTGAAAAATGTTTTGTAAAAGATCTGTGATTTGCTTTGTAGAAGACAAAATGCTTCATTCACAGTCGAATGAAAACTGTAGAAGGATTGCAGTAATTTAATATGTTTTATCCTAAATTCTGTAACATTTCCTCTGTAGTTACATCCACTCACACTACCTAATGAGCTCCCTGTGCTGATCAAAATTCCCCGACATGAATGCCATTGAAACTATAATGACGTTAAAATGTAAACAGCATTTTCTGTTTCCGTATTATACCCTACCTGAAACTTTTCAGCTAAATGGTTTATTCCGTTTCTTCTGAGTTGTACTCTGAGTGCTGCACTTTGGTGTTATAGGAAATCAAATGTATTCTACTTATCCCAAGTAAGATATGGGGAGAGAGTAAGGCTTTTCTTGGTTTTGGTTTGGTTTTCTGTTTGTTAAAAACCATAGTTGCTAATATTGAACACAACCATTGTAGTTAAAACCCTAAGACACCTATGCCCAGCTGCCAAAGTACAAGAAAAAAACCCTCTTCTCTGATTGAGGACACCTGAAAAAGTTACACTGAAACCAAAGTGAAATCATGTCTCAGCCAGCTGATCTCTCTGATTATTGTATTTTGGTGCAGAGAAAAAAACAAGAGCGTGAAGAAGCTACAGAAAAAGGCACATATGGAAAATGCACTTTCAGGGTTGAATTTATTTCCAGTTTTAATTTTGAGTAAGAACTCCTTTTGATAATGGCTATTACTTCAGTAGGTCTGTAACAGACGTGTAGGCTGTGAATGAGGCTCTTACTTCCGGTTAGCCTGCAGGTAAACTTGATTTTGTTATAGTGCCCCAAACCTTGGGGTAAATATCATAGAAAGATTTTTCTAGTAGTGTTGAAAACTCCAGAAATATCTGTTTTTTACTCTTACTATAACAGTTAAGAAAATTATTTGCAATGTAGCAGTTGTTGCACCTCCTCATCCCCACAAGTGATAATGACCTGGCATTTTACTGCTTAGCAGTTCCCCCTTCTAACAGTCTGCAAGGAGGTATTTTCCCGAAAGGTTACTGAAACCTGGAGAGAGAAAAAACCAAAACTGGGCACCTGTATTTCCTGATTTTTTTCAGCCCTGTAAAGGTGTTGTCCTTAGTCACTTTATTAAGGAAGCAGCTTTCTGGGAAGAGCTGGTAGCATAAAAAATGCATCATGGACCAGAAAGGAAATTTGGAACTTGGAGTAGAGACACCAGGGGCCAGAGCTGGAGGTATGAAAATATTAAAGCTGGGATATGTTTGAGTTTCTCCTCACTTCTCAGAGTAGAAATGAGAGAAAGAGACAAAGAAAATAGCCTAATATTAACATAATTTCCAGAAACATAATTTTTCCCAAGATGTTTCAAGCTTTCTTGATTCTGTGTGAAATCCATCTTAGCTGAACTGGAAGAATGATGTGCTGAGGCCAGATTTTTCTGAATCTTTGAAGAGATGCTCATTGTGAGGCTTTTAGAATTATTTGGGTAACAAAATAAGGATGAGGCTTCCAGAAGAAGGGATAGACTTTTACACAAACTTCAGCACGCTGTAAGCTGACTTAAGCAAAAGAGAAGTGACAGGCAGTTGTTAGTTACTTCTTTGGCCTTCGCTGCAATAGTTTTGTATTCTGGCATAGACAAAAGACTAATTCTCCAATCTGCTCTGTTTTGGGAAAACAAGACATTGAATGAAATGCCAGTATTGAGTCTCATTGCACTTCTGCCATCCAAGAACCCTGACATGCTTTTCAAGTTACTCTGTGAGGATTTTTCTTCCCAATCATTCTTCTTTTCCTTGAGTCCATTTCCAGCTAAGCTTCATTCACAGTGGCTTTCGGCCGAGTATCACTGCTACCTACCCAGCCCTCACAGCAGCAGAGTTTAGTTAACTCCTGCTTTTTGTGTTGTCTGTGGTTCAGCATGTGAATTATCTGTGTCTCTGTTTAAAGGACCTGCCTGTGCATGTCTGTTCATGCCAGCAACGTGTGGGAATTCAGAACACACTGGTAGGTTTTAGCTGATGGTAGCAAAAGCAAAGCAGTTGCATGTGTTTATGTGTGTCAGCTACAGACTTAAAACTGTCTGCTTTAAAAAAACTGCAGGTTCATATTATATTAAACTCTTGCAGTAACCAGTCTCCTGGAATAGTGCATTTGTTCTTGTAATGGAGTTTAGTTCTCCACTTTACATTAAAGTTCTGCTTGTAAATGGTTTGTGGAAAGTTAAAAATTAAGAGTGTAACAGGTATAAACAGCTTGGCCTGTCACAGACTCTGAACAGATATCTAAGGGCTAAGTAACCATTTGTTCAGATACACTTCACCCTTTGATACTTTAATCTTGTGTTTTGGAGTTACCTTCCCATCTCTACCACCCATCCTTCTTTGCAAAACTGTCATGTTGTTACACTGGCATAAGGGAAAAATTTGTCCAAGTCGAAAAGAGACATGGAAAATATCTATTTGTTTTAAAAACAATATTTTTTCTTTGTTGCTTCCATTAGTTGTATTATTAAGCAAAACTAAACTCTACATTTAACTAATCTGAAGTTTCTCACCTAATTTTTGTTAATGCAAAATAACATTTCCTATGCTTAAAAAATGCTTGAATCTTAGGTATGTCCTAGACAATGCTTAAACCTCTGTGAGGAGATTTCCTCTCTTAATGACCTCAAAGAGTCAACATGCTCATCAGATCTGCCTACTGAGATGTGCTGGTTCTCTTTGTGTTGTCACTGCTCTGTGGCTTTCAGCTGCAGGGGGGACTGCTATAAGAAGTCACAAGTGCTTGCATCAGATCACGTACCTGCACCCTGCCTGGCCCGGAACTGGACATCAAGACCAAGAAATGCTGGTGCAGCTCATATGCTTGGTGCAATTATGTGTTTGACTGATAGGTGGGAATTTTGCTACTTCCTCAGACAGTACTTCTTCAGTCTCCATGTGTTAAAGCCATAACTAATGACCCCTATGATGGACTTCTCCCCAACCTCAGTAATTAATTAAAAAATTGAAAATGAGGAGTTCTTCAGGCTTCAAAATATTGCTGAGAGGACCTACAGCACAAACATTAGCATTTCCACATAATCCATAACCATTAGGAAACAGAAGCATGATGCCCCAGACGGCCTTGTCTTCACCATTTCAATATGCTCTGCTATTACATGTTAGCACATTTTTATACAGCCCCTGTCCCAGTACCCAGGTGTCTGTCCCCCCCAGACATCTTGTGTTGCTGCTTTTCTCTGGGTCAAATCCTGCGTGGAGGGGTGTGGGACAAACAGCAAGAGCATCAGCAGTGTCTGGCTGCTCTGCTGCAGTTTTATTGCAACTTGTTCTCAAGTGTGCCATGCTTGAGTTTTTGAAAGGGATATTTATTGCTCCCCTTGCCAGCAGGAAGAGCAGGATAATTCTTTGCCTGAATAGGAATGCTGTGTGTTTCTCTCTCTGAGTATGCATTGAAAAACAGCCGAAAAGCAACAGGAGGGGGAAGGTGGGGAAGTGATGGCTTGAACAGCATATTGGTATTTTCAGGAGAGTAGAAAAACTCCAAGGGGAAGAAACATATATTGTGGGGAGGCTGTCCATGTTGCATATCATGTTCCTAGACTGCTAAATATCTGACAATAGTGAGAATGTGCTTGAAGTTCCTAATGGTATACAGTATTTTGTCAGTGGTATAGGGAAGGACCAATTCGAATTTTTCAGATGAACTAAATGAAAAGAAAAGCTAACACACAATTACTGTGGGTTTTACGCTCCCAAGAACTGAGAAAAACAGTCCAGTAATTTTGTCAGTTGGTGCCAGACAACACTTAAGAATAATCTTGAGTGATTTAGATGAGTTTAGATGAGTTTGGAGCAGGTAGGACCAAAGTTTGAATGATTGATGTGGATAGATAAACATTGAAAGAACAAGCTGACTTACAGAACATTTCATTGGGGGATCTGTCACCATGTGCTTTGCTCAGAACAGAATCTTTGGAAAACCAGCTCCATAGAACATTTAAAGCAACTTTCAAGGAAAAGTGGTTACTTAAAGCATAAAAATAAGAACTTGGAGCTCCGGCTGTGAACATTTTCCTATCAGTTTCTGTTTCAACACAACTTGATTGTGATCTTTAAAAAAAAAATTCTTAAAGCTGCAGAGCTGAAATCATAAGCTTTAAACAAAAGGTCACTTTTTATTTATGTGTACTTTACAAGCACACTGTTATCGGATGTAATGGCTCTTTGGATGTTAACTTTTTATTTAGGCTTAGCTTTGATGTAGCCATATGCAAGACATTGGAAATGCAGTTGAGGGAACAGAAAGGGCGAGTGAAAAATAGCCTTAAGCCTGAGTGAGGTTCTCAGGCTTATAAAATGCTGTTTTCATAAACAGTAAGTGTTGTAGGTTGTCTCTGCATTGAGGGGTCTCTAGACAAATTTTGCACAAAATTAGTGTGCTCCAATGTGCTTCCATTCCTATAACTCTGTGATCATGACTACTATTCAGGAAAAAAGGGCCTTTTTTTTGCTTTAACTTCTTTTGAGGAAGGACAGTGGGTTTAAGGTGCATTTTCAGTACTCTTCTCTGTCACCATCTTTCCTTCATTGCAAGTCTACACGAAATACGAACCAAAGATTGGACTGTTCAGTGCCACAAAGTGATCATAACTAAGAAAAGGATCATTATATGCTGTGCAAGACTCAAAGGTTCACGTAATTGTGCATTCAATGTCAGACATTAGCAGGTAACTACGAAGAAATATAAGAACTAAGAAAAACTAAGAAAAAAATCTTGACCATCCCACAAAAAGACAATTTGGACTTCACAGAATTCACAACTTTATTTTGACCAGACATCTCTTTAAAAAAAAATTTAATATTATAGTCAAAGTGTGATACTAAATACTGTGCTCAGGGCAGCTCTGCTTACGTTCAGATCACAAAGGCTGTTGTACTGCCAGAGACAACTCCAGGACTGGGGTCAGATTTTTAATGATGTAAATCCAACTGGCTGGAGAAAGCCATGTTGATCTGTTTGGGTCAGGAATGTAGCCTGTAATTTTTATGTCTTTAAAGCTTATCTAAGTTTTCTGTTATTCCTTGGTGTACTTTTCTAGTGATGTTTTCATAATTACGCAGATTACCTCGGGGTAAGCTCCCATCTGATAAACCCTTTCACATGGTTCTGAACTCTGTATTCTCCTGTAGCCTTTTTCATGGGGCAGTAAAGTCCATTCTTACCCATAAACAATTAAGGGGACAAAACCAGTCTAAATACATTATTCTTCCATATTGCTCTTTGAACTCTGTCTCAACTTCTTGACTCTTTACCCATAGTAAAGACTGTGTGAGCTGGGTGAAACCTATTTGCTGCTTTGCAGTCTGTTACCCCATCTGGGCAACGTGATGGAGAGAGTTTGTCTTCCACATTGCCAGAGCATTTCATCATGGGGTCATTGGGTGCCCCCTTTCCCCCAGCCACAAACTGTCAAATAGAACTCATTTTCCATCAACAGAGAGCTCAGAAAAATAGGGGGCCATCAAAATTAGCGGTGGAAGAGGCTTACTGAAAACCATCTTTTCTGCTCTTTGCAGATGGAGGACTGTACTATACTGAATTTTTTCCCATCCTTTGTCTAGGCAGTTTCAGAAAGACTCAATCAATAGGGCTCAGCTGTTTCCCTTGAGAGACTATTCCACAGCCTAATGGCTAACATTTAGTCATTTTGCTAAATGTTTCCAGATAGCCATCTCTTCCCCTGCCCTGTGCGCAGTTTCATCCCATCACTTCTAGTTAGTTGTACTTCCACGAGCCAACCAAACAAGAAAAATTCTTTTTTCTTTGGGAGGAAGAAACCAAGACTTGACTCTAGATGAAGCTTCTCCATTCCCAGTGTTAGGGGAAATTTCTTTCTTGTCCCCCTCTTTCTAGCACGAGTTGAGAAGTGTTAATAACTGGAGGTGCTTCACACACACACACACACACACACACACACTCACAAAATCATTCAACTGATTATTTAAAGTACTAGATCCTACTGTAGGATCTTTAGTGAATGCTCCAAATGTCTGATATGATGGATGGAAGCCTGAAGGGCTGTGTTTAATGTTTTCTTTGCTTTTTATTTCCCCCCAATAAATTTTTTAGATTTTTCTGTATATAAACAACTTTTAATACAATACTGATGTCTGTCTCATTCGAAGTGAGATTTTATTCTTCTTTCATGAGACTGACATCAGTGTATCTGGAAAGGAATGGAAATGGCCAAGATACTTTTTGGAGCGTGATTCAGAAGGGTTTAACTCTGCAGTGCTGAGTCTCTGCCTTTTTTGGTCTCTGCATTCGGTCCCAACTGGGACCGGGATGTGCAGGCAACACAATTGTTGTCTCCCCTTCTTGGAGTATCTGGCTCCAGCTTGACCTTCCTATAGGGTAGTCTCCAGGATTAGGAAATCTAGCAGACTCCAGGTGGTGGAAACAAAAGATCTGGGTATCTTTGAGGTGCTGTACCAACTGCGCAGTGGCTTTGTGAGAATTATTGTGGAGATAAATCAAGTAAGTGGAGTGTATTTATTGATAAAGTTTTAGGTGTAACTCTCTACAAGTAGGTGTTATGCTTTGACTAAACAGTGCTAAGGAATTGCTTTCACTTTTTTTGCTCTGAACGAGCTCTGCTTTTCGTGTTGTTACTTGGACATACCAACTCTGACTTTATTCAAACTGTACTGACCATAGTATTGAGGTCTTCTATTTTCCTCTATTTTTTTCCACTTCCTCCTTTCTTCACTTCTTTCTTATAACACAAGAGTCAGTAGAAATGGTCTCCTGGAGGAAGACTAAGTTCCAAAAGATATGCTTGCTATATTTAATCATCCTTGGAGCTTTAATTTTGCTAAAGGACTAAAGTAACAGCCTTTAGAGAATAATTATATGAAACACCATGTGTGAGCAAAGTGTGAAATGTCTCCAGGACCAACCAAAGCTATAGATATTTTTATTAAATATTAATGCCATGCATTTACAAAGGGTTTGCCAAGCAGATGTTAAGCTGGTCTTCATGGTAATTTAATTGAGCAAGGAACATTTCCTGCCATTTTTATCAATGTCAGGCTTTACATGACATTTTACACTAAATATATAAAATGCAGAGAAAGAGAGGGAAAAATAATTAATAATCAGTTTCCATTCATGAATATCTTAATATTTCCCTTCAGAGGATTTAATATTTCTCCTGAATGTTTTTCTTGGAGGCCAGTATGAATCTGAGCTAACCTGGACTGTGCAAATTCTTCCACAGGGCCTCCATCTGGAGTCAGGCCCACTTCTGCTAATGCAGCTCTTACTTTTCTGTTTGCAGAAAGATGATGATGACACTGAAAGCAAACTTTAAGTTATTCTGAAGATTCTGATATAGAGCTCTGAAAATATCTGTGGATAGAGTCCTTTCCTCCTTGGAGCATCACATGATGATCAAATGTCACAGCAGGATCCTTCTGTATATAAAATATAGATTGATTAACCTTACTGACATTATGCCTCTGCAAAGTGTAACATCTTAACAGGATTTGGCATCATAAAGCATTTGATTGTATACAACATATCAAGCAAAAATAAATAAGAAAAATAATCAAACAAAAAGACAACTGATCTGTCTGTGGGTCAAGTGCAATATAATGAGCCTATTCATGAAATATCACTGAAGGCCCCCTCCTCGCAAGTATGACATTATTTACATGGAAAAAGTGTTGTCACACTTCTACCTTGTAGATGTTGTTTTAAATTTATGAAACTGTTTTCCCCCCCAAGACATAAGTGGACTTGTCTCAGTTCCATTCCCTAGAGACAACATCTGTCCCCCACCTCATGAGTGGGTGATCACTGTGGTTGACATGAGCACTTGTAGCTCCAGCTGAAGAAGGAAAAAATAGATCATAATAAATCAGAACATAATAAATCAGAGCATAATAAATCAGGCTGAGATGAAATGACAAACCATCAGCTTGGTTTGTGGGTTTGACCTACCTGCCTATAATGGCACAGGTTTCACATTATCTCTGGGAGCTTCTGTAGGCACTACTGAAATAGCTTATGTCTGTATTAGAGCCCCAGGACTTCACCTGCTCCACTCAGTACTCTGCTCCTGCCATGGAGGAGATATGGCCCTTTCTTTTGGTTCATTGGATTCATCTGAGAGGGTCCTGCTTGAGGCAAAGAAGATACATGTACAATCTGGCTACTCTACTGCAATATTGAAGATTTGGTCCAGCAAAGGATCATCATGCTCATTACTGACATCTAGTTAAATCACTACAAACCAGTTTGCAGAATAGAGCAAGGAAAACTTGTTGAGGGAACAGGAGACGGTACAGGGGCAGAAAATTGCCTGGTTTTGCCTCCTAAAAACACGGACTTGATTATAATAAAATGTAAGGTAAAGCACTAAACAGACGCCCTTCCTCTGGCTTTTAGAATTGTTGCCACTGATTTGTGTGGGTGTGTGCTTGGTTGCCTACAAGGAGGGAAAACTGAGAGGATTCTGCAGACTTCTTCTATGCTATTATTCTGTACCAACAATGTGGGAATGCAGTAAAGGTTGACTCGTTCTGTACCAAACCCAGACATATTCAGAAGACTGTGTGTTACGAAAGCAGCACAGAAATATGAGGTTTCCCATATTTTCTGTAGAATAAACTAAAAATATCAAACTAATTTCCTACATGTGCTCAGAGATACAATACTGGTTTCTTCCCACTTCTCTGTACAGGAGAAAATTTATTTTACATGCTCTGAAAGGTGTTAGGTTTTTCATGCATTATCCTTCTAGATTGGTTTGAGATCAATATGTCTGGTTGACAGGCTGAGGATGAAAAAGCTATTTATCAGTGTTGAAAGCAGGCCTGAGATCTGATCAAACCATTTCTTTATTATTATTTTGAAAGAAGGAGAAGGCTTAATACCTACTTGAAGTTGTTTGTTGACCACTCATGCAATTTTTCACCCATTCAGCAGAGTGCTGAGCAGTATGAGTTACAAACATGAAAATAATTATCAGATGCTGCCTAATACCTGGTGTTCTGCTGAGCAGTGATTGACAGAATTATTTCCCAAACTCTGCAATGGGCTTTAAGTTTCTCCATTGTGCCTGACATCTTTCCAGCTCCTTTCACATTTAGTTGATACCATGTGGTCATATTCATTTCAGGAAGCATTGTCCAAGAGGCTGTAACACTATGGGAATGTTTTATATTCCATAGGAGTCTGTATGCCATAAAGAAACAGAATGCCCAGGAAGGGGCAGGCAGAGCTGCTGTGTGTTGCAAATATCTAGTGACCCTTTAGAAGGCCAAAAATTCATCTTGTACTTTGAATTCCTGGTTTTGGAAGCAATCAGCAGAAGTTTTCCCAGCAGGCTTTCTGCCCAAGATGCTGGCTGTAAGGCACATGGCTTATGCTGACTCAGCATCCTTGATTCAGTGCTGCTGCTGCAGCATAAACGGCTTTAAAAGCTCCCAAACTGCTGGAAAGTGGTTCATCACCATCTCTTGTAAACTCCTTATTTTGCATGCACCTAGAACTGCAGGTTCTGCTGGCTCTGAATTCTGAGCTCTTACTTTTATCAGCACAGTTGTGCCAGTAGCAGAGGTAGAACTCCACACTTTACACTTCACATGGCTTGTCACTTTTGAATTTTTCTTACCTGAGTGAAAATGGCTTTGAATACGCAACAGTTTCTAGGTTTTGATACACAGATCGGAGGATTTGGGGTCCTTGAGTGGGAGACAAAAATGTGGGAGAAAGAAGGTCAAACATCAAAGGTTTCTCCACCTTTTCATTTTCTGAACTTGTAATTGACTCCTGGAGGTTTTTCTGGAAATATAAGCCATCTGCATGAGGAGGAGTTCTCACTGTACAAAAAAGGAGTTCAGGCCCTGCGTTCAGCCATCACTGCCCTGTATGATTTCCCAGAAGAATAAGAGCTAGTGTCAATTTTGGTGGTTTTTTTGAAACATATGGTACATTTCACTGTTCAGAGTTTATACTCCACATATGATGGGCACACAGCTCCCATTAACTTTAATGAGAATTGCATGCACAAGGGGAGCATATAGGCCACATCTTGAATCTCTGGATTTTTACTGCTTTGTGTTACAAGCTGTGATAAATTAATATGTATCTGTACTGCCTAATCCAGTATGCCAGCTCCAGTGGATTTTGCCATATTTGGTTGTTATCTGTACTTTACATCTTGCTTAGGAGGATGTCTGGTGGGCAAGGTAGGCCAAGACACTTGGCCAGAGGCTCATGTCTGACTCAGAAAATGAAATGGGGTGTTGAAAGCTACTTGGAGGACATGGTGTGCAGCCCAAAACACTGTGTGCACTCTAGACACTGCAGTGGACAGGTCAGTATCTGGTATTTCTTGCTCAGATTCGTGACTCTAGTGCTTTGTTTCTGAGAAAAGTCTATTGCTAAGATATTTATTTTCAGCTAACTCATGAAGAGTTAAACCCTAAGCTGAGGTATCTGATGGGGATGTTGCTCACTGGAACATGTTCACATTATTGGTGATTTGACAGCATGTTTCTTGATTATAATCGGTAGACTGTAGATGCAGCATCTCAAAATAAGGATCCTAAACACTAAGAATTTGTGCCAGGGAGATCAAGCTGACAGTGCCTGAACTGGTGGGGTTAAGAGGCCAGAGCAGGTGTGGGGAATCCAGAGCCCAGGACTAGGAGTGCAGGATGGTGTCTGATTGCAGCAGATAGCTGAGCCGGGTCTGTAGAAGTACAGGCAAGCCTTTGCAAACACAAACAAGCTCCTCTAAGGTGAAGAATGCATGTTAACCAATGGTAAGTATATATGACATGTTCCATATTTTGTACTGATTTCACAAAGAATATATTTATTCCAGGTTCTGGTGCAAGCAGTAATGCCTCATTTATACCAGCTCTGGGCATCGGCAACTCGGTCCCAAGGCAGGATACAAAAGCCTAAAGAGGACTGACATGTTTGCAATCAGCTGCCTGTGCTGCAGCCAGTGGTGAGCCTTTTATCTGTAAGGGCTGAATTTTCTTTGAGTATTGTAAGGATAAAATACTTATTTCAGCAGTTTAACAGCAGGCATTGTCCCTCTCTACTCAACACTGGTGAGGTTGCACTTTGAGTCCTGTGTTTGGTTTTGGGATTTTCACTTCAAAAAGGACTTTGAGATGCTGGAGCAAGTCCAGAGAAGAGCAAACGATTTGGTGAAGGATCTGCAAAATAAGTCCTAAGAGGAGCAGCTGAGTGAGCTGGGGTTGTTTAGCCCGGAGAAAAGGGGCTCAGGGGAGACATCACTGCTCTCTACAACTCCCTGACAGGAGGCTGTAGTGAAGTGGGGATTGGTCTCTTCTGCCATGTCTCAAGAGAAAGGATGAGAGGAAATGGTCTTAAGTTGTGCCAGGGAAGGGTCAAGTTAGATATTAGAAGAGAAATGTTCAGTGAAAGAGTGGTTTGGCATTGGAATAAGTTGCCTGGGGAGGTGGTGGTTTAACTGTCTCTGGTAGTGTTCAAGAGGCATCCAGCTGTGGCACTCAGGGATACAGCCTAGAGGTGATTATGGTGTTGCTGGATTGATAGTTGGACTTGACAGTCTTGAAGGTCTCATCTAACCTTGATGATTTTGTGATTCTGTGAAAAACAGAAAAATGTAGAGCCATTAATACAATTGATAAAACACATTAAAAAGGAGCATCAGGCAAAGTCTAGAATGTACCCTTTGTTTCGACAGGAAAATAAAAGGGAACATAATTTTTTAAAATCAGCCATGCAACTACTTCAGTGCAAGCTGCTTGTCTCTTTTGTTATCTTGTCTACTGATAGACAAGACTGTGTGTACATTTGAACAGAGAGGCACTGTGGGATGTATTCCTTTCCAAGCTGCTGGCAAGTCTATCATAAGTTTATGAATTTGTTCTGGTAAAAGATGTGTGTTTTTCTTGATTTTTTTTCTTTCCCTTCATGAGCAGAAATGTGACTTAAAATCTCCTGTGTTGTTCAACCATTGAAGTTTAAACTGGAAAATAGAAAGATAGAAGGTTAGACATGTGGGTGCATCTGACTAAGAAGGCGGGGTTTTCCAGCTATGAGGTAAGATTGTGGTCTTTCACAGTGGAAAAACTGAGATTACGGTAAGGCTGAAGGAATTAAAAAGAATCAGGAAAACGTAAAGAGGGAGATTTGGTAGTCTGGAAAATTAATATTTCAACATATTTGCTACAATGGCCATTGCTACAATGGCTAGAATGTTCTTCCTCAGTTGTTGAGGGATTTTGCAGCAGTTTGATTTAGGAATGGGGTGTATGTGACCTTTGCACTAATGGGATCATATCCACTTTATACTTGCAGAAATCAAGGAACTCTAGGGATGAAAATAATTTACATATTTACTTTCCTTTTGCTAGAGTCCATTCTGAGAGAAAAAAAAAATTCTTGGCCTCTGCTGTAGCAAGAAAAGAAAGAAATTACATGTTTTCTTGTCCTGACATGACTGCATGTTGTAACCTTCATTCTTCAGTTTAAATACTCCAAAATCATCAGAAACCTGAATCTGAATGAACCACTTTGCTACGATGAGAGAATGTGATTGCCCTTAATGTTATGGAAAGAGATGTCTGTCTTTAGTGCCAAATGTCCTCATTTGAAGGCTGCTCTCTCCTGCTGTTTTTGAATTTTCTGAATGTCTCAATTTCATCCTCTGGATAAGGATCAGACCTTTCAAAACTTCGGTGCCTCAGCTGCCATTCTACACTGCCATACTTCTGGTGATGCTCAGTGATTGTTCATCTTGAAAGCTGTTGCTCTGGGAAAAATGGATCCTGTTAAGACTGAGCAAGAGGAAAGACTGCCCTGCCTTCTGATGAGGCTCGTCATTATTACAGTGTCCTGCTCCAAGGGGAGGTGTGAGGCTGAGCTGAGTTATTAATCCCTGGTAAAAGACCAGAGAGGTCACTGGATCAGTCAAAACCAAGCAACAAACAAACAAAAAAAACCCCAAAAAACAGATCCGCCACCTTTGAAACTCAGTTGTGTTTCTATTGGGAGAATAACATGTGCTTTTCATAGGAAACTATTTTTGGCATCTTTGTTTTTGCTGTGATACAATTTTCAATGGGGACTTTGATTTTCAATTAATTTTGCATTTTAGTGCTGGAAGCTAGACTTCACTATAAGATAGCTTGGATCAAAGATGCTCCCACATATAATACTGGATTTTAAAAAAAATTGTTCTTGGGACTAACTGAAAATATTAAAACTGCAGCATTTTCCAGTCAAATGTGGCCAGTATTACTCAGCCTCATACAATCAAAACTCAGATTTGGGCTGCTCAAAAATGCAAGAGGAACAGGTAGTTTATGTTCTTTTTGAATACTGGGTTTTACTTCCAGAACACATTTGCTTCAGGTATTCAGACTTGTCTTGGTGGTGCTGTCAGCTGGAAATACATCTTGGAAAATAGCAGGTGAAGTTGTAATGTAACCACCTCATTTTGGTGTTCTAAAACTTCAGGAAAAATGCCAATTATTGAGAGCTTCCTTCCTGATAACAATACTCTTAACTAGCAACCCTATAAATTCAGATTTTCCTTTTTTTCCCCTGTCAATCCTCTCCAGGGAAGTTTTTGCCTGGTGAAATATCATGCTTTGCCAAAATTCACTCTTCTGCTAAGAGGAATGAAGTAGCATTGCCTCTGCTTGCCTGAAAACCAGTATGTTCCTAGGGAGACTGTCCTCTAAAATCAGGAATGACAAAATCTTGACAGCTGAGTGGCCATTGTAGTCTGTGTGAGGCCACATAAATGGAGACACTTTCAGTCTTGGCACTTTTTCTGCAGCCACATGTCTGACTAAATCAAATATTGAAAAAACAAACTAACTGCAGCCTGCTTATTTTCTCAAATAAATGCATCCAGATCAAGGTAACATCAGGACTTTTGTCCTCTGTCAGGAAGGGATGCAGCAGGGGAGACATGAGTATTCTGGGATGGCATAGCCGCTTTCTTGTCTGTCAATTTAATTTGGCCAACTTTAGTAGTCTCCAGTGCTTGCTCCATGCTAGGGTAACAGTACTGTGGCAGCATCTAATGTCTTCTGAAGATATATATTTTTTTTTTTTTAAGAAAAACAGCTGTCTCATTTGAGTAGCCAAAGTATAATTAATCCCCAAGATTAATTTCTGTTCCTCATCCTCTGCTGCCCTAAAAGGTGACTGGGAGGAAGATTCTCAAATTCTCTGAGTGGGTCTCTCTCCAGTTTCACCACTTTGGCTCTCAAGTCCCTGTGCTTTCCAGATACTGTGAAATTGGTTCACTTGTTGAAAAAGTTTCTTTATGTTGTGGTTTTGAGTACTCTGTAACAGGCAAAACAACAACTTTCTTTTTTTTTCCCCTAGAACTACTCAGCTGCATCCTTTTGATATTATTTATTGAAGGCAGATACATTAACAGTTAATACTGGATTTAATTCTTCTCCCCCCTCACTAAATGTTGATTCCAGCTCTTCTGATTTTGATGAAGACTGGCTTTGCTGGCAGCCTGTGGCTGGCACAACTACAAAGCTGATTTTGGGAACCTTAGAGGTTTATTTAGATTCCTTAAATGTTTTGGCTTAATAGTATCATGGGTATTTTGAAACTTTTGAAGCCTTTTCAATTCCCAACAGCACCGGGCAGGCAGACATTGAAACACACAGGGACCAGGAAGCCAGTGCCATCTTTGCTTCGTTCATCAGGCTTGTAAGTGTCTATTGGAGGGGGGAGGGAGAAGGGGGGGCCAAGAACAAAAAGAAGTAATAACAGCATGGGTTAGATGGGTTCTTCACTTCACTATGGGAGGATGGAGTAGCAAAGATGATGCTTTGTGTGCCTGCCTTACTGCAGTTTGCATGGGTGGAAAGAGTGCAGCTGTGACGTTTGGACCCTGTGTATCAATGCTGACTCCTGTGCTTTGGTGCTCAGTTATGAGCATGAAAGCTAAAATTCCCAGGGCTCGGCGTGCTTGTCACCTTCAGGAAGGTGACACTGTGACATGTGCTGCTTGGATTGGTACCCCAAATAAACATGCTGCTTTAACATTGTTTTCTTTTTTGTTTGGTTTGGGTTTTCTTGAGGTGGCAGAAGGGGGGAGGGAAATGTGTGTGGAGGAATGCTGGGAGCATGTGGAGGCAGCAGTCTTGGGCAAAATGTTTTCTGCGTGCTACACCTGCGTGTTTGGTACTAGAAAATCACATAGAGCTGCTGCTTGAGCTGAGGAGAGGGAGCATCTTTGCATAACATCTTTTTTTTTTTATGCCTTATGTTATAAAAGTGATCTTCTTTGAAATGACTGACCAGAAATAGCCCAAAATGCTTTTGATCCATTTTAAGAATTTGTATGTAGCTCCTAAAAATCATCCAGAGATTTCTTGTAAATGCAGAGAGTCATATTTAATGCCTAGACCAAGTTGATGCATGTCACTTCTCTTGCAGCACTCTGCTTCTCCATTCTCCCTTCTTCTCCCTATCCTTCTACCTTTTTGAACTTCACAGCATTTTCAGCAAAGCTCTAATGAGGTTGATACTCAAAGAGTTAATTAACTATCTTGCAACCTTGAGGCCTTTCTTGGTGCATCAAAGCACGTAGGAGAAAGAACAGTGTCCAAGAAATGTGGCAGAATGTGGCTTTTTCTTCTTCTCCTGGAAGGATGGTGGACAGTGTTTCATGCAGCTATTAGACTTGTTCCATTCCTTATGAGAGTGTTTTGCAGTGTGAAAGAAAGATGAAACTTCTACACAACTTAAATCTTGATTAATTGAAGTTAAAGTAGTCTAATGATTAGACGAAGGCTGCTCCCTTAATCTTTAACTGTTCTCCAGAATTCTGGCGGAAGAATAAAGCTGATTAACTAATTCTGTACAAACGACCTTCTCTTCAGTCAAATGCCATAGGAATTTCCCAGATGGGACCTAACAGACAAAACAAGTAATCCCTGTGCCCTGCACTGTCTATTTGAATTGATAAGCAGAAGTGAATATTTCTGTCTTAAAACAAATCATGCTTTTCTGATGGGCAGTGCAGGTTGGATCTAAGAACCATCTATGTATGTAATGCCTGGAAAAACCATTAAATAAGAACTGCTCTGATCCCAAGGTATCTGCACAGGTGGAGCTGCCCCTGATGTGCTGAAAGAAACCTTTTCTGTTTTTCTTCTTTTAGGTACTGTGAGTGTTGGAAATGCTGCTTTTGAGTGTGTCTTGGTAGCAGAGCTAAATGGTTGTAGAAAGCTTCCAAACAGAACAATAGATTGCCAATAAGCAACAACAAATTTTCTCTGAACTGATATATATTATAAAGGCAAAGAGCTTGTTTTAAGGCATGCAGAAAGGCTACTAAAATCAGAATTGATTTCACCCTGCAAGAGTGATTAAAAGCAGAATACACTATTGTTACAGTTCATAGTAGATAGGCTTGTGTTCTGTAGTTAAACCAGAACTGTATGGGGACACAGCAGGCCTGAGAAGAGAAGCAGTGGTTGTTGCATTGAAAACCAAACTACCCCTCACCTTGGCCCTTCCCCCCAAACTCTGTGTCTCTTCAGATTTTGTGTCAATTAGCTCCAGCGACCACTGGATGTAGCTGTCGCTTCGCAGAAATATGGCCAAGTAGACACCTTTCTGCCTCTTTCAAGAGGACACAGCAAAGGTTACTTTTTGCACATTATTTCTGACACTGATGGCTCTTCCTTCCTTCCTTCCTTCCTTCCTTCCTTCCTTCCTTCCTTCCTTCCTTCCTTCCTTCCTTCCTTCCTTCCTTCCTTCCTTCCTTCCTTCCTTCCATATCCACCCTCAGATAAGTTTTGGTTTTATGGATGTTCTCCTGCTTGTCAGCAATGGAGAAGGCATGAGAGTGCCAAGAATGCGCTAAGAACACCATAGTTACCTGCACATACCTGCATTCACCTCTTGAGTAAAAATGGAGATGGTCCAAACTCTCCAGCTGTAAAGTCCTAATGTAATAGAAGAACGAGTTTATCAAGTGAAGACAGTGGCCAAAAGATCTGGACTTGGCCCTTTTTGTCTGATAAAAACGCCAAGAAAAGTTAGATATTGCAGCCTTTATTTAGCTGCATATAATCAAAAACTCCTTCAGTTCTCCAGGGCTGAATATGAGTCCCATATTTCAGAGGTAATATGGAAGAGCAGTTAAGCTACAAACAGACATTTTAGAAGGGTGAGTATTCACAGATGAAGGGGAATGGCCTTAAGCTGAAGGGGGGCAGGTTTAGATTAGATATTAGGTAGAAATTTACTGTGAGTTTGATGACGCACAGGCACAGGTTGCTCACAGAAGCATTGTGGATGCCCCATTACTGGAAGTGTTCAAGGTTGGGTTAGATGGGGCTTGGAGCAAGCCTTTCTGTTGGAAGGTGTCCCTACCCATGGCACACAGAGTGAAACTAGGTGATCTCTAAGGCCCCTGCTACCCCAAATCATTCTATGATTCCATGATTTTGTAGTTATTCTCTGGAAAGGCATGAAATCTAGGAGAACAGGAAACAGACTGAATTATAAACGAGAGAATCACTACGACACCAAGGAGACATACTTAAATAGAAGGTGAAAACTAATGATCTATAAAGGGAACAATATGAAATTTCACATCTCTATTTAAAAATACAAAACCTGGCTATTTCTGAGCCATCTAAAGTTACTATATTGTTCCCTGGCCATTGTTGTTTGCAAAACCATGACTTAAGTTTCAAAAGTAGTAGGCTGGAAGTGTTCAGACCTCTATTCTTACATGTACTAGTAGTTTACAAATACTTCAAAGCTTTCCACTTATTTGGTAGGAAGCAAAAGCAATTAAAAAAAAAAAAACCCAAGGCAAAAAAACCCAAGCACCATCCAACTCCTTTTATTCAGGAAATATGCAGGAGCACTGACTCACTGTTACAGTGGAGACATGTGGTATGTTTAGCCTGAATTTGGTCACACCACCTTGGAGCTAGTGCTGGTTTATGGGTTTGGTCAGAGTTGTAGGAATTTTTGTTTCCACACACTGGTAAATGCTGTCAGGTAGGTTTGAACTCTCCAGTTTTTGTAATTTGTTCTTAGGCCCTCTGTTATAGCTTTGGTTGAATTTGCAGGTAGTGACAAATACTCTTGTCTTTGCGAAGGAAATCTTCGGAGGGCAGCACCATTTTTCTTACTGTCTTACTGCAGACATGCTGGGGCCTCAATTCTGAACTTGGAGGGAAGTGTCACAGCCCAGCGTGGTTCACAACCTGTTTGCCTCCTTCCTGCTTCAGGATCAAGGCTCATCTGGAGTTCTAGGTCAGGATATGTAGGGTAAATTTCTTGCTCCTGTGCTGCTAGTTTTTTCTACTTATTAAGAATTTGCGAGACTGCCCATGAAGACACTGAAGCTTTACCTCTTAATTCTACCTAGCTCACTGATATTAGTACAGCATTGAACCTTAGCAAATGGGGCTAGAAAGGACAATAAGTTATCTAGCCTGGTCTCTTTCCCCAAGGCAGGATCAACTAGACCTAACCCTCCTTGACAGATATGCAGCAAACCTGTTTTTAAAAAACCTCCCGTAACAGAAATTTGACACCTTTCCTCAGGCTATCTTTGCCAAAGCAAAACTCTTCTTACTGCTAGAAAGGCTTTCCTAAGGACAAGCCTGGATCTCCCTTCCTGTGGCTTAACCCAATGATTTCTTGACTTATCCTCAGAGGAGACAGAAAAGAATTTTCTTCTTTGTAGCAGGCTATGGCATATTGCAGGGCAACCATTTCCTCTCTCTCTTATCTACTGTGGCCTATGTATTCCAGCTTTTTTACTGTCTCCCCCATCCCCTTGGTCTTCTCCCCCCCACCCTAGACCAAGTTTTCTGGATCTCTGATTGCCCTTGATGCCCTCCTGTGGGCACTCTCAGGCTAGTATATTGTGGAATAGCTCTTTTTCTTTTTTTTGTTTGTTTTCCTTTGTGCTGGAATGCCCATAGTTGTCTCTCAGCCAAGGCATGTTTGACTTTTAACAACTAGACCATAATTTTGGTTTAGAAGGCTTTAGGGAGACAATGCATAAATAGTATCTTGCTACCACTGTGTACTCACTGAATGGAGAAAATGTTGGAAAGTTGCCTGGCTGGTTTTTAGACAAACCGGATTGCTTGGGTGTTTGCTTCCAGGGTAGACAATAGGAGAAGAGGGGAACTATATGGGTAGTGTATTGTGCCCACATGTGAACTTAGGCCCTCTGGTGCTAAACATGCAGGAGGAATCTCCAAGCAGTGCAGTGTTTGAGCCAGAGCACAAGCAGAAAATTCCTGGCATCCTGGCAGCTGAACTCATTCAAATTGCTTGCATTAGCAAGACCAAACACCAAAAATATCCAAGAGACAAAACTAAAAGAGCTCCAACACAGTGGCTCTCTAAGCTTCTTCTTTCTCATTCAGGTTTATTTTCATATGACTGTTAGTGGGACTATGAGAAGGATCTTGCCTTCCCCCCACTGCTTCCCCTCCCCTCTACCATGGTGCATTTTAAATCAAGCTGTCCTCTGTAGCTCTGCGGCAAATCTGCACATTTCTGGTTTTGCTCTTTCAAAGGATAATTTCTCCTGTTTAATGAGATCTGAAAATGAAGTCAGGCATGAGTTGGAGAAAGGTCACAGCATGTGCTCAAAGGTATATTAACTACTGTTGGAGCTGGCATCCATTGACTTCCATGAGGACAAAATTAAGCAGCAAACAGTAAATACTTCCACTAGCACTTTATTACAAGCAGGACCATTTACAATGAATAAGAATTTGAGAAGCTTCAAGGATGAAATGGGGATGCTCACAAATAAAAAGAAAAATCTTACTACTTAGGCTTAGAATGTGATTCCAGTCAAGGTTAATGGGGAAACAGTTAATGAGGGGTACAGAATCCAAAGGCTGCATTGATGCCATATTGTGTCTTACACATGTAATTAATGCTACTGACTACTGCTAAATGACTCTACCTGAGCACATTTTCTCTAGCAGGAACTTTAAATCCCCCACACTGTATACAGGAGAAGTCTCCTGATGCTTTACGACTCCCACTAATGCTGAACAGGCTAAATCAGAACCAATTTCTTCCACTCATTTCCAGGATGGTGATTTGCATCCATCACCACCATGATACATCCATCATTCAGGGCCCAGTGGTGTAATGGCAAGCTTGGCATCAGGTCTGCAAGGGGCAGGATCAGTCCTTGAATGCATGTAGTGAGAGAAGAATCCCATTTTTCCATTTAAGCGGTGTTTCCACATCAGGAAATGCTGTGGAAAAGGGAGAGCTCCCTCTTGGTGAGATTTTCCTCTGTTGTCATCTTCCTCTTGCAATTTTTTAAATATATTTTTTTGGGAAAGTTGCTTTTCTACAAGTTCCAGGCAAATATTGTTGCTCAGTGGCCAGCACAGTGAAAAAAGAAACGCAGATGAAGGTAGAGGTGACCCATCAGGCATCCTGTGCCCAGGCAAAGCATAAAGATGCAAAACCCACACAGCCAGCTATAACCAGCTCCCTCCATTCACATCTGCTCCTGGAAGTTGATCTGTGCTCTGTGCCCAGCATGGGAAGAGGAAGAGCAAGATGAGATTATTTTGAAGGAAAGAGAGGGACTGCATGGAGTTTACACTTACTGTCTGGTTCTGTTGTTTTAAAATATTTTTGTTTTCTTTTCCTTGCACGGAGGCTTTAAAGTAGGACATTTGTAAACACTGTTCTTTCTAGCCAGTGCTCATTGTATTGACAGGAATTGCTTCTGCTGAATAGTTTCATCAATGTGCTCAAGCCTGTTTGTAGATGGCGTCCAGAGGGCAGATTCCACTCTCATCTAAGACATAGGCCCATTCCATTTCTGTCTTTAAAGCATCTCCCAGGTGCACTTAGGCATTGCTTTTCTTCCCAATCCCCTCTTCCCCTGGCTTTCTTCTTCTCTTGTTCTGAATAAAATGGTTTGAAAAACCCTGGCCAAATCCTCAATTTCTTTTGATTGAGGACTAACAGATTTACAGGATTAACCTCCAGGTTCCACCTGTCCTCAGAGGAGGAACAGTTCCTCCAGTGCCACATAACCACACAGCACTGAGGGCTGCAGAATTACACCTATTTATCTTTGTGATACAGAGCTTTTCATCAGCCTTTAATTGGACCCAAAACAGAATGGGGTCAAATTGGGTTGTGCTGCTGAGTCTAAACAGCCTTACCAAGTAGAGGTAAATGTCTCATAAACAGGTCACAATTTATATCCTTTTTGCATTCCTTGTGATTTGGGATTTACGGCCTTCCTGGAAATCTTGGGCTCTGAGCTGGAGGAACAAAAAAGACACAAGATTGGAGCATGATTCCAGCCTGTGTACCTTCCCCTGCTTTAAGTGGAATTTTTTTGTTTTAACTTTTGATCATTGTGATGGGCTGAATTTGACTGGGTGCCTACCAAACCTCCCTCATTCAGCAGGATGAGAAGGGAGAAAATAAGGTGGAAAGAAACCCTTTTGGATCAAAAAAAAAAGCAGTTTAGAAGAACAAAATCAGGGGCCATGTGTGGAAGCAACGGAAAAGAGATTTATTTTCTACTTCCCATCGGCAGGTGATGTTCATCCACTTCCTAGGAAGGAATGGTTTCTCAGAAAGACAAATGTCCTACTAATGAATGCCCTGTCCCTTTCTTTTTGAGGCTGTCATTTGGTATGGAATATCTGTGTGGTCAGTTTGGGTCAGCTGCACTGGCCATGTCCCCTCTCAAGGTCTTGTCCACTCCCAGACTACTGGTGATAGTGAGGAATGTTGGAGACACAGCCTTGATGCTGTGGATAGCACTGCATCAGTAGTCAAAATTCTCATGTGTTATCAACACCTTTCTAGCTACCACTGCAAAACCCCACAGTTTGAGGCCTGCTATAGGAAATATTAACTCCATCTCACCAGACCCAATACGAGTCATCCATTTCAATGAGTGCCAATCTGCATCCCTACAAAACTGCACCAAGCCAGTTCCTTTCTATGTGCCATCCTAGTAAGTCTGACCCCAGACAAGCTGCCCACTGGGTTCTTCTGTTTATGGGAATCTTCTTCAGCACAATTTTTGCTCTCCTTGAAGCTGCAACACACTTGGAATCTGCTGCAAGAACTATAGATTTGTCTTCTGGGTGTGAGGGGAAAACCCCCACCTTCTTTGAGTGGCCTGTTCTTATCCAGCTCTCCAACAGTTTTGAAGATTGGAGTTCAGTTTATAAATTCTTCCTGTTGCATTCAGAGGAGGCTCTTAGAATATCTGAATAAATTCAAATTATACTGACAGTGAACTTTTTCTCTTCTCTTCCTTTTCTTGTTTCTAAATGTTGTACTTTGAAAACCCTAGATTAAGTTTGTATTACCTCAGCTGCATCATTGTTTTCTGGGAGCATGCTTGCATTTTTCAAGAAATGGAGAGGCTTTTTAACTTGGAGAAATGGGAGAGAATTAGAAGTTCATTTAATTCCTTTTGTAATGTGGTTTATTTTTGCTTGTTTGGGGTTTTTGTTAACATATCTTTTACTTGTCTACTTCTTGTATTATACTGATGGGAGAAGCGGCAGATAAGATGATGATGATGATGTTGATGAATAAATTTAGATATGTTGGAAACATCACATGAAATGAAATTTGATTATGATAATCCTCTTGCCCAGCTTTTCACCCTGTAAATTTTTAAATGGAAGAGACCTGGGTATTACCTGGTGTAGCCTAACCCTAGTTGCCTTCTCTAGTGATTTTCCTGACAGATTTTAAAGCCTGTTTTCAGTAGTATTTAGAAGCTGTTTCAACTGTATGAATTAGAGTCCTCAGAGGATTTAATCAGCCAATAGAGCGTAAGATTTGGACTCCTCTATTCTAAATGTTGATAATAACAATTCTATTCTGGCTAAACCCACATGAGGTTAAGGATAATGTAAAACTACATTAATAAATAAAAAGCAACATCACCCCCATCTCCTCCCTCCTTGTTTTGTCCCCCAGCTTGTTTGGCAAGTGCAGGAGAGTGCCTGGTTTGTGAGCAGGAATGTTTAGGAACATGTTTGTAGGCTGATGTGAAAACCTTTTTAATCCTGGTGATTTTAACTTGCTTAAATTCCTTTGAAGATCCCCCTCCTTGATGGGGACTGAGGTTCTATTGCCATGATGCATTTTTATACTGCATTCCGCAGGAGTTAGCACTTGCCGTGGAGACCTGCACTTTGTCTTTTAAGCAGATAAAAAGAGAGGTCAGTCAGATATAATTCCCCAACTCCTCGTATAAACAATTTAACTGCTGCAGCAACATACTTGTTTGGAATTACTCCCTCAGATTCAATTCCCTTTTCCTGCTCCACTTGTAAAAATGGTTAGTGTCCTCTATAAACTGCTGCTCAGCCAGGTCCAAGGCTTGCTGTGGAGTTGTAGAATAAATGTTAATCTAATACAGGTTACTGGGTCAAATGCAATCACAGGCTTGTGGGAAAAGCTTAATACTATTCTGCTTCTTCTAACACAGTAAACCTGGATATTATATGATAGGTTAAATACCACTGAACCATGGCAAGAATTTTCTTGAAAGTAGGATTTAGTACAAAGGAAACTACACTGGAAGAGTGACCTAGGATTGACTTTGCTCTCTGAGAGCATTCTAAGAAGCTGAGGTATGCTGTGAAAATTATCTCCCTGAAAACATTAGGTACAAAAGACCCTAGGTCAGCTACAGTAAGGATGATTCAGCTAATAAAAGGCTGCATGGGTTTTTACACTGCTGCCTTCTGTCCACAGGAAAGAGTATTTTGCTTTTTTCCCCCCCGTGCAGTGACTGTGAAGCCAGCATGATGTGACTAGCTTCTGCATCTGATATCTGAGATTGTGTAAATACACGCTTAAAAATATATAACTTTAACACTCACATGTGAGTGCTGACAGTTGCTTATTTCCCACAGGCTGGCTTGTGTTATTCATTGCTGTCATGTACCTCTCAGTCCTGCAGTGATGTAGCTTGGCACAATATTTCACCTTCTTTAGTGCATCATTTTAGTGCAGGTTTTGTTTGTACTCAGTACTGCTGAGGTCAGAGACTCAGTGAAGACATTAAGGGAAGGCCTGAGGACCCAATCCTGCACAGAGATTTGGCTCAATGTGTGCTGATTTGTATCAGCCCGGGCTGCTCTCTTTCTGCAGTGTATGCTGTCTGCCTCTCCTTGTTTATGCAGTTATTTATAGTCCAGGTGTTTGATTACAGAATGAGGGAGAATGGGCACAAAGATGAGGGGTGTTGTGGACTTCATTTTATATTTGTTTTATATTTCCTACTTTAACCAACCAAACTATAAGTCCTGTTAGTGAGAGAACTCTGGATGATACACAGGGAGAGAGGAGACTCCAGAGTGGCAGGGCTGAGAGACTGGTTGAGCTCAGACACCCCTTCTATCAGCCTGAGCAGGAAACAGAGATGAGGCATTTACACTGGGGTGAAAGGTGATACATGAACATACAACTTTGCTAGTTAGTAAAAAAACCAACCAAACCCCATTGCATCATAGCACTGAAGTGTCAAAATGCTGCCCCAGCAATGATAGAGCAGTGTCAAACCTCATTTTACATGTGAGTTGTGAAAGGCAGAGTCAAAACAGCCTGTGGCAGAGGCAGGAATGTAGCCAAGTTTTTTGAGATTGGTTGGCTGGTTTTGTTTGATTTTAGTTTTGTTGTGAAGTTTTATACTGAAGACAAACCTCCTGCACAAGATTTTGTATTGACTGCAGTGTACAGCAAGCACTGCACACCTTAGCTTGTCTCAAACATTGTTTTTCACATTTCAATTCAGAAATGCCGCTTAGGTCTCTTCAGGCTTTGCACACAAGGTGCATTCAAGATGTGGATAGAGTCTCTGAAAACTAGTGGGTTGTGGAGCCAAGAACTCACCTCCTCTTTGGAAAAAAATACAGGTCAGCGGCAGTCATTTACAGGGAGTTCCTCATTGGGGTACGTTAGCCCTGTTTGACAGCTAGTTGGATGTTTCCAGTTAATACCCCACCCTCCTTGATTTCCCAAAGCCAGTTGTACCTTGGGCTGCTGAAATGCCATGACTGTATGGCAGTCAACTTATACTGCCATCATGTGAGCAAGAACTGAAGGACCGTCCCCGTGTGTTAGAGACTGATGGGGCTGAGTTTGCAGAGACCAGGAAAAGAGGAGACACTGCTTACATGGCTGTTCTGCAGGAAATGGAGGGGAAAGGACCTTGAGGAGGCTGAGATTCACGAGACCTTTGGAGCGTTTCAAGCAGAGGTTTTGCTCTTTCATCAAGTGGTGTCAGAACTTTTGCACAAATGTGCCTTTAATTTTCTTTTTTTAACACTGAGTAGAACAACTGCGGATTGTATCTTATCTGGGGAAGCATAACAGCCTGTGAAACCTGTGCTGAACAAGAGAAAATGTTTTGTCTGTGCTATTTTCTTTGTGTTAGCCATGAGACCCTGTTAACCTCTGGTCCCTAAGCTCTCTCCTTCTTTTCATCTTCCGTATCATCTTTTGCCAACATTTTGTTGCATCTTTATGCTTCTGAATAGCCAGGCCCTCTGCTTTCTCTCTCCTCCTCCAGGATTAGTTATGGGGTAAGAAAAAGTCTTTTTTCTTTTTGTCCCTATTCCATTCTTCACTGAAGTTATACATTTCCATCTTGTGTGTTCTTCATCTGACCATGTTTCTGTCTTCTGCCTATTCCTCATGTCCCTTACACAGGTTTCAATGCCTTCCTCATTTCTCTGAGTCTCCCTCTGCCTGACAAATCTGATGCATCTATCAGAAGTCTCTCCTTGGTGCTCCCAAGGGCTACCCAAGACACACCTGCCTCCATGCAGCTGGAAAGCTGAGAGGAGAAGGAGGATGTCTGGTCACTCGCTCCTTCCTCCCGACTCTCCTATTCGGGGCCGATATTATAACCTGACTTTATTCATTGGCCAGTCAATGAAGAAATATCAGCTGATTTAGAGGGTTCAGAGAGGAAGTCCTGATCCTGCTGAAGGCTAAACTCTTACTGAATTTCAACTCCACTTTCTCTCTTCTTTGTACTGTGTGGTGCTGCCATGCACTTTCAAATAAATGTGTTTACGACTTGTTCATCTTAGGAAGAAAAGAGGTAGGAATGTCTCAAGAGTTGCCAGATACTCTGTACAGCTTTTGTCTTGTGCTTTTTAAAATCCTATTTGCTTCCCCAATCCTTCTTGTACCCAGTTGCTCAGTGACCTAGACCTTAGTACAGTTTAAATTATTACAGTTTAAACTGGAAATGCTGGCTGGTATGTAAGCAAAAAATAAGCATCTGGTTGTTATTCCACCTCCCTAAAAAAACCCCAAAAAGCAAATAATAATAAAAAAAAAGTATGGCAGTTTTGATCTGTCATTTCTAGCTGGTGGATCAGTTCTGTCCAATAAGATTTTTTCATGTTTTACCACAAGACATCCTCATGGCACAGCAAGAGCTTTGTGTCTTGGTAAAGGCTCAGTGTCTCACCAGTAGCAAAGTGTGTACAAGGGCTGTGTCTTCTGTCAAGTCCTGAGGCTGATGCATGAAAGGCAGAAAGAAGGCTTGCAGGGTGTTTCTTTTCCCTGTAAGGAATAATTAAAAAAAAAACCTGTGATATTTTAGAAGGCAATTTGCTAAGCTCTGCATGTTCTGTGTATTTTAGTGTGTGAACAAATTAGATTATGAAAAGTAATGTATTAGTGATTTGACAGTAATGTGGAATTTTGGAAGCATTAATCGCTAATGCATGTTTCATAATTTCGGCTAAATGATCTCAGTAGAAATGCAAGAGAAGCAATTGAAAAATTCCTTGAGATTGCAGTGGAACCTGCAGATTACTTTGATTTACTGCAAAATACTGCAAGGCAGTATGAAATGTTCACAGCTGCTGTGTTTATAGTTACCGTAGAGATGTGTGATGAAATGGTAAAGTCACATATGTATTTATCTTGTCAAATATAAGCCTCATTCTTCATCTTCATGTTACATATTAAAATAAAAAACAAACCAAACTGCAGGTTACAAGGTAGTATTTTCATTTATTATTTGTGTTAGCAAAGTGTTTAGACACCCTAACTGAGATCAAGGCTTTCATATTTTCATGTGAACAGCAACTTGCTGAGAGCCAGGGTGGCAGTTTTTCCCTTCAAAGTTTTACTCTGTCTCAGTGCTGTAACAATCTGCCTGCAATGGCAGCTTGTGCAAATCTTCCTGTCTTTTCTTCCTTGTGGGACTCAATGAGCCAGGAGAATTGACATTGGTGAGATTTAAATGCACATAAGTTTCAGAGCTAATGCACTACCAAAATGAATTCATACCTTTCAGCAGCTCCCAGTGGACTCCACACCTTCCCTGGTGGTCCATCCTGGCTGTCCATCCTGGCTGCAATGTCAGTCATGGGTGTTCTTAAGCTGCACGTTTCTTTTTGCAATTGAGGGACCAAAGCCCTTTATTTCATTTGAAGCAAAAGCTAAGAATTTTTAGGTTTCATTTCTTAGCTACTGTGCAGAAAGACATCTGCTAACTGAGTCATCAGCAGGCTGTGATGTTCACCTTTCTTGCAGCTGATGAAATCCACTGTGCTTGGATTAAATATCTCTTAAAGCCAGTTTTACTGGTTACGGATTCCACTGTCAGGTAGGAATTGATGCTTCCACAGCTGGGTTTTTTTTCAAGTAATCTTCTTTCTGCTGAGTAATCCTGTTGACCCTGAGGACACTTTATTCCTCCCTCTTCTGCCTAATGTCTAATATATGAAGTGAGGTTTATTTGTGAGAGTAAAGGTGAAAGGATTGGGCTCTTTTCCAATGGCAGCAATATTGGTTGTGAAGTATTAAGACGATACCTGACTCCTCTTTCATCAGAAACCACGAAGGGCTGCTGTTTAATGCATATTAAGTAGTGGGGAATCATAAAAAAGAAATTTCTCCATTGAGATAGCTTTATTTGGTGAAAGGGAAAGCAAGGCTAGTCCTCATAAAGCCAGAATTCTCTTCCAATCAAGAAAATATTACACATCATGTGAAAACCACAATGCTTGCCATGTGCCACTTCCTCCTCGTTGAGAGCTCTCTTCATGGCCTGTATTTCCCACGTCAATTACAAAAAGAAGCCCAATAAATTAATGGACAACTTCTGTTTATAAAGAGATTTCAGCAGAAGCAGTATGGACTCTAATTCACAACAATGCTACATAACTGATAAGTTCTTTGTGTAAATCCTTTAAAAGGACTCAGTGGACTCTTTATGTCTGCCCAAAAGAGCTTTACAATCTATCCATGAAATTATAGTAACTTCCATAAATGTCTCTCTGTAACACCCACCCTTTTGACTAGTGCTGCTGAGTCTTCAAGAAGTGGCAGAATCTCTCATTCCCCTTTTTAAACTGGATAGTGCTTAAAAGAAAATGGATATCTGTGTTTGAGCTAAAGTACAGATGGAGTCTGCACAGGTACAAAGAGAGAGACCAGAGATTTGTCTTTCAGAGTAACATTTTCAACCCCTTTTATATGGTTCAGTCACCATTATACTTTCTTGGTTTTACAGAGCCCAAGGAAGTACCTGGGACTTTCTGGAGTGTGTAGAAGGCATCTTCCTTGCCTTGAAGAGTTATTTTCCCACTGGGTATATCCATACTGGGTAATGGAAAGCAGCTCAGACTCCTGAGCTAGCAGACCCCTCCAAGGCAAAAGCAGTGCTGCTGTGAAGGACTGTGGTGGTTTTTTTGCTGAGACATATGGCCAGGTCCTGGCCAGGTGCCACACAAGCACGGCCCCACTGCTTCTGAGCCATGAGTGAGGAGCTCCAGTAACTCCACATGGGGTCGATGCCGTCATTCACTTGGCAGCCATGTGGGCAGCTGGCCCTGTTCCTTCTTCCTAGGTGCAGACATCCTGACATCAGTGCTGTTTCTGCCCAGATACAAATATTTCTTGGGCCAGAAGAAGCAGTCCCCTTCCTGCAGTGGAAACAAACCCCTCACTTGTTCCTACTGCTGTTGAGACTTGTTTATTTTTGTCTTCATTTAAGTATTACTGTTTGTAGGAGGAGAAGTGTACTCCTAGGAAAATGCTTTAAAAGCATCTGAAGTATATATAAATGTGAAGCATTTTTCATATTTGTAATCAGTTTTTAACAGAGAGCAACAAGAGATTAATTTTTGTGAGATGTCATTTTGAAATAAAAATGTAGAAAGTATTTTACTTTTTGTGGCTTTTGTAAGGAATAACAGCTGTGGAGAGACAGGCACCATAAAGTTACTTACATTCTGAAAGAAACCAAACACCAATTCTAACTCCCCCACCTAACTGGAATAACACAGCATCCTGTCTTTTCCCATATATGTGTTGAGTTTACCTGTTATTCCTGAGCTGTTTTCCTGCTGCACTGAATCTGGAATCAGATTGAAGACATCTCTCCTGATACCCACATCCCATGGAGTTTAAATATCTGAGAGATCACTATAGCATGATGTCAGATATATTATAATAATAGGGTGAAATTCCTCAAGCAGTATTATACATATTGTGACTGCGATCAGAAACATTTGCTGATACTGAAAATAGGATCAAGGTTATTTGTCAAGGCAGTTTATGCAGTTTGATAACATAAAGTTAAAAGAACATTCAGGTTTTCAAACATCTGTAATGTAAAAATATTTGGAAAAAATGCAAAGGCAATACAATGTTTAATGAAAAGTTGGCATTTTAAACAAGTAACAAGCAGTAGTAGAAAATAAAACTTGAGTAAAGCTTAGTTATGCTGCAGAAAAAAAATATGTTTAAAACCTGGAAATGAGTTTGCCAAAAGCATGTGTATAAATAGAAAATGCATGTGACAATTTTCTTTATTATACAGCCTAATGAGGGTAAGGACAGGGTGAATAATCATGACAAAACCATCATGTAGCGTTATTCAGATCTAATAATGTTATTGGATTTAATGATGGAAGCTGTTAGAAAGATGAAAGCATTTTCACCAGTATCTTAGCGGTTTTCTGCACCAGAAAATGTGGTGTGGATGTGGGATTCAGCCCTTCCCATGGGGGCTTGGCTTTTGCCTGGAAGTGTCAGGTCAGGACATGAAAGACAATCTGACAAGATTTTGGGAGCTGTGGAAAGAGCTTCGGACTAAATGAAATTTTGTCTTATTTATATATGGACAGGTTGTGGCTAAGCTCTTAAGTACAACTTGATATTCAATTCAACCCAAAGTAAAGACCTCAACTTCCTAACCTCTCATTTCCCCCTTTTATTAAAGGGGATGCTCCATAGCCTGCATCCAGCTCTCCCTGCTGCTAAACTCTGAGCAGCCTGCAAAAACTTTTCTGAAAACTGGCCAGAGCAAGACACTACCTAAAAATGTTTATTCTTTTCATGGGAAGCCTCTAAAGTGTGGTTCTGCCACAAGAATTTTCATGTAACCCAATGCATCTGCCTCCTATCTGCCTGTGTAAATGGTGAAAAGATACTGGAAGCTGCCTGTGAGAGAAACCCAATCCTCCAGCTGTTCCCAAGTGCACAGGTACAGCAGCAAAATCTGCATTTTTATATCCAGGCTCCAGTTAGAAGGCACAATCTTCAGTGCTTCGCTATTCTTCATTTCTCTGTACTTTGTTGAAAAGACTGGCATTTGATACTTTGTGCCCAAAACACTTCTTGCTATACCTGAAGTGTGCTCAGAACTGTAGCTGATCAGCTGGAGTGAGCCTGCTTGTACCTCCAGCTCAATCAGAATTGTAACAAAGAATTCTGCACGGTATTTTCAGTATGCAACCTCATGCGGACAGTTCAAAGAGCACAAACAGTAATGTGTCAAAGAGTGAAGCACCAGGGTAGATTATATTTGCAGTTAAGAGAAGAATTGTTTTATTCAAACCTGTGAAAGGTGCTGTTTTGGAGGGAGGGTAAAGACGTGCTGTGACTCTGTCCTGAGTCTTCTGGGTTCTGACTTTTTTTTCACCACAGGCCCTTTCATCAAGCAATGTAAATGTTTTGATTTATTCCTCAGAGAAGCAATTCAGTAGCTTGTTCATTGGTTTGTAATGTGTCAGGCAGAATGCAAAGCCTAAGATACATCAAGGGAGAATATAGGAGTTTACACACAGCTACTGGTGCGAAACTTCTCAGAATTTTTGGTTTTGTTTTCCAAAGCAAAAGTGATTGATTTAGGAGAAAATAGCATGGTAAGGTCCACTAATTGGAAGTGTAAAATAGACAAATTTAGACTAAAGAAGAGATGCACATGTTTAGTAATAAACATGAATCATCAGTGGAAGTATTTCCCAAGAGAGGTGATAGATTGAATATTTAAATGAAGACTTTCTGCATTGTAGAAATCCCTAAGGTGGATTCTTTGATCTAGATCAGAGAGAAGGTCAAATGATTATCTAAGAGATAAATGGTCCTGCCTGGCTTCAAAATTAATGTATTTATTAAATGTAAACAAAATACAAACAGATTTCCATCCTCATTTACCCTAGTACTTGAGGGGAGAAAAAGCAAGCCAGCATCATGATGCATATATTCTCTCTTGGCATAGGACAGAGCAGGGTTGTCCTTGCCTCTCAGACAGCAGGATTTTGTGGGTATGTGCAAAGACCTGGCTGAAGGAGGAACCTTTATTGGTCGTCTGATTAATAAAAAATGTCATTCCTGAGTGCATTTAAGGACATCTGATTTAGAAATGGGATGAGATATGTTACTTTAACTGTGGCTTATTGGCAATGCAGATAAGTAAAAATTTTTTAAAATGTTAAAGATATGTATTTTAGACAGATGCATCTGTCTGTCTCTCTCTCTCGAAAACTAATCTGTGATAATTTTGGCTACTTCAAACTGTAGATTGTTTAATAGGCGTTCCTTAAATGAGATTGGTTATGTGATATGTAATGAAATTCTGAGATGCACCTGAATTTACTAGCCACACTTAAAAATGTGGGCACCACCTTTAAGCAAAATCGTAGCATCAAGCAAATGCTTTTATGTCATCCTTATGGGGATAACATCCCAGGAATCCAGTCTGTGGTCTGTTTGATGTAGGGAGAGTACAGGGTCTGCTGAGACTGCTGAAAACCCATAAATAGCATTGGGATCTGAAACATATTTCAAGGCAAAACTTGTTCTGCCTTCCAGTAAACAGTAATTTTCAATGACCAGATTTGTGTTAGAGAATCGTGTATGAGATCCATGTGTAGACAAATTCAATGTTAAATGGTCATCTTGGTATGGCTTGATTTGCAATGAAGCAAGGAGCAGTGCATCAGCTTGTCCAAATAAGGTACCTTAGAAAATGAAAATACTGCTGAGAGAAGCTTTTAAGGCAAGTTCTTTAACTCTCCAACACTTAATTTTAGGAAAGTGTTGTGTAGCTGCAAACCATTCAGCTTTAACTTGATTTCATTCAGATTTTGATTCCAAGTGATGCTGATTTTGGTTGTCTTATTTGCTGCATTAAGATATCCATGTACTATTCAGTCTTACCCTCATACAGTCTCAGCAAGGGCTTCTGCATTTAAAATAATGTATGAAGGCAGTAATGAGCTCATTGCTAGATCACAATATAATATGATAAGGTGATACTTTTTTTAAATAATAAATTCTCTTTTCCCTTAGAGAGGAAAAGGAATGGAGAAGGTGTTTGCCTTCTTTCTTATTGTCTCCTGAAAATACCATTAAGTTAGGACAGGATATATTATGGCTTCTCTTTTAATTTGGAGTAGTAATTTTTTTTACTGTGTATTAATTATCTTTCTTGCCTAAGAACTGAGGACTTGAGGGCCTGATCCAATATTCATTGCTGTAAATGAGAAGCCTTCTCCAGCTGTAAATACAGGATTGCTGTTTGCCTGGTTTTGACAAGATTTTCCCATCAATAGAGTGAATTCAGAGGTTGGTTCACAGTCATGCTCAGCATAATAAGTTTCTTCTTCTTTGCTCTAAATGTGTAAGTTTTGAGTATCTCCCTTTTAAAAGGAAGTTTGAGATTTTAGTTTAGTCACAGAACAAATGTTCTTCCCTTAGATCTTCACTTTTCATAAGTCTATAATAGAAATAGTAACAAAACCACCTGAAGCATCCATTCATATACCTAGAAACAGTTTATGGGGACACTGAAAGACATTGATGTTATCTTTTTAATATTGTTAGGAATAATCCTATTAAAGAAGAAACAAGGAAAACTGTTATGCCCACAAGGCAGAATTATCCAAAGTTGATTGGAGAAGCTCAGGTTACTCTACAAAGCCCAAGCTGTGTGCTGGCCTATCTTTCCATCAGGGCTTAGTGAATGAACAATGATTTGTGGGTTCTGCTCATCTCTCTTTGCGAACTTTGTTCAGTGGAATTAGATACAACTTTGACAAATTAGAAGTGCCCCTTAGCCCCACTGTCCCAGCCACAGCACAGTCTGCCAATTGTGCCTGGTTTTCTGAAGCTGGGCTGCATCAGAGCCATCAATGGCAGGCCTTCCACAAAGCTACACTTTTTAATAAGGGAATCTGTCAGCACTGGCTTCACCAGTCTTGCAACCTTCTCTTAATCCACGGTGCAAAGTGCCTTCCCTTTGCCTTCTCTCTGTTGTGACTTGGACTCTGAAATAAATATCCCCATTGTTTACAATATGCCCGCAACAAAATTAACCTTTGGGATTAATTGCAACAGAGAGTGGGCTGTGTTTCATCTTTCCTCATAGTGCAGGCTTGGGATTAAGTAAAACTCAGCCACCTGCCTAACCAATGTCTGTTACTTCTGTTTCTGAATCCCTGGTTTTGCTCATAATTTCTTAAAAGATGGTACTGGTTACTGATCCTTTTATATTTCCAGAAAAGTTGATGGAAATTTCAAACAGTGGCATCTGGACCAATATATCTACAGTTGACTTGGTGAGGAGGGAGAGTGTGACTATGCAATATGTTCCTACTCTGCATAAAATATATTATAACTAGTTTGTGATTCAGCACAGAAAACCAGCACTGCTGGACTAGGTGCTACCTCTGATTTACACTACTCAGTTACATCAAGAGAATTGGTCTGGCAAAGGGTTTTCTGCTCTGTATCTCACCTTATTTTTTTTTTTCTTCTTGCAAAGAGTATTTGTTAAATCTGTCATATTGGTAGGACCGGAAATTTGCAGCATATTATGTTACAGAATTGAAAATCACAAGCTCTTTACTCTGACCTGTCATTTCTTTTGCACCCATCCTGCCTGCACCAATGTGGAGGAGCTTCTGGTTTTAAAGGGCTTGGGAAGTTGCTTAATGGTCCTTGTCTGAACCTGTTTGCTGAGATGGGTTCTTGCTGCATGTGAAGTAATGAAATTTCAGCATCTGCTTACTGGGTCTGTAGAGACTGGCCTGAGACAGGTTCTTCAGTTCTGTATGGGCAACCAACCCCCTGGCTTTATTAGCAAAACAAATTCTTATGCCTTTGACTCATTTTCCACAACTGTCATGGGGGACTATTATGTCCCTTCATCACTTACTAGAGGTCATAAGATGAACTTGTTGCTTTCTTCAGAAAACATCATCACTGCCTCTCACTGCCACAGAGAATAAAACTGCTCCATATAGCCAGCTGTCATTTTAGCTTTGAAGGAAAATCAAGGTTATCTGCATTCTGTGTATATCTGTGCATGTGCCTCCCCCTTACTTCAGATAACAGTCTAGTGTTGTCCATTCTTAATCCTGTATGAAATAAGGGTTTTAAATTCAAAGGTAACTAAGTTTCCCCAATGTTGGGAAAAATAAGAAACTGGATAGCGAAAAGTCACACTAATAGAGCATTTATTGCATGCATGGTTTCAGTGTGTGTTCACAAGTGATTTAACACCAGAGAATCCACACAGGAAAGAATCTCATAATACTCTGCTGCCAGAAAACCCACAGACTCTTTTGCTGTCTTGTGCTGTGACACAGAAGTCAATCAGCCACAAGAACCAAATATAAAAGAAACCAGACTTCATTAGTTTCTATCCTCACGGCACTATTTCTTTCATTTATGATTGTTCTGGAGGCGAAGGTGGCATTCCAGTGATGCATGTGCTCCATGCCTTCATCACCTCAGGGCTAGCACTGGGTGCTTGGGGCTGCTCTTGTGAAGGACTTCAGTCAGTACAGCCTGCAGCAACCTTTCTCTTGAAGGTCACCTACTATTAGCCCATAAATCTTGAGCTTTGTGCTCTGTTCTGACTACCTGTTTATTTCAGAATATAATTCAAGATGTTGGTTATGATCTTGTTAAGACCTTAAAGGCTTGGGACAAGGTAAGCTAAGAAAATTGCTTCTTCCTCCCACTCCCACTTCATGCCCTATCATGGGAGTCATGATCTGTTGGGTTCCTGTGATTATTCTCCCTGCAGTCAACAACATGGCTTTGCTGGGGAAACAGAGTGTGTGCCTCTTAAACATGCCTCCAGCAGCCTGAAAAAATCCAGGTTTACTGAAAGCAACACGAGGCAAACAACTTCCATTACATTTTGAAATTTCTTTGGATATTTTTCTGCAGGGACTCTGTTCTCTGGTGATGTACATCATAACCTCTGGTATTTGCTGGTTTAGTCGTATTGCTGCTGAGTGCCCCACAGTTATGGCGAATGAATTTTCAAAAACATAATGGATAAAAGCCCTAGTGTTAATACTTGTTGTTTTGCAGTGAAACATGGCAGATGAGATCATGCTCTATGACTGCTCATGCTGCAGCTAGGGAAACCTAGAGCAGTGAAGCCTGAGAACTGAGGTCCAGAGACAGCTGGAATGATATGGGAAAGGTCAGTGGAAAGTGCCAGGGGATTGATGAGCTCCTTGGTGAGGTGCTAGAGGCCAAGAAGGGCATGATAAGAAATTAAAGCAGTAAGGCAGTGAGAGGAGGCAAGAAGTGGGTGCAGAACCTCCCTCAGTAGTTCCCTTGAGGACCTTGTTAAGAGAAATTTCACTGCAAGTCTCAAAGAGGGAGAAATACCTTTTTTTTTATGGTGCAAACATTTCCTCTGATGTTAAACCTTCAAGGTCATTTATGTCAGCTCTTGTACTCTTCAAAAAAAAGTGCTTAAATTACTGGTACAAAGTGAACTAAAAGATGCAATACTTGCTAGATTTCTCATTTTGGGGATTTTTACATATCTTTACCTCCTTATAGGTGATCTTCCTGCATCGGTAGTCACCTTCTGTGGCTGTTACACTGTTAAGCTCTTGGTACCACACCTGTTTGATTGTCTTGTGTTGGGCTGCTATTAGAAAGGAAATTAATAACAATATTTTAAATTTTATAAAAGAAAATGTTATATCCATCGCACTCCCCTTGTGTGCAATTTGATCTTAAAAGTCGTCCAGAAATTTATGTCACAGATACAGACTTCACATCATTGTGTGGTCTTGGCTTGTGCGCCACAAGTTTTGTAATACCTGGAGCCAGCAAGGCAGAGTCAGCAACAGCCTCTCAGTGTGCAGCCAGAGAATGACTGTGTTTGCAGAAATTTTTAATGTTTTAAAGTATTTGCTTTTCTTTTTCATTAGGACAGAGGCAATGGCTCTTGGGCATTTCAGAGGAGGGAATTTTGTGAAAGAAGTCAGGTTTATGATTTTTTTTCTTCCTAGTGACAGAACAGTCCAGCCCAGGCCTCTTCCTTTTGAAAACTTTGCTGAAATAGATATCACTGTGAAATGTTCCCACAAAACCAGCAAATTTTGATCAAAACAAATATTTTGCTAAGAATTGTTCCAGGCAAGCCCTTGCAAAGAGTCTATTAACAACTAAAATTGAATCACTGCTTAAGCAAAAACTGCAGAGTTGCTCCTGCTTTTCTAAATACTCTGCTGATTGAGCTTTGATCCACTTTTGATGTTCATTAGATCAGTTTCAGATAACCAGGAGCATTGAAGTTACATCAAATTAGAAATTGTGTGTGATATTTTAATGAGAAACTCGTGTGAAATGACTATGTTGACCAAAGATTTGCTTGGAGAATTGGGCTTTGTTCTGTCGAGAAATGCAAAATAGAAACTCAAAGGCTGCAAAATCCTTATGGATCAAGGAAGGTGTTCACATTGAGTTCAAATCAAGTTTCACATGACCGTTGTGTTGAATCTGGACTTGGCTCTGCCATAGGCTTTTTGGCTCCAGGGTTTTTCAAATCGGGAATGTCAATGTCTGTTTATTAACTGTCCCAGTGAGCTGAAACTGGGAGAAGACTTCGATAAACCTACCAAGCCAACGGTGATTTTGGGGACTTATGCAGGAACTTGGCAACCAGTGGGCTTTGTGCTCAGTACTAGCTGTGCATCAGCTAGGTGATGTATTTGAAAAAGCCAGCTTCATGTGTGTTTCCCATTGAAATAAGTGAAAATAATGGCACTGATGAGATTAAAAACAAACGAAAAAAAACGAACCCAAAAAAAAATGTTGAGATTGGGTTCTGTTATGCATGTCATCATATTCACCTAAATTTATATGCATGTTATGTGCAGCAATAAGGATCTTTTTATACTGTAGATGTACTCTGTGGGGATTAAGACTTCTCAATTTACATGATATGAGGGGAAGGTAATGTTAAGTGCCTTTCCTGATGAGACCTTCAGATCATACTGACTAGGAGCTCCAGAGGAAATTTGGCTAAGGTGCCATCCCTGCAAGTGACTCTACGTAGTATTTTCCTGGCAGTGATAACAGTTTGGATTATATTTAACCCAAATACTGTTGGTTTTATTTGCATGGTTATTTTTAACCTGCTGAATTCTCTGGCCAGCTCTGTAACAACCATGTGGAAACAAGTTATCTCAGACAAGTGCTGCTGCAAAAAATCACTGAATATCAGGGCACTGCTTCAACTACCAAAAGAAATGCAGGGTGCAATGTGCACCTAATCAAACAGAATGGTTGTGTGTTTAGAGATAGAGCTCTTTCAGATTCCCAAACCTGCTGTCTTGTTCTCTGCTGTCCCTTTCCAGTAAGCAACACCTTGTGCTGAATTGTCTCAGGAAACTGATACAGCCTTTAGAACATAATTTGGTAAACTGGAGAATTTCTCATGAGTCTACAGCATAAGGGAGAGTGAGTTTATACCTGCCACAGCTTGGAGTTGAGGAGGCTTTAGTTGTTCTGCTGTGTCCTTTGTACAGCTCTTCATATGCCCTTGGGGTACGATTCTCAATCTACAGTTGTTTTTTCTTTTATTTCCTTTCATCTTGTGTTTTTGCAATTCAGACAAACTACTGAAAATGAGTCTTCACTCCCTAAAACACGAAGTAGTCCCCAGGAATAAGCAACGCCCAAGGACTGTGTAAAACTGAGAGCTTTGGCTCTGCAGAAGGAAAGAAAAGCATTTCTTTACAGATGCAATGTCCATCTCACAGTTGAGTGTCTGTGCTGCAACTGACTTCTGTGATAAATCTTTTCCTTGCACACACGGTTAACGGGGAAAAAAGTGCCTCTCCAAGCCAAGGATCAGGCAGTGGGATGGGGCAAACACAGCAGATGAGTGCTGCCTCACTGAAAGGATGATGATCAGGGTGGTGTTTATGGGAAAAGCTGGGGAAATTCTCAGACCTGATCTCTCTCCCTTTGAACTTTTGATTATTCTTCAGCAAGGAGAACAGTGTCCTACTGATCTATGTTTCATTTGGGTTTTTTTTGTAGTTGCCATTTATGATATACTAAGTATGACAAGCTGGTCCTCCGGAGAGTTGTGGAAATAACTGATGAAAGATGGGGTCTCTTCTGCAGTTTTACAGTCTGTTCTTTTGAGGTCTCTGTGTCGTGGTTTGACATTGGCTAAAACCCAGGCACCCACAAAAAACCATTCACTCATTATCCCCTGCTATAGTTGAGCAGAGGAGGGGGAAAGAAAAATTAAAGGGCTTATGAGTTGAGATAAGGATCGGGAAGAAACACTCTAAGGGCAAAACAAGCTAAATTTAAACAGTATAAAGAAAATCTATTATTAACAGAATTAAAAGTGGATAATGAGAACTAAAATAAACCTTTGGAATACCTTTTTCCCCCTTCTTTCCTGCCGACAGCACAGAGAGACAAAACATGGAGTCTTTAGTCAGCTTGTTACTTCTAAAAATCTTTCATCCATTCACTTAGGGAAAGAGTTTCTTTTTTTGCTGTGCCGTGGGGTCCTTCCCATGGGAGACAGTTCTCTGTGAACTTTTCCAACGTGGTTTTAGTTTTCATGAGTAGCAGTCCTGCTCAACCTGCTGCAACGTGAGTCTCTCCCACGGCCAAACAGTCTTCCCACAACTATTTTGCATGGGTCATTAGCTCGTGGGGTGTAGTCTTTTAAGGATGAGTTGTTCTAGTTTGGAAGCAAGGGTCCTGTAACAGCTTGGAAAAAACCAAACAGAGACCACTGCTTCTTCCAGCAGGAGCTCTGTTTTTTCCATGCTGTTGCATAATGGCGCCCGAACAGGGGCCTAGTTATTTAATACTGCCATGAGTTTTGCGCAAGTAACTCCATTTGGTCAGTGGGTGTGTACAACTGACACTTGTATATAAACAGCTATGAAGACATTGTTTCAGATTATTCCTATGGAGTGAGCTACTGTTCACTGCACTTGTGGTCCATCAATGTACTTACAATGTTTTGATATCAAGTCCAATTTCAAGTTATACGTAGCAAGAAAGAATAACTACACTTGAATCACTAAATAGCTGTACCTATCTAAAATGTCATATATCTGTTCATGGGGAAATATTCACAATAAAGTTACCTTATTAAAGATGTGGAATAAAAAGACGAGTGAACAGGCAAAGCTAAAACAATTCTGTCTGTTTTTACAGTGGAGTTTCATGTGCTAATTATATCTAATTCTCGAATAGATGCTGCAGATATGGCTTAGGGTTTGCCTTCAAGTGAGCAAAGGAATGCCTGATTTACGACCCAGCTAATTGTTCCCAGTAATTGCCATGAATCATGCAGTGTGCTGACACCGGGCTTAAAAGTTAATTGCTGTTCTGTTAACAGTTCCTCTTTTTCTATTTCTGGAAGCAAGAGACTTCTTTCTCTGTTCAGGTCTCCCACTAGATTACAGCTTCTTAGCATCCACTCACTCCAGTGTGAGCACCTTTTGTTCATGGGCTGTGAGTGGATCTCTGCATCCTACCCTGCACTTCATAAGTTACAGGGAAACTGTTGTGTTATAGTTCTCACCATGACTTGCAGAAGAATCTCAGCTCTGACGTTTGGAGCACCTCCTCCCCCTGCTTCCTTCAACTGACCTTAGCGTCATCATGTTCTCCTCACGTGTCTTCACCTTTTCCTTTTCCCTGACTCAGGAGAATAATTGTTGCCCATAGGTATGTTTGTTCTCAAGTTCTATCAATTGAAAAGTTCTTACAGGGTTTTGCAGTGCTGAAAGGTCTGGGCTTCGTATCAGGGAATAGCTCACCATGCCTCTCGTTGTTGGCTACAGGGTCCCCACCTCTGCTGTGTGGGCAGTGTCAGCTGCCACAGCACTGGCACCATTCAGCGCCTCTCCTCATGTGGGTGCCAAAAAGGAGAAGCTGCTGCTGCCGCTCCTGCCCTTCTGCTCGCAGCACAGCTGGCTAAAAGTGGCTAAGCAGGTAAAATTCATTGCAGGCCATGTCAAGATGGGTCTGCCTGCGTGGGCCCAGCTGCATGGCCCCGGCTGTGTGGCCCAAGCAGCAGTGCTGGCCACGTGGCCCAGGTGGCTGCATGGCCGCTCACAGCACCAGGATGGCCCCATCCACAGTGCCTCCCCACCCCTTGGAAAAAGAGAGATTGAGCGTGGTTTTTCTCCTCCTTCAATATGTCATCACAGAGGCGTTACCAACTTCTCTAACTGGGCCAGTGATATGTCCATTGTCAGAGCCTTCAGGGATTGGCTCTGCTGGACATAGTAGAAGCTTCAAGCAGGTTTTTTTTTTCTCAGAAGCCACCTCTGTGGCTTCTCACTAAAAAATCAGGCTGTGTTAAACCAACACACTCTGATTTTCCAGATTAGGAATACTGCAAATTAAACATGGTGCCTATTCAGTGTCATCTGTACAGTCTTGCTCTTTCTGTGCCACTGAGCTTCTACCCCATCTGTAAGTGCAGGTTAAGAAGCAGGAAGGATTGTGGCAGTTGGTAGAAATACTGATGACAGAACAGTGCATTTCTTTATTCACAATTACCGATTGATTTTGAATAGCTATGCATGTTGAATTTTAAAAAAAGGTTTCACCATATGGACAGTATGAGTTGAACTGCCATGTTGCAGAAAACTCTGGTGAACACATTGGGGAAAACAGAAGCATTTGGTCTTTGAAGATTCTTTTGTTGGGGGGAAACAGACAAATTTAATCTGAATCTACTGTAATTAATATTTTCCTTGTTCACTCTCTGTAGTTCTGCAGAACAAATATGTGATATTGAATTTCTGGCCAGGCACCACTGTTCTGATGTAATCTGAGATGGCATATCTGCAGATACCTGCACTTCTGATTTCCCTACAGCTGCCTGTCAGGTCAGGATACACCATATGCCATGGCAGAATTGTCTCATCTTTGTGCTGGAGATGCTAAGTCAATCACATAGTTTTTGCTATGACTCTTGACTGACAACAGAGATGTCTTGGAGAGAGTGTACCATTCCTGGTACCTGTGTTGGCATATTTAGAATATTTTCTTATATTTCTATGTATCACCACACTGTGCCATGACCCCCACAAATCCTACTCTCCCCCTCCCCCCCTCCCCTTAAAATGATAGATTTGCAACATCTGGCTGTGCAGTTGCCACTTTAACTTATTTCCCCAGATGCAAAAAGTGGCAGCAGTCCAAGAAAGATCCAGTTTACTTTAGCATGCTCATGAAATTCTTCTGTACTCTACTTTTCAATAATCACAGGGCATCTTTCAGTTGTTTGTGAGTTTTAGCTTCAAAACACTCCTGTGAAGTACAAGCTCTGTTTGCTAAATGAAGAATCAAGGCACAGGCTAGAACAACATGAAACCTGCTGGTAGACACAAACATGTCTGAACTCTTTTTGTTTGTGGTGCTGGTTAGCCAGTGGGTGTCTGTGCCTTGTACAGCCAAGCTCTAAGAACACAAAGAAGGTAATATCATGACTCAAGTTCCAGTGCCTGGCCAGGGCTCCTCTGCCAGACCATACTGCCTGAAGATCTTATGGCAAACCTACTTAACTTAAAATTTCATTAAGAAGCTGTTCTCCTGCACCAGGAATTAAAGTCCTGTAATTTCTACAGCTTCCATTGCAGCTGTGTTTGTGTTCTCAAACCCCTGTGGAGCATGGCTCAGGATTTCCCACCTTCCCAGTGCTCCCAGGCTCCAGCCTTCTGTCTGTAGATAGTCTACGAGTGGTCATGGGTGTGGTAACTCATCCTTCTGAATTGCCTCGGTGACAGCAAGAACTACTGATGACAGCCTGATTTAGAGTTGTCTGTAATATAATGAGCATAACCATAAGTAGAGGAGAATTAGCCAATTACTGTTGCTTAGGGATCGCTTTGTGAGGTTATTCCAAATGAATTGTCTGGGAGCTGGATTAGCTTCAGATGTCACCAAGGGACAAGTGGTAATTGTAATGAGTTTTTGTGTTATGCCACTCCCTAACAATAAGGTTGTTTTTAGGAACAGGGCACGATACATATCAAGAGAAGGTGTCCACTATAAATAGAGGTTGGAATAAACTCAAGCTCTGGTAGTTTATTATTAGAGGTAGCTTAGAGAAATAACAGGAGAAATTTTAGTATATTTAACAGATGCTTATCAATCACCACCATGGAACGTGTTATGAAAACTTTTAAAGCAGGGTGTGTGTCCTCTCTCTACACCCTCCACCTTTGAAGACTCGATGTGCATGTACATAAATCCAAAACATATAAATATAAAAGTTGACTTGCTGTGTTGTGACAAGTCATCTCAGATTGTGTCAATCATATTGCCTTGTGCTATATTAAGTGACATACTATAATGTGATTGATACAACATGAAATGACACATCATTGTACAAAATATCATCTGGAAAATTTAGGAAACTATCGAGGAGCAGAAGCTGACTGTGGCCTTTCAGGTTTTGAGGCAAGAAAACTAAAGAAGTAAAACGAACTCCTTGGAGTCAGACCTGCTGCTGCCATTGAGAATAAGGTCAAATGTGCTCTACTACCTGAATCTTTTCATGGGTAATTAGTGGCTCAGTTTTAAAAAATGCTCTTGTTTCTTAGGGACTGACACAAATCTGTTGGTCTGAACTGAATTTCTGTGAACCACTTGGCACATCATTATTCGTTAGTGTATCTGCACCATACAGACAGGGCTGCAAGCTAAATGCAACCAGTTTCAGTTTAGGGGAAAAAATAAGAGTCCTTTCAAAGCAAAACCAAACCAGACTGTTCTCCCTTTCTCCATCTGGATTCTGCTTTCCTCCCATGCCTTATCTTTTTTTCTTTTTCTATTTTATTTATATAGTGGCTGCAATCTCAAATGCTGAGATATCTCTAGACCCCATCACAAAATCCACTGGGGTCTGGAATGTCCTATTGTAGCACCCCTGCAAGGCAGTGATATCAATGAACCCACCAGTAAGTGCTGCAGAGCAGCTTCTCCTTGGCAGCAATGGCAGAGGGCTTCCTAATCTTTGGACTTGGCTTGAAGATGTGGGTGACTGTTTTGAGGGCATCCTACCCCAAACCTGCATGGCATTGCCTCTTTGCTCTTGCCACCTGTAGGCACCTAAGCAAACTAAGCTTGGTAGTATGTTGATAGTATTGTGCTATATTGACTGCTGAAGCAAGTAAAAATTTCCTGGAAAGGAGAATTTCTCTGAAAAGAGAGCTTTAAAGTGAACAGGAACTCTTGAATTAGGTTTGCTTCAGTAGATGCTTGCTTAATGGGATTTAGAAGTTGCTTTCTTATGCTTGCTGGGAAAAATGGGCCAGGTACAAAAATTTAAACCTAATTTGGTGCTGCCAGCAGATAATAAAATGTAGAATAAAGCCAAACATTTTGCACATGAAAAGAACAATTGGTTATATATCTTTTTATCACTAGAAGATTGCATAAAATGGACAGTAGTTGGTTTTTCAGTAACTTTTTTATTTTAACAGCCTCTTATCCCTTTCCTTCTTGTGGAGGAGACTAAGTTTTCTGTGACAGGGAGATAATAGTGATAATTTATTCTTTCCAGAGAAGGATTGTGTTGGAGATACTTTTGCTGCTATTTGAGCCTTATTCCCCTCTGCCTTGACGACAGGACAAGAAAAACACACCAAGAAAGACAATGAAATCAGGGGAGCTATTTCTCTATTTGGTGCTGACTTTTACCTGCAACTTCATGCTACATGGAGACAGAGATGGACTATGGTCTTATTCCAGGCCAGTTTGGATTTTTGGGCCCTTTATCACTGCCTTTTCTAAAATGTGATTTAAGGAAGCTTTAGCAAGCCCAGTAAAGCTGTTCTTAAACAAAAGAGAAAAGCAATAGAAATTAAAATTTAAAAAACAAAGAAATAAAAAAAACCCCAAAACCAACCAAACAAAAAAGCATACCACAAAAGACAGGAGGGAAGAGAGAACCATAAGGAAGGCCATTGCAGAAGATTCTTTTACATGCCATTACAGATGTCCAGGGTATAGCCAGTGTCAGGGAAAGTGCTGAAATCATGTCTCTAGGACACAGAAAGCCCAGCAGTGTCACAGGGAAACCTCCCCAGTTCTCAGTGTAACTATTTGAAGAAATTGTTAAAGTATTAATATTTGTTTTGCTTGTGGCTTTTATTTACTGATAGAAGCAATTTGACAGATTGAAATGGGTCTTGTAAATTCTGGTAAAGTAGCTTGCATCTGTCTGGCCCAGGCCAGATTTGGTTTGTGGTCATGCCATTCAGGCAAGAAATGAGATGTACAGAGGTAAGAGAAGCAAGGTATTTAAGGTCAGCATTGCTTTAAATGGTCGTCTCTAAATACCCTGATGTGCATCTGGCCAGCACTGAAGACAGAGCAGATTGGGACCTTCCATAAGCTTGTTGCAAGGAGATACAGTCTTTGGATGTAGGTGCATGGACAATACTAAATCTTAGTTGAAGCTGTTTGAGTGCTTGCAGGCTTTTGAGGCAACTTTATCCCATAAAGTCAGTCCAACACCAGGTATCATGTAGCTGGATACTCTTAAAAATACTTGCAAGTCCAAACAGTTTCAGTTTTCAATTGGAACATCATTGCTAATGCAATACTCAAGAAAGAAAGAAAGAAAGAAAGTCAGTCATCTGGCAAAGGAGAGGGAAATATGCTGGGTAAGCAGTCCTGTGGCTGGAATTGTTACCAGCAATTATGCAAAATGGAACCTGGGAAGACTATGTGAATAATTTGTGAACTCAGATACTTAAATATACAGCCAGTTTAGTAAAATAAATCCAATTGCACCAGAGATAATAAAAACAAAGAAAATCCTAAAGCAGGCTACTTTTTTCCTTAACCCCCACTTGAAGAGGAAGCGGATGGGGGAGGGAATAAAGAAGTGGCACATCTGTTTGAATTTGGAAGTAAGTGCAATCTTTCTTATTTTATCCAAATATTTTCTGAATTAGGAGTTCCTGTTCTGTAAATGGTAATGCCCTCATGGTCAAAGCACAGTACAGTGTTTGCATTGATGTGTTGTGTGGAAATGCTGAATGTAGAAAGTCATAAGTCATTCATAATAAAAGGCAAAAGAGTGAGAGAGGATACAGGGCACCTTACAGAATCTGAACTGCACAGTGCTGCAGCCAATTCCTTAGCAGTTCTAAACTGGCAAACCCCAACAAGCTGTAAATTGTGTATTTTAGAATTATGACCTTTGTTTCTTTTTGTTTTGCTCATGCAAAATGTCTAGTGTTCTGTAGTAGCTTGTCCTCTTTTCTCAGTAATTGGATGCCCGTGTGAATTAATTTAATAAATGGATATTGTCTTTTGTGATTTTTTTCTTCTCTGCACGTCAGTTCTCTTTTTCTGAATGGAGTTCAATTATTATTATAGCATATATTACTTTGGATCATTTTACTGCTCAATCAATACACATATCTGTACAATAAATATTGACATTGCTTTAATGTTCTACAATGTTCACTATGTCAAGATTATTTCAGTCAGAAGCCACCCATTACTGCTTGTTTCTAACATTTCCTGTCCACTCAATGTGAAAAAATTTGCTGCTAGAACTTCTCTTCTGCCCTGGTTTCAAAAGATAAATGGAGATAAGCGCTGTGCCCTCGGATTAATGCACTAGGCAGGATGAGTCAGACTCCATTCCTCTAACTCTTCTAAGTGTCATTTTGTGTCTTCTGTACTTTATTTCTCCTTCCAACCATTTTTTATCTCATCTGTTAGAACTGGTAGGTAGTTGGGATTGTGCCTTGAAGTGTATTTCTACAGAGCACAGCACATCAGAGCTCAGATTTCTCTTATAGCTCACCTAACACTGCTAATACATGGGCTGCTGTGGAACAGTGAGAAACCCTTGTTAGAAGACGCAGCACACACGCAGGCACATGGAAGACAGGAGGTGAGAACAGCATGGTTTCGTTTTTTCTCTCCTGTAATGTCTTCAAGAGTAAAGGAACTAGGGGAGAGATGTACCATAAGCCAGTGTTAAATGTTATACTACAGGCAGCATAAATTATCAGTGGTGAGGAAAATACAGCATCTCTTTCAGTAATCAGAGACAGATTTTCCCGTTATTCTCATGCAAGTGTACGGACTTCAGTGGGCGCTGGCAGTGGTATCTGGCTCGGCACGCTCAGTGAAACACATATGGCTAATCGTTGGAGTCTGAAAACACTGGATCACAATTCTGTCTGTGCTGTGAAAGGCATAGTGAGAGCTACTTGAAGACTGCATTCAAGTTGAAAAAAATTGCCACTTTTGGTGTTTTCCATCTGGGACAATATTGTCTTATTTGCCACCAAGTAATCATAAGAACTGTCTGGCATATGTACCATGTTAACACAAACATGTATGTGTATCTGCATGTTTATGTATCTACATTCCACCTTCTCTATTGTACAGTATGGCATCAGGTCAGTAACAACTATGAAAAATCATAATCTATTTACACACAAATGCATGTGCATCTATGTCCATGAAAGGAAAAAGTCATTTGGATTGCCTGATCTTCTACGTTCCTGGCTCCCCCTGCAGCCTGGGAATTGAAGTAATCATGATGATGTAAGGGAGGTATCTACTGTAAGAAACTAAACATAGCTCAGAGTCACCAAGTTGAAACTGGACTTGAAAAACAGTTGTGCTTAAAATTACTAGAACATCACTGGTACCTTGGGAATCCTGTTCCTAGGTGGCTGCTGGAGGAAATGCTGTAGTAGTGCACTGGCACTCGAAGCCAAAGGGAGATGTCTTGCTTAGTTGAGGATTTTGGGTCTAGCAATTCCACTGGCACAGTTTCTCAAGTCTTTCTTATTTTCTGGTAGCACTTAAGGTTCAATCTCATGGACACCTGTTGCTCCACCATTGCTTATAGCTGCTGTGTTTTTGTTGCTCCTAGCTTTGAATTGTCACAGTTTTATGAAGGCTGCACATAGGTGAAGCTAATGTCTCTGAGTGAACAGTATTTTGTACAATTATAATTCATTTTCCATATACTTCTCATGTGAAGAATACTACTGAACTACTAATTAATCATTACTACTGATGAAAATATTTGCTAAGTTTTATAAGAGTGAAAAAAAGAAGTTATTAGGAATGTTTATATCGTAAAGACTTGGCACTAGAGACAAGAAACCAAACACTATGCCACTTTTTCAGAGCTGAAATCTCTTATTTCATTGTGTCATTTATTCACCATCATTTATGGTAATTCTTATTGAAACATTGCACTGAGGAGGGAAGCTACCCAAAACAGCTCTAGTGAGATCTGATGAGTTCAAATGAGTGTGTTTTTGCATCTCCGTGTCCATTATAAAACCCATGCTCTGTCCTTTCATAAGGCTTGGAAGAAAGACTACAAAGGTTTCTGGAGATTCCTGAATTAACCAGGAAATACCTCTTAAAGCACCTTGTTGATCTCATCCCTTGATCTGACATTCAGCTCACAGCATCTGTCTCTGGCCTCCAGTCTGGTGCTTAGTTAACTTTATATGGCATTTTGACTGCCCCCAGCTTTTGTGATCTCTAGTTCAAAGGGTTCAGAACATTATTACAGTGTTTATTGCTAGGACATCATTACCTCTTGCCCAAGTGACAAGCTGATAGGGACCGTATCAAAGACAATGTCAGGAAGCACAGTTATTCAGCCTGCCACAGAGAAGCCTCAAGTTCCTTTTTCTCTCCTTTCAGTTTTATGACATTCCACTCCAAAGATGATCAGATTATTCTCTGCTCCCAGAAGTACATTTGTAACTCAGCCCTCTTGAGTTGTGGCCATTACCTGATTTCTTTTTTTATAGGCAAAGCTGATCCAATACTTCCTTGTAACTGAACTTTGCTAACATTCATGCTCAGAATCTGAGAAGATATTTATGTTTTCCTAAGGCAAATGAAATTCCATGGACTGTTTCTTCCTTCACAAAGCAAAGGCCATCTGAGTTAATGTCTCTTCTGAGCACCAGAAAAAGTGCTGACCCAGCTGGGGGCACTGGGATTCAGAGCTGGGTCCTCAAGAGCAGATGGCTTAACAGGCTAGTCCATTAATCAACTCTGCTTCCCCAAGCACTAGGGTGTACTTTTTTCCCCTTTTTTTTTTAGCAATCAAGTGCTGGCTAAGAGGAATATATCTTCTTTTCTTTTTCCAAGAGATGGCATCTGATGTGTGCGTGCCATTATATTTCTGTTATTTACAATTATTGAGCTAAAATGCAACAGATTACAACTAAGTGGTTACAACTAAATTCTTTGGTAAATATGCTGAATGAATCCCATACATTTTCAAGTGCTTTAAATGCTTCTCAATGTAAAAAGAGAATTTGTTTCAGGTAGACAAAATAATCCAGTTCTGGGATTTACTGGATTTTTAGAAGTAAAAAAAGAATCAGCTAACAAAATCTTTAACACAGTCAGACAGGTAGAAGAGTCCCAAAGCCTCTTAATACACATAACCTAAAATGAATTACTTTCATTTCTGGTTAAGCCTCTGAATACTTGTATAAATGCTTGAAAAGAAATGAAAAGATATTGAGGGAACAGAACATTTCTATTGCTCCCTGTGAAAGATCTTAAACTGAAGGGGAATGCATTCGTGCCAGGCGGCCTGTAGAAGTAAGCTTGTGTGTGATAATTCCTCTACATTCACAGCCAATAGCTTGCAGACCCAAGGGATGAAATTATATTTTCATCTGACTTTGTTCCCTGTAACCCCTCTGCATACTAACTCTGTGTTTGAATGCCTAGAAGTGTGCTCTTCCAGGGCAAAGTCAGGTAGTGCTGTGGAAACTTGTGTGAGGAGTCCCATGTGAAAGTGTTAAATGGTACTCCCAAAAAAATTATTGTTATGATTTTATTATTATAGTTTTTCAACATAAGGGTTTAGAGTAGGTGAAAGACAGTGAATCAACTTTATTTTGGAGGCAGAGACTCCATCAGCTCCTCAGCATGTGCTCTCTGTCCAGCCTACCCATTTCTTCCAGCAGGAATACCTTTCCAAGAATGAGAAGTCTCAAGGATGTCCACACATTTGCTATCTCTGTACAGACAATGCCACATGGAATAGGCAGTGAAGGGATTCCAGTTGGTATTATCTGCTGTTATCTTTACCTGCTCAGAAGGAACTACACAAGATTACCTAGGAAGCATCAGTTAGCATGCTTTCTGGGTCACTGACAATGAAACCTGAATTGGTCTCTGTGATTGTACAGCCCCATGCCACATTTATACATTTAATCCATCCCCAACTGAGCTTTTTGTAAAGACATGAGTATCACTGCTCATTTACTCCATCAAGATGCAAATCCCCCAAGTGTCAGATGATGCAATAAACCGGTTGGCATTTCCCCACATTTTAAGGAGCAAGAGGAGGGCAAGAGGAAGAGCTGTGCAAAAGTGTGGGCACGTTTATCTCCCAGTGTTAGGAATGAATAAAATTGCTCTGCAATTGAGGTAGAGAAGTATTGAGAAGAACTGAGGTAGAAAGGGTCAGGCTTTTTCCTAAAGTCTGACCACCTCAGGAGTATTGTCTGTCTTTTTTGAATATGTGTGGATCCTCAGCTCCTGACTCAGGTGCCTGCAGTTGATAGTAACTCTCATGAGTGTAAATTGCACACAAAGTTCTTGTTAGAGCCAGGTGCTGTACCAGGTCCCCCAAGCCTTAGTGCATTAGTAGCTGGCTGCTCTTTTATAACCACCCTTAGACTGAGGTGAGCTGTCATCTAACTGAATAACTGGAGTTAATTTCTCGGAGTAACCCTGTATCACTGGACATAGTTTCTGTCCAGTATTTTCAGTCTCCTAGACTAAAGATGTGCAAGGCTTCATATACTGCTGTTCATGATGGACTGATTGCTTGAGTTGCTTTTATATTCAAAATAGATGAAAAGTCGCTCAACAGTTTTTGCAGTTTCCTCATCACTGCAAGGCTGAGCCGAGGTACTTTAGGCTTCAGGCAATAAATTATATCAGGCCATATCATGAGCCAAACTCACCTTGGAGGGCAGGAAGTGAGCACCTGACTGACTTCAGTGAAGATGCAGTCCCTGTATCAGACTTTGGTTTGATGCAGAACATATTTGGGATTGTTTTAATCTCTCCTTTTTAATTTTGTGTCCTTTTTCTTTCCAGTCTTTCTCCATGGCTTAACAGAACAGAGGTGAACTGTAGAAAGCTTCTAAACTCAGCAAAGAAAGAGATTAAGCAGATGGGGATTTTTTGAAAGATGGTGTGGTTAGGAGGGGATAAGAGAGAGAGTCTGGGATCAGAATGCTGCTTGACACATGAGCACTTTTCTGCTGCTGGAGTCATTCATTGGTGAAGACTTCAGTGACTCAGTGAGTATCTGGATAAAATTAATACTGTATGAAGGACGGGAGGGAGATGAATGCCTTAGCATGTGAAGTGCAACAGCTAAACTAGGTAGTTTTAGACTTAGAAGTTCAGCTTGCAGAAGGAACACAAACCTCCTGAGAGGTGATAGATGGAATAAATTGTGACCCTTCTGAATGGGTGCTCTATAGAATGAGAAGATTTGCATGGGACACCCTGCCTCTTAGATCCCTCTGGGATATTTCCTTTGTTGCTATGAAAATGAGTCCGAGCCTACACAGAATAATCTTGTCAACTGACCTGCTGAACACTAAGTATAAGCTCTTGTATAAGCTCATGTATAAGCTCTTCCTTGAAGAGTGCTTAGTAAGGGTTCTTGTGTGAGTGCCAGAATTGTAATCCAGCTGACAGGAGGTGAGAATCTTAACCTGTACATCAGGGGGAAAAAATTATTCAAGAAAACTATTTGCATAAAACACTTTTCAAAAAACATTGTTTAGTCTTAAAGGGCAAAAGGGGCTTCACCATTGACTCAGATGGCAACAGTCTCTCTAAGACTTTAGGGAGCTTAAAGCCTGTGCCAAGAATGTCCTGAAATATCATTCCCATTGCATTATGGAGAGGGATTTGCAGCCCTGTGATGCCACGGTGGAGACTGCTTCCTCTCACTGCCCCCTGGAAGCCAAGATTGTGAAGAAACTAGGCAGAAATCTCAATTTGGGTCAAATGACCTGTGTAATTTTAATATTTACAATAGATTGTAGAAAACCATATACTAATGACTTTATATTTCCTTAACTTGGAGAAAGCCAAAGAGTATTTATATTTGAAATATGGCATGAAATATTCCCAATAGCTGTCCTAAATAAACACAAGTGTTTGCATTACCTTTTCACCTGTGACAGATTAAAGTGCTCCTTAGCCATTGACTGTGAGTGAAACCAAGATCAATCTCTATAATTCTACAAACCATTGTATAAATATATTCTGACTGTTTTTATACATTAATCACAGAAGATTATGAGGGACATGCCTTCCTGTGCATATTTCTTGCAAGTAAAATAGAACTGTCTGCAATTCTCATTGCAAAATTATGGAATGGACTGAATCATAAAAAAAACATACAAGAAAATCTGCTATTTCAGGACAGCTGTTCAGTATTTTTGGACAGCTGACACTTTTTTTTACAAAAATAAAGCATGAGGCTATGTTGGTTTTTTTTACTAGAAATAGTGAGCCAAATTCATTAAGGGGAAAATTTCAATTTGCAAAATAGATCATTTCCTTTCTCCCCAAATCTTGCTGAGCAAGCAACATTTCTTATTGCTGTTCCCTAGAACTTTTTTTTGAGTTTCCACATTCAGGCCCAGCAAAAATATCTCATTTTCAGACATAAATGACACAGAAGAAGAAAATGGCTTGCTGCAGTTGTAGCATCATGTGCTGTGACTCTCAGAGCTCTCTCAATTCATCTCTTCACACTCCACCATGATGGCTGGACAGCAACCTGTGTAGTGAAGGGAGCCTTGCTGGCAATACAAGCAAGTTGTGCACTGTCATGCAGTGTGTGGAGAAGGTCAGGAGTGGAGACCATGAGTATAAATCATTGTGGCTCTGGTTAGACTCTATCCTCTAACAAGTGAAATTTTAAAAATAGATTAATCTGTGAAAATTCATGCTCACTAGAATAATTTCTTGAAGGTGTCAATTTTGTGCTTAGCTAGACATAGTCTTGAGGGACTTAGATCTTGAGGGATGTATTCAGACCCAGTTTGACTGTATTGCTGTTTTGGTGAAGATATTTGGTGTGTTCACTTACCTGTTTTCCTCCCATTCTCTGTCACACTTAGAGGATTTTTTTTTCATTCAGACAAGGCAGAGGGTCTCCTGTTGCGCAAAAGAGAGGGAGGATGGAAATCAAATTCCTGAAGATAAACCTGCTTAGAAATTGGTTTTTGCAGCCTGAGGAGGGCCATCAGTATAGGAGGGTCAAAACATAATCTCGCAGAGATTTTGTCACCTTAGATCTTTACAAAAGTGGCGTCAGTTTTTTGCCATGTAATTGTATCTAATGTTACATGGGTATAATCTCCTGACTGAACTGCGTGTCTCTGTGAATATACAAGTCATATTGTTGGGGGGAAAGGTAAGAAAAGAGAAGAATGAGACCTGAAATGTAGAACTGAAAGGCCTGAGAGCAACAAGGTGCAGCAATTTCCCCCTGTGGGCCAGCAGCTTGTTCTCCTTCTCTCCCTCTCCTTCTTTCCCTGTTTCACATGCCACCTGATCATTACCTCAGCCAGAAGAGTTATGCTAAATTGCATTACTGTACTGTCAAGAGTATGTGGGATATTATAATTAACACAGTGCTTTTATGAACTAAATCTTGGAAACTACAGTCCATGCCTGTTACTGGAATGTGCCTCACACAGCTTCTAACCAAATGCTTTCAGATCCAGATTAATTAAGCAATATGGAAATGTGTGTTTAAAGAGAAAAGCACATGCAAGGTTGTTTTCTCAGTTCCCAGTTCTGCAAGGTAATAAATGTGTCTAACTACCCCCTGCTCCCTTCAGGTCATGGGAAGTTGAGGGTACTCAGCGCCTTTGAACATCTGGCTTTAGCAGTCTGGGTAGCACATTGCATGATTTCTTCACACAGTTGTTCATAATGTTATTGTGGTACTTGGTCAGGGACACTTGCACAGAATTTCTTGACAAGTTGTTTTTTTTTTCCTTTAGGAAAGCCCACTGAAGGTTTGTAGTCTATTTCTTGCTTGCAGGCTGCCTCAATGGCAAAAAAGCTTCACATCTTTCAAGTAGTTGGAAGGTGAATCCTATCAACCTCTGATTATTTGGTTTGGCACTCAATTTTATAATAAAACCCTTGCAGAAACTCAGCCCTCCTCTGGTCAGTGCTCTTTTTCATCCCATCAGAGGCCTCCCTGTTCTTTGAAGGTTATAAGTAAAAAGCAGGAATATGGATAAAGGCTGAGGGAAAAGTCCTGATATTACTAATGATGGAGATGTAGAGAACAGAAGATTTGAGTGCTTTTGCCATAATAGAATAGAAAGCCTTGTAATTCTACGAGTTTCAGACAAACAATATTCTTTTTGCACAGTAGTTTCCTCTGTTAGTTAAGGTATGGCAAATGTTGTAGACCTCTGGAATCTAAACACTGCAGAAAAAAGGGTGGAAACAACTTAAGCACAATAGGAGAAAGCCATGTCTGGTGTGGGTGATAATGTTTGAGGAACACTCAAGATAAAATTGCAGAGTTTAAATCTTGACTCTAAATCTTACACAAAGAGGGGCAAGAATAATAGAGACCAGTTGCAGTGCACCCTTCAGGGCCTGGAAGGAAAATAAAAATAATCCTTGCTACACAGCAGCCTTTCCAGTAGAAAAGGTGGATGCAGAAGCCTCTCTTCACCCATTGTTCTACCATTTACTGCTTTCTCCAGAGCAAAACCATGCTATTCAACAATGGTGAAGTTGAATATGACTTATCAGATGTCTTAGGTTGACTTTTCTTGTTCCAGAGACAGTATCAAGATGAGATGCAAGCTAGAGGAACAGGAGAAAGAGATTGTGTGAATAAAACTAATGTCTGGTGAGAATAATTGCCTAAAGGGGACTTTGGGGTGTTGGCATTGGTCCTGGCCATAATGTTGTATGATACTGTAGTTTCCTTGCCTTTGTCCTAAGCTCCTATTTCTGTGTGACTCAAAAGATGTAAATCTCTTTGAAAAGTGTCCAAGTACATTTGTAGGTGGTGCCCAAAGTAAGCTACATTGATGGGCAATTCTCTGACTACCTGTCAGAATTATTAGAATTGGCCACCTATTACTACACGCATGAATCACAGTCCAAAGCTATTATAAATTATTTAAGTATACATTCTTGACATTAACCATGGGCAAAAAGTACTATCTGATACTTGTTTCTTAAATAGTTCATTTGAAAATAATATTAGCTTCTTTTACTAACTGTAAGCCCCACTCACAGCCAGCTATTTGGTTTGGTTAAATTACTTTGCTGAAGCATACAAAGATGCTTTGCCTTAGAGGGTTTTTATTAGAGGACATCTTTCTGGCATAGATTGTATTCAGCATCAATTTAATATCTGCCATATTCCCATCAGAAGGGTAGGAGGAGTGGAAGGACCCCACTAATCCATCTAAAACAATAATACTTTTTTGGGCTTAAAATCTAATTATCTAATTCAGTGCTTTGTCCTTGTGATCTGAACACTTCTGCAAAGATATTTTTCTCTTGTAAAACCGTATTTTCCCACCTGGATATCCTTGTGTGAGGCTTTAAAGCCTTGGGCTGCCGCACCAGATGAGAGCTGCAGATTGCAACCTTGGCCTGTCCTGGATGCTTTTTGTGCTTGAATCTTGACTTGTCCTGAGCAAGACACCCATCATGTTGCAGAGGATTCCTGGCTTCAGCATGTCAGATAGTGCCAGTTATAATTATAATCACTAAGGTCCACACCAAAGGGGTTAAAAGGAGATGCTGTAAACTTGGGCAACCTCGCTACTATTTCTGAGTACTAGATTTATTCTCTGGACTTCTTCAGTCTCCCTCCAGAGAGTTCATTGTGTAAGTCAGTATGACAGATTTATCCATGCTCACAGAGATGGTGGCTGTTTTCTCACTAGGCAGGTGGAAGGAGAAAGCAGCATAAGGACAGCTGCCAGCTGAGAGGTCACAGTTGAACTCATGCCATGAAATGGTCATAAATTATAAATCTTCTGAAGAGTTACAGCTTCTGCTCTTATGTCTGTCTTGTCCTAAATTTCTCAGTTGCACTTCTATTTATTTTAGGCATGTTGTTATTGTCTGCAAAGGTTGCCGAGTGATAGCTGGGCAGAGTTTCACCCAAAGAGCACAGCCCCTGGCCACCGATCACTGAATCCTCACTGCTGTACTCCCCACACCTGCACTCTGCATGTCTGATGCATGCAATTGCACTTGGTATCAACCCATTTCAATTTCATGGCCTTAGTTTATGCTCTGATTTGGAGTATTATCAAAGCCATCCCCAGACAAGTAAAGTCAGTCACTGAGGGGTCATTTGGGAAGTGCTGTAGATTATGAGATTGGATATGTTCATTGGAAGTCCATACCAGCCCTTGGGGCTATTCAAAGGTCTGTCCTTGATGTCAGTGGGATTAGGCCCTGGGGACATAATCTTGCACAGTTTAAAAATGTTTCTGCATGATTCAGAGCTCCGAAATCATGTTGCTAGGTGTAGAAGGAAGCATGTAGAGGCTGGATTTCAGCTGGTAGAGATCAGTGTACCTCCTTTGAGGAACTGCCACTCAGCACCTTTCTTGATCATGCTCGTCAATCAGCAATTTTTTTTCCTGGTAGCATCTGTGCATATCCTTCAGTATTGACCCCTTTTGAATACTTGCAGACTAAGTTTAGAATAGCCATTCTAAACTTCTACGAATAGCAGCTGCCCCATTGCTTCTCCAAGTACTGTCTATTCTTAGTGTAGCCAAATTCCCCACAAATTCTTTTAGCGCCTGACTTTTTAGCTTAAGTGAGTGTCATTGACACCATCTCTCTCCAACATTAGCCCCTCTACTGCTGTTTGCTAGTTCCATTTGTATGATATACGTGCTGTAGGCCCAGTTTAATTACTGCTTCTTCACTGGAGCAGAAACGTGCACTCGGATGTTCGTGAGCAATTCCATTGGCATCAATGGAAGAGTCACATGCTTAAAGCTGAGCTGGTGTGTGTGGGACCAAGTTCTTTAGGGTCTGTACCTTTCATGGACCAAGGTCTTTAGGACCTGTACCTTTCATGGACCAAGGTCATTGATTTTTCAATTCAATATGGATTTTCTATGTCTTTGGTAAGGCTTCTGTTTTCTAGATCTGCTTAAAAGGTAGTTTGAAGGTGGAAACACACACTGGGAGCAGTACCAAACACTTCAGCTGCACCAGGGGATTTGAGATAAGCTGTGGGGAGGTGTGGTGGCCACACTCCTCAGAAGTGCTCCTCAGGAACATTTCTTCTCAGGCTCCCTTTCTGTCACAGGCTGACTTGGTAAAAAGCAGGTGGTGGAAAGGAAACCAGGCATGTAAGAAGGAAGCTAAGAAGACTGGCCTTTTTATTGCTAGTAAAATTTCCTTTACTGCCAAAATGTCTTTGAAGCAAAAATACCAGCTTGCTAGGTGGCATCCACAACCTGATTTTAGCTTTAACCATATGGCAGCACAGTGTCAGATTTCTCCCAGCACATACAGCTTCCCACCAAGTGCTTTCCAGGTTCTAAGTGTCTGCAGTATTTCTTCCTCTCTCCCTTGGATTTTGGGATAAAACATGTTTGTTCTTGCGATTTTTTTTTTTTTTTTTTTTTCCAACATTCTACTTTCTTGTAGAAAACTACAAGTGTACCAGCATTAGTATGATCTTGATTTCCTTAAGCACTTTTCTTTCTCCTCTGGGAAATTTATGTCTCTTTCTGGCATCTGTCCCCTCTCCTCTCTGCACACTCAGGCGAAGAATTCATTTCATTTTTTCCCCTTAAACAATGCCCTTACTACTTGTGTCAATAAATTACTCTTGCCATTTTTAAGAGGCCCTTCTGTCTCCTTCACTGCCCTCTCCTTCTGTATGTGCTTTAAAAATGTCTTATTTATCTTAACCCCTGCTGTGATCTTTCTCTCTTCAATTCTCCATCTTTACCTTTCTTAAAATTTTTTAAGCCAACTGTGCCCTCTGATCTTTATACTCCACTGCTGGACCCCATATTTTATACAGAAATTTTTTACAGAAGTTATTATCTTAATTATAATTAATCCCACTGAATCATGGCATTTACTGTAAGCACCTTTTTCAGTACAACCCTGTCCCTAAACAAGGACAAACCCCTACTTATCTGAGATTAGCAGTGCATGTTTGTGTTTCCTATTTCCCATTCTGCCTGTCTATTTTCATTCTTGGTAAAACTTCCTAAAAAATTAAGATCAGTCACTATTATTTTTTGTGATTTTTTAGGGTTAATTTTTCTGTTGAGTCATTAATTGTAAACCTCATTGCATTGCAGATTCTGTTATTTAGTGGTTTTTGCATTCAGATGTCAATCTGCCAGACATTTGAATGGTAATTTAATGTGTAAAGGATGGGGTGGGATAATAGATTATCTTCTGCTGTGCCTCAGATACTGAGAAAGTCTTTTTAAGATTAAAAATGTCCCATTTCTTCTGTATGCAGTACCAGGAAGAGTAGGACTCTGACCCCACAGGAAAGACTGAAGATGCAACTGGAGTGGAAAGACTAGTCAGGGATACTGTCTTATTCTCCACATAAGGCAGTCAATAGCTTTAAAATGGAATGTTTATGATAATCCACCCTTAGGGACTCATACTTTCAAAGGGCAGGATTATCCATGGGAGCAGAGAGAAACAGGACAAAAGTGATCTGCCCAAGGTTGCTGAGATCTGGCACCATGATGTGAGCCTATGGAGAGCCAGTGCAGTGACCCAGCCTTTCAACTGGGATGGTAAAGGAGAAGTTTCTGCAGCCAGTTTTCCAGTTCTCTCCTCTATTAAGCTTGCCACTTCACCCTGTATGCTAAGCAAGCATCTCTGGCTGTGCTTCCCAAGTGTACATAGATGATCTGGGTTTTCACATGACTCATATATTATTCCCCAATGCCAACGTTACCTGCCTGACGAGCCTTTAGGAACAAAGATCCTGGTGACACACCTTTGCAAACATCATTTTGATTTTGAGTGTTTCCCCAGAAGGTCCTGCTGCAGCAGGCAAACATTCACACATTACCTTCTATGACCTCAAATGGATTTTCTTCGAAGACCTAGATCTGATATGTAGTTATCTTTTGCCTTACTTCACAGACTCATCATACCTTCTACTCTGATTCACTTTTAAACTGCAGTATATTTCTCACCTTAGAGGAGGTGCAGATGATTGAGATCCTGAGATCTTGATCTCAGGCTTAGATCCTGAGATAAGGCAAACGCAGGTTAAAATGCTTTTCCCAAGCTCTCTCAAATTTTCCAAATTGCTTGTGAAATACCATTGTGCTGTGTAACAGTGGTTAGCTCTGATGGCAGTGGCAGTTTATCAGATTTTAAGTGTAGCACTCCTCTCACAGAAAGATTTATATATGTAAAATCCCTTAATTTACTGTCAGAAAAGAAATGGCATCCAGAATAAGCACACATGTTTTTTCCCCTTACATTTGAGGCAAACTGACAGTAGATTCTCCAGTGTAATTTTAGCTGGGTGCTTGGTTTCAGCCTGGGTCTCCCTTGTGGTATAACATCTCCCATGCTGCAGCCCTTGAGTCCAGACCCAAGGCTTGGACATGGAGTGATGCTACACCACGCAACAAGCAGCTGCTATTCTCAAAAGCTACACCAGGCATCTCAAAAGAAGATGCCAATAATAGTTTACACCTAAGAATTTTTCTTCAATCTCTGCCTCATTGTCTAAAAGAGGCTTCTCGTTTGTATCTGATCAGGTGTAAACAATTTCAGGATTCATGTGGGTCATTGCTGCTGAAGTTTAGGCACCCACCCTGATCTGACAGGAGTGCTCCTGTCTTCTGTATAAACACTTGATTGTTTGGGGTTTTGTTTTTTATTTTTTTTTAGTTTTAAAATAAATAAAAACATGACTGTCATAAGGGAAACTTCCCACCCTTGTCTTGTGCACCCTGTCTTAGAACATGTTTAACATCCCTTCAATTTCCATATGGTTGAAGAGATGCTAAAACTGAATTCAGTCTCTCAGAAATTTTTTTTATTCTTTTTTTTTCAGCTGCTTTGTATTTTTCCCCAGCCCATTTTCCCCTCCTACACATTAAGCACTAGGTAATTATAGAACAAACTTCATGGTGGGCATCCAGAGGACAATTTTAGATTAAATATATAATAATTCCCACACCCAAGAGAATTTAAAAATATTAGACAAGTAAAAATAAAAATAAAAATAAAAACCAACCTTGTTTTCCTTCGACAACATATAATTATTTACCCCTTCAATTCACAATCAACTGGCTAGTGTGACTATGCAGCTAAGCTGGAAGTAGCTGTAGTTGCTATTTTTTTTTTTTTTTTGGAATAATATCAAATTTCCTTGTATACTTTGCTTAGCTGTCACCCAGTGATATGATAGGTCCATGATTTATTGACCTACTAAAAGCACTTCCACTGACTAGTCATAATAAACCTTACTTAAAACATTCAAACATGAAGCATCAACCAGCAGTTTAAACAGAGAAGCCATACAAATGCTTTCAAATTTAGTTAAGCTCTGCTGCAAATCCTGGAAATGAAGACTCTAGAGTAAGTTTTCTAGGAGTTGTCATGCTGGAATCTGTTGTGTTAAGTAGCAGGAATTATGAATACAAATGCCTTGAAGTATGAAGCGTTGACAAGAAGCTTGGGTCTGTCTCAAGCCCTCATAATTTTTGAAAGTCTTGCTGAAACCATGAAGCTGAACCCAGATGTAGCAGCCCCAATAGATTTGAATTGCCAAAAGTTGCTGGAACTTCCCCTCATACAAGTTGGTCGTGTATGACCTGTTACTTGTGCCCCTGTGACTGTTTGGGTTAGGACCTGTTTTTGTAAAGCCAGGGAAGCTGGAAATGGCTGTGATATAGACCATGGCCTAGATCTTACATCAGTGTGACTACTCCCTGCTTGAAGAGGAGTACCTTCAGCTTTTTTGGTGTAGCTGGATTAATTTGTGGTCCAGTCATCTGGGTTGTGTAGTAAGAAATAGTTTATTTAATCTGAAATAAACATCAGTGATGGCCAAGAGGAATTCTCTTTCTAATTGAATGTTAATATTAGTGTTTTTCCAGGATCTCTGAGTTAAGATGGGAAGATCCACATTTGTTACAGCTCTCTTCAGGGTCTGAGTCCTGTGCAGCAGTGTCAGGGATTCACAGCATCACCCCACAGCAGCAGTGGTGGTGTGCTAGAGCTGTTCAGTGTTAGCTGCTTTCCCATCATGTCACGTGGGCTGTGCTGATCATGCAGTGCTGCCCAGCTTTCTCATCAGCTTTCCTGGAAGTCTACCTGAGCATCACTTGCCAAGCTCAAGAACTTACAAGTTCTTGCTTAGTGATTCTCTTTTGTTCCTAACTGATGAGCAGTATTTTTGATTTTGAAAGCCATTAAACTATGTTGAAATTGAAGATAATTTCTCTCTAAGAACTACTTGCTTTACTAAATCCTCATTATTGTCTTGAAAAATATTAAATAATGGGATGGCAAGGCATACTCTGTGTTTCCATCTCTCACCTTTAGAATTGCTTTCTTTAATTTCTTTCTTAATAATTTTAGTTTGATCATGCCATAATTGTCTTCAAGACTGAATATGCAGCTTTATGAATGAACCCAAAGATGCCTAGGGATTACTGTTTTAGCCATAGTAGTCCAAAATTCAACATATATCAGGTTTACAGACCCTTTCATGTTATCTGATCCATGGAATCCCATAGAGATTTCCTGAGACACTTTAAAACTGGCGAGGAAACACTACAAGGAAAGTAGGCAGGTAACAAATCAGGGATCCACGAATACTTTTGTCATTGTGAGACTGTTTGAGGCTGGACATACATGTGTAAAACACTGGTGATGAAAAAATGACAGATGAGTAGTCACTAAGCTGGAGTGTTTAGGTTAAACAGTTTCCATAAGAGGAAAAAGAAAAATGTAGCTAAACTGTATTTTCTCTCTACCACATGCAAGCACATAATGTAATATCAATAATTGTTGGAATCTGCAGTTCTTTTGTACTAGTTAAATGGGAAACAGGTGATTTGCTGGAAGTATGTTTGCAGTATTTTTGTTTAGGATACTACAAACCAAAGTAGTCATTCATGGTTAAGTTTTGTAAGACTGTCATTCTCTTTCATCATTTACAGGCAATGATGATCAACCACCTCTTGCACAGGGATGCTATGGCTAAAACCAATTTTCAACCCTGAATGAAATTAATGACGTTTCCATTCTGGACAGATGTCCAAACAGATGCTGGGGAGAAGGTGATAGGGATAAGTGTGTGAGAAGCCTGATGGCAGAAAATATTACCCATGACCTGCTAAAACACATTTTCTCCTTCAATTGGACATGCACACACATTGCAACATACCCTTGGAGGGTGAGCTGTGTGTGCTGCTGGTGGGCACCTTCCTCAAGTACCCTGTTTGGCAGCCAAAGTCCTTGCATTCTTTCTGGACAGAAATGGCTTTCCTAGAGATGGGTAAAGGGGATTAACACCCACAGTTCGATATCCACGGGGAGGTGGTGCAGATCTCTATCCTCGGGCTTTGTGACCACTACACCTTCCTTTTGGTAGTCCACCTTCAAACATCTACCACAAGATCATTAAATATTCTCCATCCTAAAACTATCATCTTAATTGAGGAGGGTCATCAGAAAGACTCCTTCTACCTGCTCTTACTTGTCTCTCTTCATTCAGTCTCTTTCACAGGGCTCAGGTGAGCAGTAATGTTTTTATAAGAAAGGCATCATTTCATTCTGGGCATGGAGCCTAATTAATGGGAAATCTAAAATTCCCATCTGGGAATTTACTGTATTGAGATCCTTATGCTTCAGGCTTTCCATGGGCACGGCATGTGCTGACTTCTGTTGGAAAGGGAAAAGATGGGAGGATGAAGATGTTATCAATTCTTATACCAAATAACTGGAGGCATTATTTGATTTTTGAAAATGCCTTAAATTCACTTTTGGTCAACAGAAAAGAATTTTCAGATGGGTAAATTACACAGTCAGTTTTTACATTCAGGCTTTTTTGTGTCCTAAATTCAGATGGAAAGTTAAAATATAGCTCACGAATTCTCTTACCTGAACAGTTGTACTCATATTTAATGTCATACATCACAGTGGTACTTCTATCATGGGGGGAAGCAAAAAAGAAGATTGAGCAGCTTAAATTTAGAAAAATGTTACTGGAAAGATTACATTTTTCTCTCAGTGGGTGAAAATTAGCTTACTTGTACAGGGTCAGAAGGACAGCCAGGTAAAATCTTGTCCATCAGACCAAAGATTTTTACATGGTACTGGCTCCTTTGCCAGGGCTTCCAGGTCTGACACTTGTTCTGCTCCTTGTTTAGCTTTGTTTGGTGAAATTGTAATTGTCTTATGCTGCTAGAGAGGGGGATGTTCATTCATTTCCTTCCTTTCTTCCCTTTCATAGTAGAAGGATACTTGATTTTATAAAATGTAATTGCATTGACTGCTCTTGTTACCAGGATTGATTCTATTGACTTGAGTTGCATGTTGTTATGTTTTCACACTCTTGATTTAAAATACAGTTTTGCTTTTGTATTTTTTCCCCTGCATTTTGAGATTATTTACAGTACATTTTGAGTTAAGGTTCTTCTGCATTTGATTTATCAACCACTGGAATTGCTCTGAAATGCTGTCAAAAGTATTCTGAGTACGTGACAGTAACCACTGGAACCGATTGCTGTTGACCTCAGTCATGTCAACTATCATAACCTTCCCTCAGGTTAGAAGGTTGAAGCTGGGAAATACATTTCAGCTTCTTATTCCTGTGTGTCACATCCTTATTGCAATCCATTTCAATTGTTCATTAGGGAATTGGGATAGCTGAGAATACCACAGTGAATAAATAATAGCAACTAGATGTCTGTAGAGAATGATGGCTGGTAGCAAAACGCAGGGGATGTGCCACTGAGCCCTTGAGGTAAAGGAAATTATGAAGATTTCATTATAGATGTGGTGGTAATGCATAAGTTATTTGTGGAAGTGTGTATTTACTTGGATACCATGAGAAGTGCATGTGAGGGTAGAGGCTGGCATTTTTCAGACTTTGACACTTAGGTACTTAACCCTGTAGATAATGTGTGAAAGGATGTAGTATGATTTTAGCACCTGATGAATACTGAAATTATTGAAATCTGGGACTACTCGGTATTTCTGAAAATTAGGCTACTTTTATTTAGCTGCTCAAACATTGTTTTGGAATATGATTTTCAAAGACATTTTAGAGAATGTGAGTAAATGCCATGGCCTCTTTTAAAAATCTTTTCTGGAAGTGTCTGCTTTCAGCTACTTAGGTGGAATTGGAAAAATTATACACACGGTTGTAACTTTTCTCTTATTCAGATCAGTGGGAGAATTACCACTGATTTCTGTGGGAGCTCGATTCAGCTGATGAATGCATAAAAACCTGTCTTTGAAACTGGAATTAAATCTTAAAAGTCACAATGTCTCTTTCTTTGTGGACACAGCTGATGCTGGATTTCAGGAACATTTACCCAGATTCTTCCCAAAGAGAGTATATAAAAGCCATTTATGTGGTTCCTCAGCAAAAATAAAATGCTTTAGCAACAATAATTGAGAAATTTGCTTTTGTACATTTTCTGCTTTTCTTTCCTTATATTATTTTCAGCCTTTCTCCCACTTTGTATTCTGTGACATTCGGAATTCCTTCTCTAAGTTGACGTGTTTGCAAAGACTTTGAGAAGAGCTGTGAAATGCCTCAGAAGGAGATGCTAATAGCCTCAAAGACCAGATTAGAGGACATATACATACTGTCTGTGTCGTATTAGGTCTCAAGTAAAGTCTTGTTTAAAGTAAAATACCAACTGTCTTTTGAAATGCCATCATTCCCTAAAGTCCTGTTACAGAGCCCTAAATCCTGAATACAGTATCTCTACATCTACAGGCAAAGGACAAAGGGTCAAAGACATAGTTTCTCCTTATTTAAGATTCCTCTTTCATTTTATTACAGGACCCTGGGGTAGACTCTCTCTTCAAGTCCAGTCTTCACCAATCACATGCTAATAACTTCAGCTGAAAGAGGGCTCTACCCTAATGTCATTATACACCCAAGCAATGATTGATTGTGTTATAGTATGTTTTTGAAACCTAATTACTGTCTCAGTTTGTATTTGAGCTCATTAATCTTCTAGCCTGTAAATAAGTAAAATTGACTAAATAACTGAATTTCTTTAATGATGGGTTCAAGTTATCTTTATACTGACTGTTTCTATTAACCTTTTTCTTGCCAGAAGTGGGTTTTTTTTTGTTTTGGTTTTTTTGGGGTTTTTTATATTGGGGTTTTTTTTTGTTTTTATAAGCTTGCATGGCTGGCAATGCACCTGTTTCATGCACTCACCTCACCAAATACATTGCTGATACTGAACAGACAGACCCATCCTGGCTGAAACCTCTCCATCCTCCTCAAGCCAGAAGGATGCTTTTAGGGTCCTATAAAAACCAGTTCTCCCTACAGCTGCAGTCCTGCAAAAATTGTCTGGGGAAGCTGGAAGGAAGATACACAGCCGGCTGTATATTTCCCTCAAGACTTAGATAAAAGATGAGATGAATTCTTCAGGAAACTGTTTCTTCTGTAGCCTCAGTATTGAAAGCACTGGCCTTTGGACTGAGCAGCAATCTCTAACCTGGGCACCTCCGTGGTACTGGATGCCTGTAGCTGTGACTGACTAATATGGGGTAAACAGCAATACCCCAGCAGCTTGTTTGAGCAACCATGCCTAGACTTTGGGTCTAGGACCATGTGTTCTGCCAAAAAACATCACCAAGTCCTTAAGGCAATATGCCTTTGTATGGCCTGGAGTGGCTCCTCTGTGTGTGGCTTTCAGATGGATTCTTTCTTTGAGAGCCCAACCCTTTGGTATGTTTGAACATAGTTACTTGAGAGGCCAATGCTCCCTGCAGTCCTTTTTTCTTGCAAGAGCCTCATCTACTGGATCCTTGCCACTGCTGACAAATAAATGAAGGCTCTGGCAATATCCAGACTAAGCTTGTGGAACAAATTTCCAGGAAAAACATGCATGACCACTAGCTTCAGCACAAGCAGTAACATATGGCAACATCATCTCCCTGTTTTGGTTCCCTCTAGTAAACTGATTTAATCTACAGATACACATACCTATTTAAATTCTCTTCCTACATGCCAGTCAGGAAGCAAGGAAAGAGTGATTGATTATTTTCATTTATTGGGAAACACTTAGATAGTCTGGACAATGGGGACTTTATAAGCGCCCAGGTGGACAGGACATCTCGAGCGCTTGTCACGCTTGCCAGATGTGCTAGCTGTGACTCCAGGCCCTGATGAGAGACTTCAATTTGATCTGTGTCTTGCCAAAGCACTTAAGCACGTGCTTATCTCTAGATATATGAATTGTCCCTTGAGAACGCCCATGTGCTTAAAGTTCGGCACGCATTTAAGTGCTTTACTGGAGCAGGCTCCTGAGTCTTTCTGGGGATAATTAAGTCATGCCGAAAGCTATTTTACTGCAACATTTTCTTTCTGGTTCACAGGATGAGAAAATCCATTTTCATCAAAATACCAAGTGGATAATTTTTAACCTGATTATTTGTTAAAGGATTCATGTCATTAAAGAGGACTTCTTTGCTTCTTCCCTCCATTCAATGGTGTCTATATTTTTAATCCCTCCTCTTCAATTGCTTAGAAGTGAGATACGCTGTCATTGAGCCAAGCTCTGCTTATATACCTGGCAGTGTTAATGAAAGGTGATGACCTTTGGCCATTCCTTCAGTAATGAACCTCTCTACAGTAGGACCAGATGGTGCTTTCACTTCCAAGGGTGCAACATTACTGAGGTTATGCAGGTGCAATTGTATTTCTGGAAAGGTTTCCTGTGTGGGGGAGTGGCACAATGGGATTGGTAGCCAGAGGCAGAAAATGGCCTTAGGAGGATAAATGTAAAAGAAACATACTCAGAAAATGGAAATTTTTTTTGTGCAGTTGGTATTATGCAGCACAGATTAAGTGGTTACAGCTTTAAAGCTCCTCTGTGCTGTAGGTAGGAGCTTGCACTTTGTGGTTTGTGGGCAAAGGAGTTTGGTTGTTCATTGCTTAACAATGTAAGAATCAAAGAAACTCAGCAAGTCAGTATGGCCATGCATGTAATAACTTAGAATTTTCTATGCAACCCCAATGAAGGGAAGGAGTAAGGGGAGGAACAGGGAAAACTCTTGGTGGAGAACCTGAAATGAATTGGACCTGAATAGAATCATCCTTGGACTGAGCAACCTGCTTTCCACAGGTGTGGCCAAAGGTGTTGTAATCAATGTCCAAAGGCTGAAGTGGGGTGAAAGGAGGAGGAGAACAGCACATCTGACTGCACCCTTGGTGTCTCCTGTGTTGGGGTGGTTCTGCCTCCAGTCTCCTGATAAAAACAAGCATGTTCCGCTTCATTTCCTGTTTTGGAAAATGTGAGTTGAATGCTAAAAGGCTAATTGCACATTGTTTTTAAAAATTAGTTTGATAATTCATCATATTGTAATTAAACTAATTAGAACACTATTCATTTCCAACCACCTTAATTAGGCCTCAACTTGGCAGGGAGCCCGTGAGACCAAAATGTTGCAATTTGTTAAACAATCGAAAGACTTTGATAACAAATGACTGTATTCAGCTACATTTTAGTTAATAAGATTTATATATTAATCTAGTTATACTTTGTTCTCTCAGAATCTGGCAGGGCTTGCAGGTCTTCTGATCCCCCTACGAAATTCCTGAAGTCTGAGTTAAAATAACCGGAAAATTTTCCCAATCTAACAGACCCTCCCGATTTTTGCGCTGTAGCAGGCGTTTGTGAGACTGAAATGACTTTTGAAAAATATTTTTTATTCTTTTTCTTTTGTTTTTCCCTTCTTCCAATGGAGTAAACAGCTTTCAAAGTAAAACAGCAAGTTTGTGGAGCAGCTGCAGGCTGGGTCTGTAGGCTGGGGGGGTGTTGGTGTGTCCGGCTCTCTGGGTTTGCTTTTGGGGGCGCTGTTGGATCAGGCTGCACTTTCTCAGTTTGCACAGCACAGGAGATTCCCTTTGTACCCTTTTTTGGGCTCCTGGCCCTTGTCATATCACTGTGACAAATGCTTGGCGAGGGCATGAGCTGGCACCCCAAACTCACATGAGAGGTGGAGGACTTCTGTGGCTGTTGGTTCATCAGTGGTGAATTTCCCTGTATGCTCTCTTTGACAGCATAATGAAGTGATAATTACCTAAATGAATAAATGTTGATGGCTGAGATAAATATCCACATTCCCTTAATCTATTTTCCCCTGAAATTGCTAAAGGAAATTTGCCTTTAATGGGAGATATATGTCAATTTTTACAAATGATTGTAAATCTGTTTAGAGAGAACTTAGATGAGTCAGTCTCTGTTTCAGCAGTAAAAGTTATTGATGTATGAAAGCATAAGATGGACCAAAAAATTGAACAAGATATTGTAATAATTATGTTTCTCAGTGTCACTACCTTTTGCAACATCTGGTTTGTTTCTGTTCTTGCCACATCCTGCAGATGTTGCTGAACACATGAAAAACACTGATGAGAGAATATTTTAGCCAAGAAGCAATTCCAGTGAATATTATAAAAGGGTATCCTCTTAACTCTCCAGAAGTTGAATAAGTAAAGAATTCAAGTTTCATTGCTAGTAAAGATCAGATCAATAAGCAAATGGGCCTGGGGCCCTCTAAAAGTGTCAGGAATAATCTGTTGTGGATGAAATAGAAAAGTATCTGGAAACAGTATGAAGTAATAAATCCAGATGGAGTCTTATTCTGACACCCTTCCTGAGCCTTACTCCTTAAATAGTCTTACTGATATCAGAGGCTTGTGTTCAAGCTGCTGATGTGGGATTTCCTTCCTTGCCCATCTCTGGTTCACATGGCAGAGAAAAAGAAGATTAAGGAAATGTGAAAAGCCTACATATAAACAACTTTTTCCACTGTGTTTCTGGGTTATGTAGCTTACTGATGGACCAGACTTTGAATTCTGTATGCCCACCTACATCACCAGCATCTGTGCCAGTCTGCTGGACAGAGGGTTGTCTGGATAGCAGGGCAGAGAACAGTGCACAGCACAACTGAGGGATCCACAGTCTTGTTGCTGTAGAGGTAGGAAGGGCAGCCTGTTTTTTGCTTGGCCTTTACCACAGCAAATCTGTTTGCTGAAGCTGCCCTTAGCTCTTAAATAGTCCTAAAATAGTTAGTTGGTCTGAGGCTGCTGACTGATTTTCCACTCTGTTTTGCCTGGTTTGTCTGTTGATCACTTTTCCATAGGTCTAGGCATCTTTTTGAGCACTGGGGAATCTTCTGGAAGGAAGGGAAGTTGTAAACCATCATCCAGCAACAGCATGTGTTTCTGCCTTGGCCTTGATTAGAGCAGCTCCCAGGGTTCAAGAGACAGAAATGCAGCCACTTCTCCTTTCCCCATCGTTCCAAAGGGGTCTGTGTGTACTCCTGCAGTGCCTCTGTAGAGTCCAAGCAGGCCTGCGCAGAAGCCTGGAGTTCTCAGAGATAACACATTGCCTTCTATCATTGATGTCAGAGGTGGGACAGAACTCCTTCCTCTTGCTACCTCCCCAAAATATAGATGGCCATGAGAGCATGGAAGTTAATGGTAAATTCCTGCTGGTTTCTCAGTGGCTTGGGCTTTGCTCGCATGCTGAAATGAGAAGGAGTGATGAAAATGGTGACTCTGAAGAGTCTGAGTTGGGAATCTGAAAAAGACTGAGGAAGGAAAAGGCTACTACATGTAATAGCTCTTGTCAGGGAAAAATAGGACATTATGAAAGAGATACTAGAAGAGTTCTGCTGGGACTTAGCAAGTGATAGGACAGGAGTGGGCATGCTGCAGAAAATACATCTGATGTACCTTGGCCCTTGACATGATACATCCAAGTGGTCACAGTGTAATTCAGAGGTGAATTTAAAAAGGTACCTGGAAGATAGACTGAATGGTTGCAATGGACTTCAACTGCCCATACTGCCAGAGAAAAATCGACTTCAAACTCTTTTCCTTTTATGCAGATGAGCATAAATTAATGATTATTTTTCAGCAAAGAAACAGCAGTAGATGGGAAGGTGCATAAACAGGTGCATCATTTCTCTCCTCCCCTCTTGAGCAGCTCATTTTAATACACACCAGTTATTGCTGTGCATAATAATGAACATCTGTCAAATGCTTTCCAGAGTGCCTGAAAATCCACCTACAGAGCTAAAAAGCAGGCAAGCCGTGTAGTAGCTGTGCTGCTCCCCACATTGCCAGAGATGCTTCTCCAAATTGAAATCTCTCCAGTTCACACTCTGCTTCAGACTTCTATTTTCTAGTCAAATACGTTATTTCTCCACACAAAACATAAGGAGACTCCAGTGACCACCAGTGTCCCTAATGTAGTTTCATAGAAATCCTCTTGAGTCCAAAGCCCCAGAGATCCCCAGCTCCTGACCACCAGTGTCCCTAATGTATTTCATAGAAATCCTCTTGAGTCCAAAGCCCCAGAGATCCCCAGTTCCTGAGGTGATGGCCTCCAGCCAGGAAAGAATGAGGTCCCCTAGGTCAAATTCTCCCCCCATATAGACCCACTGCAACCCTAATAAAGAAAGTGAGGTTGCCAGGGTGTGGTTGGAGACAGAATTTGGCCATATTTGAAGTCTGTGGAGTGACTCCAGGATGAGATCAAGAATTGGCCTCTCCCTTCAGCCTCCCCTTCAATATTAGTTCTTCATAAAGCAGCATACATTGCCTCATGCTTGCATTCCTGTAGCAGAGGCTGGGTCCAAAGCCCTCTAAAGATGTTCAGAGATTTCCTTTTGGAGACTAGATCAGGTTACCAGACAAGACATACCATCCAACTGCAATAAACTTGTTCCTCAGATGTATTTTTGTTCAGACAGATCTCAGACTTAGTAATCACAGCTGAATATGAAAATTCCTTTTTCACTTTTACTTTGCACCACTGAGAAGTGAAAAGGAGATAGAAAAAACACCCTCAAAAGAAAATCCAGCACTTAGTTGTGAGAGCCTGTATTTGGTTGGTGATTCTTTGCAGAGGTCACAGGGATTAATGAAAAACATGATTAGAACAACATCAAGCTGGGGGCCCGAGTTTGGCACTGAAGGATTCATTGGGTATATCATATTGCATTATGTGATGTAAGAATGTGGGCTAGTGTAATCAAAATGTAACTTCAATCTTTACCAAAAACACCTGTTTAACCTCAGCTAACCCAGGAAGAGAACGTCAGATTTTTTATTTCCTTACTTGAGCATCAGAGGTGGAGTGGTGAAAGCACAATAATGAAGCTTCTGTTTGTCAGTCCTGGAAATTGAAGCATTTAGAGCTTGTGCCCAGACTATCCCAAAATACATTTTATGTTCCTTAGTTATGTGATTACTTAACTTAGTTATGTGCTTGGGAAATCTGCCGAAGCGAGGGAAATGGAGTCTGAGGATGGAAATATTTAATCTGTGATTTGATAAACTGTGGCTAGTGGCAATATGAGCTGCTTCTGGCCCAAGAACAGAGTGAAGTACCAAGGAAGCAGCGAGGTCTTTTGGCACTTTTTGAGGAAAAACTGGTTTGAAAAGAGTGGTGAGTTATGGTCCAGGCTCAGAACCCAGATCTGAGCTGAAATTGCCAATTTTATCACTTTTCCCAGAGAGCTCTTAGAATCATTCCCTTGGTGATAAATGCTGAGTAGCTGCCAAATCAGGGTGGCAGCACAGGAAGGAATAAATGCTGTGATGGTTCAGGTATCAATGTGAAACTGAAGAGAAAAATTCTTGCCTTCTATTCTGCTGCAAGCCTCTTTTTTTTTTTTTTTTTTTTTTTTTGTGAGATTAGGAAAATTATTATTTCTCTTGATTGTACCTCTCTAGAGATTAGTTTTTAGTTTAAGTCAGCCACTGAAATTCCTTCTTTCTTCAGTGATTCATCTTGCTAATGCATTCCCTTGTGTATAGGATGATTTATGTTCTGAAGAAATTTCTGTAACTGTTGGAGCACATATGACTACCTGAGATGGGATGAGATGAGATGACTCATGGCACCCCAGCTGATTGCTTCTGTAGAGCAAGGATACCCACACTTCCATGTTTCATCAGTCTAATTACTTACAAGAATAAATGCCAAATTTTAAAAGGACCACCTTTCAAAGACCTTACATAAGACAAAGTGTTTCAGAAATTAGTGGGAAGCACTCGTTTTTTTATACTTTCCAAATAAGTCTGAAAAGTCACCATAGATGCTTCAGGTGTTTTCATTTTTGTAGAGCCCAATGTTTTCCTTCACTTGCAGTGAAATTGGTGTTGAATAGCTGTTTGTACCTTGAGCAACCTTTTGCTGGGCTGTGCTGGGAAATTTAAACTTCTCACTGCCTTGTATAAGATCAGGAGTCCTCAAGGAGATTTCGGGTATTAGGATGTTGACCTAAGAGCTCCAGTGCAGGATGCAGGTGGCTCAGTGAAGACACATGGACCTGCAGCTGAGGCTACATCTTGAAAAGGTGATAAATCAACAAGCTTTATTGACTTCAGCAGAGCTGTTGCCTCTTTTCCAGTCCAAAGTGTCTAGTCGATATATGGTACTTTTACACTTTCAAATTCTGAGTGAAGTCAGAGCTGTTTCAAGGTAAAAGTGTAGTTTTGGAAGGGTAATCAGTGATGGGTAGCAAAAAAAGGATTTTTGAGACAATGTCAGACAAATGAGAGACTTTGAGTTTTAAAGATTTGGAGAAGCTGTTCTGGCAGAAGGGCTCAGAGCTGAAAGGCCAGACACAAATCTGTCATGAGGGGCAGCAAATTTCAGTGTGCTCAGATCCCTGGTTTGTCATAGTCCCATTCTGATGGATGACCTACCGAGGCATTTTCTGCTGAAATACAGAATGAAATTCTGTAGAGGGTTGGATAGAAAATAAAAGGAACATTGGCATAAACCAAATGAACAAAACAGTGATACCCCCATGCCACCAGCACACCATACTGTAAGGTGTGCATAGTGTGCTCTGGCTTTGGTACAGCAGCACTTGCAGGGCCAGAGTCATTGCATGGAGTCAACCCATTGCCTGTCTGTGCTGTGACTTGATTTAACCAGTATTATATAAAGAACTCATTCCCATAGGCATTAAATTGCAAATATTTTTTGAGCAGCTTACCAATTGTATTTATTTTTATTTTCTTAAACAAAGCAAGGTGAAACAAAATCCTGTGCTCTGCTGATGTCTTGTTTTCAGGGAATAGTTTATCTTGAGACAGACAAGAGTGTATTGAGCTCTCCACAGGCTTGTCAAGGCAAATACTTGTCAGTGGCTTAAATATTTTCATTAATATTAGGGAATCATGAATATTAGGGAATAATCTTCCAAGACTGTTCCAACTGACCCCTCCCACCCCTTTCTCTCAGCCCACAAAACCTGGAGGGACTAGTTACATTTGGAAACAGATGCCCCTGCAGTTAGGGAGGAAGAAACATGACTGTTTGGAAAAGACACCTTTGGGTAACATACCAGCAGATCCACAGATTCATTACAAAAGCTCAATCTGAAAAAACAGCTTAAGGTCTCAACTCACTGCTCTCTCTTCCATGAAGGCAGTTTATATCAATGAAGTTCTTCAGCCTAGAAAGGTTCAGACATGGGAGGGCCTGTGTAAATTTACAGCAGCCAAAAAGCCCAGTACTGAAATTTCTTTAATCTGATCAGACTTGTTCTTAACCCTGAGACATAAATATCCAACACATTATACCTTTGATTTACTATTATGCATGTATCAGAGCAACAGTGGTCCTTTTGAATTATGCATTCTCTTAACAGAACATTAAACCTTATGGGGAGATGGAGTGGCCCAACACACAGCTATTATCCTGACAGAGGGGAGGGTGAGATCAAGAGTAATGCACCCAAGCTACAGAGACTACAGAGTTTCTGTTGGATTGCTTGGATGAGCATTATAAATAGCACTTTGTTCATTCTCGTTAATAAATAGTGTTTAGATTGCTCACAAGAAACCTGAGAGATAGCTCATCAAGAGGAACAGGAGGGATTATTATTTGACATAAAAGAAGAACAACATCTCTAAGTTCTGAAACTTGCCTTGAAACTGCTAAACACATGCAGCAGAACTGTACCTTGGCTACTGAGAACAAGGCATATCTTTTAATAACTTGAAAATTCATTTGTTATTGGTTCATATCAAGACATGGCCAAAAGTTACTACAGTACTGTAGGAAATCAAGTTTGATTTTGTAATATAGTCAAATGAGTACTTTGGAGTGCTATGCCTAAGATCAATAAGGAAGCGGTAACTACATTTGCTGTCATATGATGATATTGATGTAAAAACATAGTGGTCAAAATGATAAAATCAATTTCATAATTTAATCAGAAATGTTTATTGATACTATTAAAGCTGAATTCAATAGCTCCTGGTATCCAGGTAATTTCTTATCTGCCAGAAAAACATATTGAAATGTTCTTTCTTTTAAATGCTTGGAGTTAAATCATTGAAAATAAACCAGCAACAACCTGTGGCTGGAATGGGCAGAGGATGGTAGATGGGGTGATGGGTGGAGCTTTTCTAGTGGTTTATACAAAATGCTTTAAGCTTTGCAGAGTTCTTGTGTTTCATGTGTGCATACGTGAAGTGGTGGGTCTAGGCCATGCTGTCTTCTTGTACTGTATAACCCTGGGATTCTGTGGCTACTCCTCTGTGGTAGGTGATGAGCATAAGAATGAATGTGGATTTAAGGAACAAAACCCAAGTACTTGGCTTATCTTTGCTCCTGTGCCCCAATCTAGCCGATGTTTGGGCTAAATCCTAGAATATGCTGCAAAGGCAGTGGAGCAGGCAGGGATGGCCTCAGAGCAGGTCAGCAGTGTGTGGGGTCAGAATTCCCAGGTGAGAGTAGCCTGTGCAGGTGGAAGAGAGTAAAAGGCAGGTTGGAGGTTTCCAGGTATGGATTATATCTACCATGGGGATATGAAATGTTTGGTTCTGAGCTGTTCTCTTCATGATACTCTCATGTAGGTATCTCTGAGCATGCAGGGTAAAGGTATTATGAAAGTATCTCTGAGCATGCAGGGTAAAGGTATTACAAGAGCTGGGAAAGACACAACCCCACAGTGGAAATCAGGGGGTCACCACTGAGGTAGTTCTCTGGGAACAAGAGAAAAAAGTTTTCAAAAAAAATTATAAATAGATGAATTAGAATTGAGATTTTTATGTGATTGGAACTGTCTGACTTAGAGAAGATTTCATGGACCACATGGGTCTAAAAGCTGCAGAAATGATAGTTAAGACTGCCTAATTCTCTCTCTGTAGACTGTATGCATAATAGAATAAATCCATTAATCTTGGGCAGCAATATTGAATATGATCTTCATTATGGAGCTGAAACTGAGGTCACTCCTGGATGGGTTATTTTAATTTTTTTTTTCATGTGGTACTTCTGGTTTTTAAATACTTCATTTTAAAATAAGCCATCTGGTGAGAAATATTCTGTTTCATCACAGCATTTTTTCACTCTAAAGAAATTAGTTTCTGTGTGAAAGGTGAAAATTTTTAGCTCCTCTTTCTCTGTTGAGGTATGTAAGATTATAGGTCTTGAGTTTGAGTATAGATTTGAAATTGATCAATATAAATTATGGATGGAGTAATTTGTTTTTATTTTTATTTTTATTTTTACACAGCTAGTCAAAGATGAGTACTTATTCTAGGGCAGTACAAAAAAAAAAATTTACTATGATGGAAAGGTACATTTTCACTCCTTGAAGTAAATGTGAGTGATGTGTATTTGTCACATACCAGGAACAGCTCTGGGTTTGCATGAATTTATTTATACTGGGATTCATGTTTCTCATTACTTTAAATCCTGTATGAAGCTACTTTGCATAGGCCAGAAACCAGTTCATTCCATGTCTCTAGGCTGACTGCAAGCAAAACATACTCCTAAACATTCTTTACCATGCCTTTCAAGGCACTTCGCAAGGATGGAGACCAGATACTATAACTGACACAACTCAGTGTGCAGAACCAAAATAATTTCTAGGAGGCCATTTTTTGGTGGATAAAATACAGTTCTGGTTACTCTTAAATTCAGTGTGAACACTTTGCTACAAGATTTCTGTGGTCCCTAAACTGCAGAAGGTAACCTAAACTTACAAAGTAGGTTTAGATTAGATATTCAGAAGAAATTCTTCCCTTTACGGGTGGTGAGGCCCTGGAACTGGTTGTCCAGAGAAGCTGTGGATGGCCCTTCACTGTGAGTGTTCAAGGCCAGATTGGATGGGGCTCTGAGCAACCTGGGATAGGGGAAGGTGGCCCTACCTATGGTGGGGGGTGGATTTGGAGTAGATGGGCTTTAAGGTCTGTTCCAACCCACATCATTCTGTGATTCTATGAAACTGCCCATCCATCAGATATAAATCTCAACACAGGTACTCTGCACAGTGGTAGTGAGAGGGCCTTACCACACATAGAACACTTTCCTGGTGTTTTTGTAAAGCAGCAGAAACAATTTGGGAAGCCAACAATGAAATTCTCTGCTGTCATCTCTTTCATTATATTTGTCAGTATGGAATCAAGTAATCTTTTTCCTCCCTACTCCAAACAGTGATGAGAGCAAGCCTGAGCAACCCACCTGTTTCAAGGTTTGTGGAGTAAGGGGTTTTTAATATGACAGGCAAGAAGATAGATGACACATTTTTCAAAGTGGAAACAAATTTAAGTCATTAAATCACACACACAGAGCAAGTGTTCCTTTCTCTAGCATTTCCAGAAATTCCTCATTGTCCTTGAAATGTGACCCTTGAATCTGATATCATGATTTCTATTTCTTTGCAGAATTACATGAAGGATTTATATTCAACTTGGTGAATGAGACCATTTCTTAAGAACATAGGCTTATTCTCCTAGATTTGCACAGGCTTGTTTTACTGGACTTGAACCTTTTAAAACTGTGTGTTCAAGTCTGCTTTATGGAAGTGCCTGTTCACTCCTCAGCTAAAGGAAAAAAATAAGAACTGCCAGAAGGTGCATTCCTCCTTCAACACTTATTGTAGGGTGGAATGAACTATCTTCAGAAAGCTCTCACTTTCTATTATGGAAAGAGTGTAGGGAATGGGATTAGAAGCAACTCTGACTTCCGTGTGTTTACAGGAGAACCAAGTGACCATAGATTTTGGATGTATGCAAATCCAAAAATCTTGTGAGCTGGCAATAAATGAACTACAAAGTTCAGAAGATTTCGTTACCTATTAAAATAGGATTGTCTGCCTCAGTGTTTAAAGCTTTTCTATGGGATTTAACTGAAGGATTGCAACCAATTAGTTAAAGATTAAACTATGGACTAAACAGGGCTTAGGTATTTTCCTCGCTTCAGTGTTGTTTGTCTCAGTGCTAATTGCTTGTCCATATTTTAATTTCCTTCAGCATAAATAATGATGATAATGTATAAATCAAAATGGTCTTGTGTAACATAATTCAGGAAGAATTATTGATTGCTAGACTATTTTTGGATTGAACTACTTTTGAGAAATAGGAATGACAAGACTTGTTTTCATAAGACAAGTAGCTGAGCCGTTGATATCTGATTTGAAATATTTGTCTATATAACACATATCAGTAAAGAAATTTGTATCCAGTTTGTAGCTGAGAAACCAGCATATTTTATGGCTGATATAATTGATTTAGAAACTGACTTACCAGATTGTCCCATGTACACTAGAGAGGAATGAGGTTGCTGTAGTGTGCCAGGGTGGGGGAAGAATGGAGACTTATTCTTGGATATGTTCCGATGTTTTGGAGAAGCATTTAGAGAAGCCACAGGAATGCCAGGACTAAAAGCCTGAATGCAGAATAAAAGCTTAAGGAGATGGTGATGGATTTCTTAGTTCTTTTATTAAGATTACATACTGTGCAGTGTTTAGTACAGGTTACCATCATTTCCAAAAGTTGCAGTCGTATCTGAGAAGGAACTGAATGAAAAGGGCTGGAAGATGAAACTACTTCTAAAAAGAATATGAAGATTGGCTAAAAACTTTAGACTTATGAAAGAGTAATATATGTTTGTTTACAAGCTATATAAGATCTTAAATCCTATACCCAAATCTCCATTTTTTAATTCTTTGTCTATCATGCAGTGCTGGTGCATTTTGCTGTGAAATGTGGTAGACTGAGGTATTGGAGACATTACCAGATCTTTCATCACCCTGCATCCAGGCAAATAGATTGCAAAAATCAGTTTTCAAAGCCCAAATCTCTAAAATGTCATAAGAGTTTCTGAGTTTTAAAGCTTGAAATTGCAGCTCTTAGAGAAATGCCTCGTGCTGCACTGTTAACATATTTTAGATGGCAGAAAAATGGCCACCTATAGCAATAAGGATGACTTTGTGTTTTCTTCTTCCATTAGTCAAAGTATGAAATTTGCCACTTAAGCACAACCACCCCTTTAGATCTGTTGTTTCTTCCTGCAATTTATGTGGAATTCTGAATTCAGAGATGCCCATCTAGATGAAAATTCTTGGCCTAAACCAGATGATGTAAATGTACCATAGGAAAGCACATTTGTCACTAGAATGTACAAACATAGTAGGTTTGGTCAGTGAGAAATTTGGTGATGTAAAATATTACACTGAATATGCTGTATGACAAAATAAGACAAACTAGAAGAGAAAACCACCAAAACCTAAGTAATTAAATAACCTTTTTGTAAAAAACAACAAAAAAATCATAACTATAAAGGAGGAAAGCAAGGATATGTAAATAGACAGAAGCAGGTTTGGTGTCACAATATGACTTGGGATCAGTGCTAAAGCTTAATTATCCACTGCTAATTTGGTGGTCGAGCCTAAAACAACTCAGGAGTTGTTCTACATAAATTTGTGGATACTTATGTGGCTCATGTCTCCCTTCCCAAAACTAGGAAACAATAAAAATAAAAATTTGTCAGAAGCGTCCTGCAACTTTTTTTGGAAGAGCTGAAAAAAATGAGAAAAATATTTTGGTTGGATGTTCAGTTTCTGAACCTGTAACATAAAAAATTCTTGTGGAAGAAATGTTAGTGCAAGATTAGCCTGGCAGCCTTGAAAGAAAAAAGAGATCCTATTCAAAAAATTGACTTCAGTTTGAGGTTGACTTTTGAGTTTCTGGGGAGATTTTCCTCATTTGATATAAATTAAACACCTAGAAATTAATTGCCTTTAACCTAATGATGTAGGCCCTCTCTTTAGTCGGTGGGAGAAAAATGATCACTTCCACAGAATGATAAACCTATATTGTCCTTGACAGTTATTTTAGGATGGGCTGAATCATGCACTAAAGATAGTTATCCCTCTCTGCTGGCTATAGGCAGCTCTGATGAGTAGCCTAGACTTAGCACACTGGAGTTTTTGATGGTTCATGTGGATGAAGTATGTCCTCCCACAGTGACTTTAAGTCCATCTCTGATCCAACACATCTGCTTTTAATAATCCAAAATAAAAAAAACTCTCCCCTTCTTAAGTGTTCATATTAATTAGGTGTGAAAAATTACTTTTTGGATCAGTTCACTAGCACTTCAAGGTTGTTTAACCACCTCGGAATGACCTAAGACATATTAAACGTGATAGAGCAAGTGGGAAGAAGGAAACAGAAGTACCACTTTTTGAAGTATGAAAGAACAGCATGAAAATAGTTCCTTTTCTTTTGGTTTAATATTTGCTTTTGTTCATCTCTTGAACTTGAAAATTTCATCAAACAATCTGTCAGCACTTGTAGGGTGAACAGAGCCCTTCAGCAGGAACAGTAAAAGGAAGCCACCAGTAGCTGGTCCTGCTTGTAATTTAAAGCATATCATTCAATCTGCTTACATGGGCAGGACTTCTCTCCACAGTCACTGAACACGTGTGTGTCTGTGAGAGGGCCTTTACCTCTGTAATTATATGATTGTGAGTGACCCAGCAGAAATCAGCCATATGCAGGTGGCCTGAATTTGAGCTGTGTCTCCTTTGCCTGAGCAGTGCAGAGAGCCTTGAGAAACAACTCAGGTCCATGTAAGGTCCTAAGCAGGAAGCTGCCTAGAGGTAATTAATAGGAAACATTAGGTAAAATAGTGAATTAGAGGAGATTTCCAGCAATAAGTTCTGACCAGGGACATGTTGTGAATAGTGTTTCAGAAATAAATTGTGGGAAAAAAACAGTACTGGGGATATTAACCTATACTCAGTATTTTCTTGGATCTGGGATTTTCTTGGATCACAAAAGGATGGGTTTAGTCCTGATACTTAATTCAAAGGGGTGACACCAGCATCACAATGTGGAGAATTTTACTAACAGCCCATATGTCTTCAAGTACTTCAGGTACTGAAAATATATTTTGCAAATGCTTTGTAAACCTATGACAGTGTGGATCTGTTTCAGTGAAGTATTTCTAAGGCATCATCACAATAAATAATAGCAGTTTAAAAACTAATTCACTGAGGGTGGGAAGAAGGTTGTGTGCTGCTCCTTTTCATGGTGTTTCCTGTGTCTGAATACCATAAATCATAAAACATTTCAGCAAGATGGCTAAACGATTTTGCTTAACTTGAAGTTTGCTGAGCTTTACTGTTTGCTAGGGGTGTCCTTAAGATGACATTCTATTTCTCTTGGCAATTTAGCAGTGTTTTGTTCCTTAAAGAGTGTTAGAATTTTCAGGTAATGCTGCATTCCTTTTGTTGTAACCCTAAGATACTAATTATCTGGGAAAGGGTTTGCAATTGTCACAGAACCAGGAGGTACAGGCAAAACAATAGTTTTGATTCAACATAGAATTTAGGATCTTTGGGGTAAAAGTCACCCAAATGACTAGATCAACTCATCCAATCCTCTTCCCACAGTAGGGTTGATTTCATCTTTCTGTATAGATGCATGTTGAACTTGTTCTTACAAATGAAAATTTTATCATGTGCTGCTTTTCCCCAGGCAATCTAACTCAATTCTGCATTCTTAGAGTTACAGACTTGTTGCTAGTGTCCGACCTGAATCTCTCAGATGTTGGTTTATCTCTATTGCATGTAGTTTATCCCACCTGGACATAAATAAACCAGATTATGCAGTTTGTTTGCTTGTTTTAACCTTTACAAGTTCTTTGTTTTACTAGATTGTCTTAACTCCTTTTTTGCATGTGACTACTTGACTCCACTTTATCCAAAGCCAGAGCACCTCTCCTATGAAAACAGACTGATAGAGCTGGGGCTGTCCAGCCAGGAGAAGGCTCCAGGGAGACCTTAGAGACCCTCCCAGTGCCTAAAGGGTCAGTGACTGTGCTGTAAAGGGGCTTTTGGCAAGGGTACGGAGTGACTGACAGGACAAGGTGGAGTGGCTTTAAACTGAAAAAGGGCAGGTTTAGATTAGATATTAGGAAGAAATTCTTGACTGTGAGGGTGGTGAGGCACTGGAACATATTTTCTAGAGAAGCTGTGGATGCCTCATTCCTGGAAATATTAAAGGACAGGTTGGATGGGGCTTTGAACAAGGTATACCTAGCCATGGCAGGGGGTTGGAATGAGATGAACTTTAACGTCCCTTTCAGTCCAAACCATTCTATGATACTATTAATTCAATGTTAGATACTCAGTGTCAAGGATGGCACCTCATTCATCCATGGATCTCATGTAATAAAAGAGTTCCTGTCTCCTTGTTTGTATTTGCAAATTTCGTATTCTCCAGGCACAGAGAGATACCAAGAGCTGATTCTGCTTTTTGCTGGTAAGAAAATGCAGTACCTTTTTAGAGGTCCAAAAAAAGATCTGCAAGGATTTATTGCTGCAAAAGGCCTGCCTGCCTGCTATGCAGCAATTTGAAGAATGAGTCTTCTGCTCATGAAAATGTGATCCTTCATGAGAAAGAGAAAACTGTGATCTGGTGTTGTGGTTTGGAGCTCTTTTTTCAGGTTCTTTTGATTGGCAAGAAACGAGTTCGTACTTTAATTACATCTGGCCTTTTTACAACATGACTAAGCTGTCCAACAGATGTCTGCTTTGGGTCCGAACAGCATGAACATATGACAGGGAGGGGAAAAAGTAATCCCAAGGAGTTTCATCCCCCTTGCTTTTCATGCAGATTTGGTCACACTAAATCAAATGCTTGTGCGAGTTCTTTATTCTTTCAAAAGAGTAACATTGCCAACAAGTACGTTCTGAATCTGGTCTCCTCTTAGAATAAAGCCCTCTTCAGGAAGGTATCTTCAGATCACTTCTAATTGCCACTCATAACCTGATGATGTGCACCAGGATGGAAGCTTTATAGGCTGAACTCCAGCAGAAATCCTTATGGAAAACTAGGAAATGGATACCATCAGGCCAGATTTGGAGGACTGGAAATGATTTACCCATAACTCTTGATTTAATCTATCTGTCTGTTCAAATTCATCTCTCATCTAATCAATCCAAACAAGAGGTCTGAAATCCTGGAAATAGTGTGTTTATTAGTCTTTAAAAAAAAGAAAAAAGACAAAAGTCCTGGAAATGTGTGTTTTAACAAGTTGTTGAGTTAGCAATTCTTTCTTACTCCACAGCCCAGTCCTGCCACACATACAGTAACTTTCATCTCCAGCCAGGAAACTTCAAAGTCCTTCTGAGGTCAAGGGCAATGTGGCACCATGTATTAAATCAAGAGTTCCCAGATTAGCGTACATTCTGGGATGTGGACAGGGACTGCAATGTATGATGGTATTATAGAAATTAGACTAGGCTAGGCTCTGAGAGATTAAGGATTTGGGGATGTATCAGTCTGCAGAATGGAGAAGATTAAATTTTGTTTAGTCTTGTTCGTTTTAATTACTACAACATACAGAGCAAAAGGCACATACATGAATTCAGTGTGTAGTCCTGAAGCTTTCTGTATTCGATCTGCTCATCGGTGAAATTCATGTGAGGGTGCTGCACAACCCAACTGGTAAACAAAATCCTCTCAAAGGGCAAGGAAACAGTCCTTTTCCAAATGTACCTTTATCAGAAACATAATGAAAACATGGTTTACAAGGTGAAAGAGTCATCTGTAGTAATAGTAACCTTGCAGCAAAGCTCTGAATTGGTTGGTTTGAGATCACATCTAGTTTTTGTTCTGTTTGATATAATCTAATTTTCAGTTCACAACCATCATGTTCTTTCTGTCCTGAGAATGAAATGCAAGCTAGTCCCTGCCTGATGTATTTCTGCTCACAGCAGGCACTTAACTTTATTAGGCAGCAATAACAGTTGTGACTTCTCCTGCAAGCATGTTGGAAAGAAACATAATGAAAAAATCTACCTTTTTTTTGCTACAGAAAGAAAACCAAAGCCTTGTAGTAACTGGCAAGAGTTTATCCATTATCACATGAACTAATATTCTGAAATTGTTAGAATTCACAAAAATTCATGGCAAGTAGGAGTTTTTGCCAAAATGGATTTGCATTTGAATTAAAAAAAAAAACAAACACATGTGAAGCCTGCTTTTATCCCTTCAAAATACAAGGATTTAAATAAGGTTTTAAGCAGGATTTTAATTTCTGTAGCCTCCCTCTAGGATCAGTGGAGATAAACAGAGGGATGCAGCTTGACTTTTGGGTGCAATGAATGGTTTTTTGGAATTTCCCATCTGATTTAGGCACTTCAGTGAAGTGCATAGAGTTCAGCATGGTATATTTAGCTAAAAAAAGCACGCTGTCATATGTACAGGGCACGTGGAGTACCTGACTGCTTTGAGTGTGCAACTACACACTTTTTTCCTTAAAATTACAGAAAGAATAAGAAAGAAAAATCTTCATATTTTTAAAATGAATCTGCACATACTATTCTATGTACTATATACTGTTTCCAGTCTTCCTACAAATGCAATACAGTGGTATATCCTTGTACTATACACACCTGATATTTGCTTTGAAAAGCTCTTTTTAAGTCCCACTTCCAAATTTCCTTAGAAACTTTGATTGTCAGGGTGAGTTTAGTTAACTAAAGACAGAGTAATAAAATTAATTCATGTGACTGGGAACATGGCTGCTGTTTCAAATCTCCAATCTAATTGCCCCAAACTGCCAGGTAACTAAGTTGGAATGCTGATTTCTCATAAAACATCTCCTTCCAAATGAATCACCCTCTTTGCTTCAGGTCTACGCTGTTCTTGCTGCTCTTCAAGTTTCCCATCCACCTCTTCGCTGGTCCTGATTTAGTATGGATGCCAATCTGTCATTATGAGTGTGGGATATGAAAACACAATTTAAATGAACTTACATAATATTTCTGAACTTCAGCTAAAGCACGGTTTAGACTTTCAGCCAAGATTCAGGTAGTTTCTATTTTTGCCAAATAAATTACCTCATTGCTGAATAAAATCGCTATCTTGCTTCACCAGCATTGCTCTGTGAAAAAAGAAATTAATCAGATTTCCTGCTGTTCCATTAGCTTTTTTTTTTTTTTTCTTTTTTGTTTCATTTAATATTTCAGCTGCCTCCAAGATGGTTTTTTTAATACCAAAAGAGCTTAGTCAATTTTCAGGACTAACTACTTGCAAAATGTCAGTATAATAAAGCAGTTTCATTGCTGGAACTTGGCACAAAAGAAAAGCTGAAGCAATGTAAAAATTTATTTTGATGAACTTTGAAAAAAGGAGGGGAAGAAGGGATGGCAGTCCTGGTCTTTTCTGAATGCCTTTGATTTCTGTGACATCTGAGTCAACTGGGGCTACTCAGCATTTTTGGCATTTACATCCTTCAGGTACGGAAATCAGGAAGAACTTTGGTGTACCTGAAATGAGTGACTGAGCAGTCAGTCCTCAGACAGCCCATCAAAACATTTCATTCTGCAGAATAGATTCTCATCACAGTGTGCTAAAAGTCCATGACAACCTCAGCAGAGGCATCTTTGATTAGCACCTTTACAGTATAATCCAGCTGCACTTTAAATTTCCATGCTTTAAATCTACCCATTGATGAAAGGTTTGGATATAAAGTTTGACACAGGTTCTTTCACACATTTCATGCTGGTAGAGAGTGGGCCACAGTTGAAATAGTTGAAAAGAAATAAAACTATTCAAAAAATTGCTGTAAAACCCCAGTCTTTTAAATTTCTTATTATGAAATAAAGTCTCACATCCAAAATACATATAAATGTAGCATATTAAATATTTAAAAGGCCAAAATAGAATCAAAATGAGAAAATCAGACATGAAGAGAAATGCTAATGTTTTAATTAGTCCCTTCAACTGATTTTGATTTTTTTATGTTATGAAGAAAGCACATTTCATTCTGGGTTAGCTCCAAATATATTTATTTTCATCTGTTTTCTCAGGTACCCTTCTGGCCTATATTAGCCTTGCTGGAGCTGTGTGTCAGGCAGGAATATATTGATGCCAAGCCAAAGGACAGAGAGCTCCTTTCCACAGTGCTTTCCCTCTTTGCTTCTGCCCCCTTTTAAAGTCTGCTTGTGTAAGGTGAGGGCTCAACTTTCCCAAACTGCCTTGTCTTAGGCTTCTTTAAAGCAGCTAAATGAAGGAAACGAGGATGGAGAATTCAGTTTTGCGTGCATGCTGTTTGGCATGAAAAACTCTCTCACCTGCCATTCATCAGGAATAGTCACCAGCTGCTCCCAGGCTAAAGTTACAGTGTCAATGGGAGGTCTTCAGCATGAGAGGGAGAAAAAGGTCTTTGCCAAGATGTTAAAAAATGTAGTACAGTGAAACGGAAAACTTCCCTTGATAGTGAGCACATTATCTAAGCATCTTATTACAAATTACTGAGAGCCTTTTTAGCTATTTTTTTTAATGTCTTAAGGGGATTTAACTAATTAGGCACAAAGTCTTATGCTTGGGATTTATTCAATCATATTTTTTCACTTAAGGTATGGCAATTCCTCTGGTTTTTTCATGTTCTGGTGGTCATTTGCAGATGAGGCAGCTTTAGCTAAGTGGAGCCCAGCTGCAGTTACTAATAATGTTCAGCAGTACTGACTTTCTGTGCTTGCTGAGCACGAATTCCTGTTGGAGTCAGCTGAAGGCTTCTGTTCTTGTTAGTGTGTGGCCTTTCTGCTCACATTGGCACTCATAGCTTCAGGACTGGGTTTTGTGTGTGCAAGGATGGCAAGGCTGGGTGACCAGTGCTGATGTTGCTCCCTTTGCTCAGAGAACAGAAGCCCCTCTTGTCCGATAGCACAGACTTGGTAGTCCTGAAACACTTCAGCTTGAAGTGGAGAAGCAGCAGCAGCTCAAGGACTTCAAGGCAACAGGGTTGTAGGTGCTTTTACAAAACAGACTGGAGTATCTCGGGTAAGGATCTTTTCTCTGCCTAGTGCTTAGGCATTCCAAGCGGGCAGTGTGGGTAGCTGAGTTTGGAGCTGGATCAATGTGCCTTTGGAGAACATTTGGCCTCTCTTACTGGTACCAAACACATGCAGAGAAACAGTGCCTGGTCCCAGGCTCCTGCACTGAGTACCCTTAGACCATGGAAGTGACCTATGAAGGGTCACTAATAATTGGAGACCTACTGTCTGTGGATTTTCGTTACAAATTTTAAATGTATAGAGCTGTGTGAATAGATTGAAAGCCAGTTTTAATCTGACAGTTCCTGCTGTTTCCATTGAGGTCTGTGACCTCACGTGCATTTCCACCACACCTGGTAGTAAAGTCTTTGAGATCTTTGTATTTAAAGTAGGATCATGCAACAACAGGGCATAAATGATGCACTAGAGAGTACTGTGTCCCTTCAGCCTCTTGGGCCTGCCGTGAAGTGGGAGAAGCAGCCTTGCAGACTAATATCCAAAGTCACAAAAACCAATCTGTCCTTGCTCACATATGTGTCTGTGAAAATCCACACCGTGTTCAGGGGTGCAGAAATGCAGAAACATACATGTTACATGAAACTGTTACTAGTTTGTTGCCATTGGGTCTTACATCTAAAATATTCTTGAGAAGCATTTGTTCTTAAAGAGTCAAATATATATTGCTGTACTTAACATTTCAGGATAAGCCAGTTTGAGTAACTGAAGAAACTACTGATGCCCAAATCCTGAAGTTTTTCCAGACTCATGTGTGGTGAATATGATGAGGCAAAGACTCCCCCACTAGACAGGGATCTTTGTAAGTCTTCCTTTGGTTTCTGCCTAGTGGTTAACTCATAAATCCAACCATGCTCACTCAAACGTTGTCTTGTATCCTTTCAGCAAAGTTTCATCCCCTCACGTCTTGAACCTGACTTTCTACAGAACTTCACTTTGGGTAAGGTATAAGGAGACATTGCTGACACATTTATTTAACTCTCAGTTTTGGTTAATTTAATTCAGAAAACCAAGCCACAAAAGCACTAAAATCTCACTACTCTTAACTTTTACAGAACACATTGCGTGATATCTCAACAAACCAGAATCATCTGGCATCAACTGTGTTTGACTTACTGTCCTACTAAAAGGTGTGTAGGAAAAATCAATATCTGTTTTGTTTCACAGTAGAAGATCTCAGCATTTTGCAGCCTAACATATATTTTAGTGGTTTCATTGCACCACTAAAGGTCAAGTACCATATCTGTGCCTGTGATTTCCTGTACTGCTTTGAAGCACAGCCAGGGCCTGTAACTCTTTAAGCTCTTTAAGGTCACAATCCTGTTCTACTGAAACAAATGGAGGACAATTTTGGATGGCCAAAAATGAAACGTAAAAAAACAATTTGTGCAGTATATTTGGAGCTTTTAGTGATTTTTTTTTTAATTTTCACATGTAATATCTAGCAATGATTCTATAAACTATGTATTTAATTGCAAGCTCATGGCAAAGGCCATTCTATAGCTTACAGAGCCAGGGACTTGCATAGCAGGAATGAGATCTGAGTGGTAGCAGACTGTCTTTGTATTAGATATTTCTTGACTATAAATATTACAGTGGTTTTTAAGGAATTTCAGATCTTACATATTTTCTTAATGCTGTTTCCTGACACAATTTGTATTCCATTTTGTAAGCAGCATTGTAACTGGTTTGAAGTATTTACATTTCCCACCTCTTCCATTTGTTGTATTTTCTTATTAGGAACTTCGTTGGTGAGATATTTGACACCACAATAACCCTTACAGTGAATTCCAGACAAATTTATAAAAATCAGATAAACTCCACACTTGTTTACCAACCACTTTTGCATTTTATTGGCATTTCTGGTTCTGTCTGTTCTCATTCTTATTTGCTGTAAGGAAGGTTTTATGCTCCTTGATTTATTTGGTGTAGAGTACCATTATGCATATGAAAGGTACAATATAAATCAATCAATAATGATAATAAATAAAGCAAAGTTAACATTTCACTTTATGACCCTTTAAGCATCAAAACACAAAGTCTCTGTTGGCTGAGGGACACTAAATAAAGCACTAAACAAACACACCATCCTACACCTCTTGTTGCTTGCTTGATGCAATTAAACTGCAGGCTTATGGGTGGCATGACAAGAGTTTGACCTGTCTCTTGTTGTCCTATCTTTTACTCTTAAGCTGCATCTTGTAAATCAATTTCTATTATAATTCTCATGAAAGACTTCTTTGTTCAATACAGTTTATGCTGTGTCGATATCAGATAGTACCGAGTCCCCCTTAGCTCGCCTGAGCTGTGTAGGACATGCACATCTCACAAATTGCTCTCCCTGTTTGATGATGCATCTATAGCTGCTTACAGGAACCTTTATTTCTGTTGAGAAGCCTATAATTCTTCGAGTGAACCCTGAACCTTATTTAATGCTGCAAAACACTACAGGAAAGGGAGTTGAACTTTAATGTCTGCAAGGGAGAAAGTAATAACTTTCCCCATCTTCTGTAAGTGACTTGGGCTATGTGATGAATACAGAACCTTCACTCACAAGGTTTTCTTTATATTATACCCTTGTAGCAAATAAGGTTAGAACCTTTAAAATATAGCATTTAGTAGTGTACGGGAAATAGCTTCTTCTCAATTCCTTTAAAGGTCACCGCATTTGCTTTTCAGTTGTAATTTTAGTTTGGCCCTCTACAGAGTAGAACTGAGAAGGGGCTTGGCAATGTTCTCTCAATTTCCCCAAGACCGAAAATAAAATGGGACGGGCCATTCATACACAGTGAATGAGTGTGTATTTCATGTGTGTGTTTGCCTACAGAACATTTTCAAGTTTGGGAGTAAGTTACTTGACCAAATAATCAGGCATAAATGCAAAACACAGAGAAGGTGTCTGTTTATTATCTACCCTTCCCCTCAAACCTTTATTGGCATGACCTCGCTCCCCTCTACCACTATGAGCTCACAGATCTCCAGCCTCCCCAGCCAAAGAACATTCCTGTTTCTGACCTTCCTTAATTTCTATAATTATTTTGTTAGGACATCTAAAATGAGGAAAGAAGTTGAAAGAGTAATGAATGGCTGTAAGACAAAGTGTCCCTCTCACACTTAGGAAATACTCTAAGACTAGGAGAGCAGTGAGTTTTATAGTGGCCTGAATTTGCCAGTAATGCTAGATTTATTAAGAATAGGAGATTAATCATTAAAGAGAGATGTGGAATATTTGGTGGTACATGTTAGAAGATAGATGTTAGGAGCATCTATGAAACACAGGCTGGGGAAGTTTTGTTTCACCTGAAGTGACACAGATGGGAAACAGCAAAGAAATGGGAAGGCTTTAGATTCTTTTTTTTTTTGGCTGTAGAAAAGTCACATAGGCTCAGATCCTACCAATATTGAGGCCCTGACTTGTAATTCAGTGCAAAGATTAGGAGCCATAGTAGCAGTCTGAAAAGGGGTTCTGGTGCTAGAGGTCATTGTTTCAATACCCAAGTTTAACAGATCCCTCTGAGCCAATGTCATGACCCTGAGTTCACGTGCCTTTTCTCTCAGCATGGGGAATGGTTGGAAGCTGAGAAGAGAATGTAATTTTTTTTTCTGAAACAGATCCTGAGCCATAATACTTTTTACACATGAACTTATATTTTAAGGCTCACCTTAGGCTTATAAAACAAATGCTTTTTTTAAAGAACATAAATCAAGTTGGATGCCAGTGGGATTTTCCCAGGAGAATATTCATATTCAGTGACTGAGAGGATTTATTCTCTGTTTACATTTATGAGATTTGGCAACAGTTAATGGAAGTAGAAAAGTCAGCTATCTTCCTTTAAAGCAGGTAACTATATCCCTTTGGCTGATCAAGATTTACAAACATCTTTCCAGTTGATTTATTCATGTTAACATTACTACTGAGCTATTTTGAAAGTCATAAGAATGATGCCAATTTTAATTTTTCTAAACGAAGCTGGAGAATTGGTTTTGTCAGCTACCAGCTAGTAACTGTCCAAATAATATGTTTGGGGGGGTTTATCTGGTCCGTTTTGAAGATGGTTTGCCCTGTTTAATGTTAACTGAAGGATTCAGAGCTACATTTTCTAAAATGACTGCTGAGAATACCCTGATAGTTTAGGTGATCAGCTGAGACATTTGTTTTTCAGCTCTCAGGTGCTCAGGATGTGGAAATCTCCCCTCTTTCAGGCTTTGAGCTTCAAATTGAAATACTCTGATCATTAGTTATGCTTTTTACTAAATCCTTCTCTCCTCGGATATTCTCTTTGCTCTTAAAGTATCTGCACTTGGAAGGTGTGCTGGACACTCTGCAACAAGGTGCTTACAGTAGCTGAAGTTTTGGATTAGTCCTTGAGCTAATGTGGAAGTAATAGACTGGATAAGGTTGTGTTGCAAAACCCATCAGTGCGGCAGATGACTGTCAGCAAGAACTGTCAAACAAACCATACCTCAGTATCATGGGGAGAAAAATCTCACTCTGAGTGTTGTGTCACCCCATTTAAGGCTTTTATTTTTCCCTAGCTTGAGGTGACACAGGAAGACGGTGATTCCCCAATACTTTGGATCAGTGTCAAATCCTCAGAGACCTTGTGGAATGACAGGCACTGACATTTATGTGAAAACACCATACACTCTACTGTCTGAGAAGTCTTTGTGGATCTGATGCACAGTAATGAAGGAGGTCTTCTAGACATCCAGTTGTCCAGGCCCATACTGTGAGAGATCACAGGTTACATATGTTATGCTTTCTTGGCTGGTGTACTCTATTAAGCTCTTCTTGGTTTATGTGCTCTGCATGCAAACCTAACTGAGGAATATACCTGATTAATTATGTTAGTGCATTTGCTGGGCGAGGCATTTCACAAATATGCTAAAGATACAATGACCACTTTAAAAAGGCCGTGAGTCATTGATCTTGTCCTTCTAAAAAACACTGTGCCACTTTAGAGATGAAATACCATCATGTATTCTCCTTTGCATCTGTGGAGACCTTGCAACCTGAAGACAAATTTCTCTGCCAGCTTCTCGACTGGAAGAGCTAACCCTGTTTACTATCCCTCACCATGCCGAGTGCTGTCTGCCTCCCAGCACAGAGGGGCCATAGAATATATTATTCCATTAACACTTGTCTGTGTTCTGTACTTTGCATATTAGAGCAACTGAGGAGATCAATTATCTGCAGCTGGGGATACTAAGCCTTATTATGTCTTTTTTTTTTTTTTTAATGTTTATCCAGAGTGTTGTGAACTTTCATTCTCCAAAGGTAGCAATCAACAAAGATAAATTGAGTGGCAGAAAACAGCTACTTAACTAACTGCTTTCTGTACTCTGTGCAGGGGTCTGAGTCCAACAGAGGTGAGGCTCTAAAATGAAAGCTAAAGGAGGGGTTGGGTGGGCAAAAACCAGCCAGCTGAGATCACAGAGAAAGAGATGTTAATGGAAAAGATCACACACAACAAAACCAAACAAAATGAAGCAGCTAAAGACAGTGATTATATAGATCTGAACAGACTGTTGACTATGTGGAATTGCAATTATCTTGCAGGCTCCTGGGACCTTGCTCAGGGAATCATTACTACAAAACTAAGAAGATTGTTCTCAGGTGCAGAACATATTGATTTTGCTGTTCTCTAGCATCTTGCAAAGCAACTGACCATGTCATTTAAGTGTTCGTTAACCAAACACATCAATAAACATAAAACTTTCAAAAAAGCAAAAATAACCTCATAAATAATTATAAAGGAGTGAATTATTACCTAGGAGCAAGTGTAATTGATGTCATTATAAATAAACCACAAAATATATCCTGTCCCAAGCTTAAAAATGTATGAAGGCATCCATCTACCTTGTTAAAAAATGATAGTTTATCTTGCCAGGAGGACAGCTTTCATAGCTGCCTGATTGGAAGAGGTGTGTGCAGAGAAGAGATTACATTGTAAATATTTTTTATTTGCTTTATTTTTCCTTCTTTTCCTTGCCCCTTTTATGTGAATTCAAAGCTTATAAAGAGAGAGACACAGATAGCATTTATTACAGAGAAGCTGCAGGGAGGGCAAGAAGAGTTTCTCTGTATGGTTCACATCAGCCTTGACCTGCAGTGTTCCAACTATTGTAATCCTTGACCTTTGAAGAGCAGCTGTCAGTAACAACAGGCTTTTTTTTCCCCCCCAAAGACTGCAGGGACAAGCAAATTTGTTTTGAATGTGTGATGTGAGGTAATCAGTAATGGCAAAGCACTCACATCCTCTGTTCTCCAGCATTGCCTATTCACCCGTAACTGCAATTAACACTAGCGAGATATTAATGCAGAAGGAAATGAGACCCTTGGCTCTGTGTTGACCAATGGCCCAACATATCTCTTAATCAGGGGTCCCTTCTTCTCCAAATGCTGAGACACAGACAAACCCACAGGGTAGGTCAAAGGGGTAAAGATGAAGGCTTTAGATTTTTGCTGACTAGTAAGTGAAAGGGACAGGTGAACCCACATGGTAATGGTGGTCTTTTACCTCGTATTATTTCCTACATGAAAGAAAACAGTTGAATACTTTCTTTGTGTGTGCACTCATTTAAATAAGCACAAATCTGGGGCTGACCAACTCCCAGAGAAGCCAGTCAAAGACTGTCACTTGGATGTGAAGTATGGTTTACATGTTCCTTTGAAGGAGAGCCTTTAATAAACCTAGAAACTTTCACAGCTTGCTAGCCAAAGTTGATGGCAGAGTGTCTCCATCCCCCTTCCCCTGGATCCTGCATGGATCTTTGCAGCAACAAGCTTTCCACCAGCCCCCCAGATTTGGGGAAGCTGTTTATAAATTGTACATAAACTGGAGATGGGACCTCACACTGTGGGATTTTGTGGAATCCTTATCTAGTCAGCTGATGTATCACATTTTCTGTTTTAAAAGTCTCAGTGAAGAATCTGAAGGGAAACTGATTTTGTTTCAGTTTTGTACTTGTCCAGAAATACGTTTCTTTCCAGATCAGATTAACTTGAATGCTTACACATGATGAGAGATTTTGGCCTCAAAAGGGGCTGCTGGTTGTTTTGACTTCCCAGCAGTTGTTGCTTTCAGTTATTCGTGTTTCTTTTCTTTCCTGCCTTGCACCCCCCAGCTTCTGTGGGGATCTCTTTTTGCAGCTGTATTTTCACAAAGAGTTTTGAGACTCCTGTTCATACAATAAAACCTGAGTTTGCTCCAAGAAGATGCTCTGATTTTTTCACCCTGGTTCAAGAGAAAAGTTAATGTCAAAATATCAGACTTTCTCATTGGGATTTCAGAAGTCTTTGCTTCCAAACACATTCCATAAATTTGGAGTCCTATTTTTCTATCAGTTTTGGGAAAGCTTAGGAGGGACTGCATTGGAGAGATGGGAATATGAAAAAACAGCAATGAAGGCAGAGTGAGGGACTGATACAAAAAGTCACATGAAAACATTCCCATTGTAATTCCATGGGGCTTCTTAATACATCAATCCAGGCAAAGTGATATACTTGGAGGGGTCCAACCAATGTTTGTCATGTAGCTTATTAGTTTTATTTTATTTTCCTACCCAGACTCCCTGTTTATTAATTTACTTTATTCATACAAGAATTTCTTCAAGTATTTTTCAGAGCATCTAGATTATTTTGGTTTCGACAAAAAAAATTCAGTCATGATATTTGGGCAGGAGATAATTATTGGCAAGGGAAGACTGGATATGATCTGAGCAACATGGTCTAGTGGAAGGTGTCCTGCTCATGGAAGGGGGTTTGGAACTGGATGAGCTTTCAGGTTCTTTTTGGCCTAAATCATTACATGACTCTGTAATATGGTGAGCAGAGGAGGAAGGAAGAAGGTGGAGTATTGTAGAAAGAGAATGAGAAAAGAGAAATAAATAAAAAACAGAGGGAGAGCAACACTAGGAAAAGTTGGTGAGCTGTGTATTGAAAAGAGACTATTTTATCTTATGAAAAAGAAGGAATATCATAAGTTGGCATCATCAAGTTTATCCTGCCTGTGTGCTTGTGTCCTCATTGTTCCCATGTCTGACACTGGGTTTCCAGATAATGCTCACTACTCAACCTAGTGGCATTTCCTGAGGAGCTGCAGAGCTAAAAAAAGGTAAATAACAGTAATAGCAAATAATAGTACTAACAACAATAACAACGAGCTGGCATGACCTGGTGGAATATCTGCTTATCTTAGACGTGTAAATTTTTCCCTGGACGTGCCTTTTCAGTCTCCATAGACTGTCCTGTAGTTCAGATTACCACCTTGGCTTGCCTTATTTTTAGATAGCTGATTTTTGGTGTCTGCTGTCAAGCCTACTCCAAAATCATGTTCTTTTCACAGAGGTCACAGCTTTGACAAGCTTTAAGTTTTTGCTGCATGGCACCAGATAGCTTAATTAGTTAACAGTGTTGGCTGATGCAGGGTCTCAGGGGTCTCACTCCTGGATTTTCATTTTTGTAATAGTAATAATTTGAGTGTATGTGCAATCTACAAAAGAGAGGAGGGGATGGAGCACAGATGTCAAAGGTAAATTCTATTCTTTAAAAAAAAGTCATCTGATGATTTGACTGATTTTATCAGCTGATGTGAAAAAAAAGACATGGCAAGATTGCAACTAACTTACAGCAGGAAAAAAGGGTGAGTAACTGGTGCTACAGGAAAGCAAATATAGAACTGAATAGTTTCATATTGCAAGCCTGAAGTTCAGCAGTACATTATGCCATTGAAAAAATAGGGAGTTGACTTGGATCTGCAAAGCTTTAGTTTTGAATTTGGAGATTTTTCCTTTGCTTTTCTAGGCTGTCCAGCACTCCCTCCAGCTCCACATTTCTGGCACTGTGTCCATAACCCTGGTTGGAGGAGCTTATCTCAGCCTCTCCACTGGGGAATGGAAACAGAACATATAGTGCAAGTTCCTTGGCTCATCATCCACTCTGACAACAACCACAGCAACAACAAGAAGCTGGACTTATTTTTACTACTTGGCAGTGGAACAGCTTTGGGAAGAAAACGTTTCTGAAATTACATTTTCATTAAAATTTGGGGAAACATTCTAGGGGGAGCACAAGGAGGTATATTTAATGGTACATTAAGAGACCTATTTTCAGTTAAGCAGAGGTATGCATGGGAATAACATTTTCTCCTGGACAAATACAGAATGCAACAAGTTAAAACTGAACCTGGAATTGAATCCATATCCACAAAAGCTGTTAGGAAAACAGACCAACAGAGAGGGGAGGGCAACCTTTGAATTAGGAATCAGGATTAATCTCTTTTTCAGCTATCACATCTCAGTAAATAAGTAATCATTTTTTTGCCTTCTAGTCAAGTAAAAATACTTTATATCAATTTTATGTCAATTTGTAGCTTTTTTATAATGATGGAAGATTCTGTATCAAGGAGTGTTACTGTACTGACTCACAAGTTAGATATTTTTGATATTTTTGATGGGTTTATTATCTAGATTATAAGAATATTTCCCATGCTTTGGAATAATAAGAAAAAAAGGACCAAATTAACATTTATTAAGTGTGTTTGAAATATAATTGATATTCATCACTTCTTGTAGTTAGCACTGTGTTAATTATCTCTGCCTAGTTCATTTGCTCATTTGCACCTAATGAAAACAGCAGTTTCTGGAAACAAAACTGTGTCTATTGAGGAGATTAAAATTATTGGAGGAAATCTGCAATTCATTCAGTTAATTCTGCTGCCTGAACTTTTTCTAAAAAGTCTTTTTTAAGTTACAGATTTAAATCTGTCTTTTACTCCAGATTTGCAGAAATTTAAATGAGAGCAAACTCCCATACATAGGTTTTCAGTATTTCTTTTATGTGGTGGAACATCTTGGTTCTGCACAATCCAAAAGTTGGCTGGTTCCCACATTCCTAATGATGACGTGCAGGAAGGAGTTCAGCATGTTGACTGTTGATTTGTCAATAGCTTAATTCTCCATGACAACCTCCCCAGAGGAGTGAGAAAAGTCAATAGCACAAAGTTCACATCACCTTGGATAGCTGACGGGAGGCAAAACACAATAAAGAAGATAGAGGCCATAAACTGTGATAGCCAATGATTAACCCATCAAAATGGAGAAATATAAAGAATCATTAAAATGACAAAATACTGTGAGTCATTTGGTGCTGATCTAATTAAATAATATTCCAATGTAAATCACTGAGTTATATAATCTGAAAGCCAGGGGGAAAAGGCATTTGGTCTAACCAGTGATTTCTGAAGAGCCTCTATAATTATATTCCTCCACTTGACATCTTTGTCTTCTACCTGTAGTTCATTTTTGCAAATTTGGTCAGGACAAGCTCAACCTAAACACAGCCAGAGGTAGCAGAAAAGTTCTGTATGATTTTTTGGTGCGGCCAAAAATTGATTGGTCAATCAATTTGGCGGAATGGATTTTTTTTTCCAATTGGAGAACATGTTTTTTTTTCTCACAGTTTGTAATTAAGTCACACTGTCATTTCAACATGTTCTTTACTTCTTTATTTCTAGTGGCATTGCTGCTGGCTGTTTTTAAGAATAGGGGTGTTCAGGTTTGGCTTTGGGAGAAACTGAGATGAGAAGACGGATATGGATTTCAGATCTATTTTACCCAGACCCTGGGGCTCTGAAATTCCTTCCTTTGACAGGAAAATCAGGAATGATTTGTTTTTGCCAGGACTTCATTAGTAGTAATTTGGTTTCATAACATAAAACCAGACTGGGTTGGTTCAGGTTTAGTTCCCCTTTTTACTGCACGCTCTAAATCTGAGGATGAAATTTCTTAGGCATTTAAAAATTTTGTGAATTTTGAAGTAAAACTTAGAGAGCTTATTTCTTTTGAGGAAGTTCAGCAGATGTGGTGACAGAGACTTCTTTGCTTGTGCTTCATATTTGGATGCTGCTACTCTTTCTGATGTGCATCTTCCATCACTGATACTCCCTTACCTATGGGGCTGCCATATTTACTGACAGGAATTTCAGCAGCTGATGAGCAATAGTACAGAAATTGATTCTTTCAGTTTCTTCATGGCAAGAGGCAACATTTCTGATTTTGCTGGTTTCATCATCTGTATCCAGGCCAGATATTAGGTATATATGAAATAGCATCAAGAAGACTGATGACCAGCTCTTAAAGATGCTTTTTACAGTGTCCTGCTTTAATGCAGTTGGCCATATTGTCCACAGTGTGTGGTATAGTTTCACATGAGTTCATGTCACTATGTTGTTCTCACCAATTTATTATTCATCTACCATGTCTAAAATATTTATAGGCTGTAAGGTTTGTTTCTTCCCCAGCACCTGTAGTGTTTATGCCTGACAGTAACTTGGGCATCTGTCACAGCAGGCAGATTTGGTGGTTTTGGCTGCTGTTCCATCATCAGTGACCCAAAAGGCTCTCAAAGTGACCTAATTACGAAATGTTGCTGACCAATAGCACATTTGCATCTGTCCGTTAACAGCATTATTTTTAGTGTAACTCTTTCACTTACTATCCTTCTGATGAATTAATAATGCCAACATCTGCTATAATGAATGTCAGGTCCCCATCAAATAAAGCTCTCTTACCCATTAGTAACTATTGGCTGTGGCCTTCATCAGGAGAGTGAGCTCAAAGTAAATGTTCAGATGATATTATTTGACTAATGTACCACTTGAATCTGACCTCTTTTTCATTGTGCAGTATAGGCTGATAAGAGACTTAGTTCCTTTCTAGTGAAACATAATCTCATTCATTAATGTCTCAGGTATTTAATCACAGCCTTTCCAATGAGGCCAGAGTTTCTTACAATCCAGGAAAAAACTGGCATTGTCAGGGGCTGCTTCAAACCCTCCAAATCCTTGTCTTCTTTCTTCATGTAGTCTCCATACAAAGTCCTTGGAGGTTTTTTCCTGTTTTCAAGCTAGTTCTGTGTTCAGTAAAGCTTTCCCTTGTTGCACCTTCCTTGTCAGCCATTGTCACTCTTTCTGCTGCCTTTCTGGTGATGATGAATTTCACTCTTGATAAGGCAGGTGGGTGTTTTGCAGGCAGTTGAGGAAAATCACAAAAGTTCTGTTGTTCCATGGATGAACATGGCTTAAGGCTCTCTTCACAGGCATCCAGTCTCGTGCTGCTTCTGGCTGCGTAACAACTTCTCTGGCTGTGTAACAATTTTTGAGTTAAGACTGTAACTGTTTGCTGGAAGATTAGGCTGTTGCTTTTACACTATGTGCAATGGAACAAGGCTGCAATTAAAAACACTGGGAAGGTGCAAATATCTGCAAGTGGTCCCAAGCTTTATCTACTATTCTATATAGTTTAAATTTTGAAATTGCTTTTTTTCTTTGAATTGGTATGTTTTCACTGAAAGAATCTCACTTCTACTGGCAAAGTTCTTGAATTTGCTCCCTCAGCTCCCCATTCCCCCCAGTTTTTATAATTGTTTTTTCCCTCTAGGTATGGCTGGTTTCTACTTTGCGATGATTCTGGAAAATACCCTGAAAGTCTTCAAGACTGTGACCATCTTCCAATATCTGCTTGTCTCTCCATCCCCACTGCTGTGTCCTGGTACAGATGTTTTCCCTATATCCAGTTGCACATTAGGATTAGAAAACCATTTTCACTTGACACAGTGAAGTTAAATATCTTTTAAAGCCCACTTCCCAAGGTGTACAAGCTTTATCAGCTGGAAATTGGATGAACTTAGGTCTAATGAGTTGATTCTGCTAGTTGATATTGGGAGGCAGATCTTACTGTTCATGAGTTTATTTCCACTGGCTCTTACGCCTTTAGGAAACGTCACAGATCTCTCATATTGCTTCTTACCCTGTGGATTACACACAGAGAAAGACCCCAGCCTATTTGTTGACTCTCCCCTCCTTCAGAACATTGCCACTAGTTGCTTATTTTGAGGTATGTTCCATTTTGACTCCACCATGAGAGGAAAAGAAAAACTGGAGTGTGGTCATGGGCTCAAGCTCAGCCAAGTGCTTATGCTGTGGCTCAGCAAAACTTTTAAATGGGCTGAATTTTAAATGAACTACAAGTAGGGCAGTTTCCCATGCATTGATTCATCCCATGCATCAAAGGTGTGTGCTTTAGGGGTATTGTTAAATGAAGACCTAGACATTATGACTTTGCTTAGTGATGGAAGGAAGATTGCATGTGCCGTGTACATTTGCTACCAATTAAGAAAATTGGAAAAGAGCTCCAGAAAAGAGGGTATTATGGTGAACTAGAAATGAATTCCCAACCTTAAATTTGCAATGACTGGCATCCAAACTCAACTTTTTTCCTTTTTCCATACTGGCTGGCCAATGGGAAGACCAGACTGTTAGAGACCTGAAATCAGTAAAAATTTGTAGCAGCCATTTCATGTAGCAGGGCTGCTTGTGCTGTTTTGGTATCAAATTCCAGCCCAGACAATTTTCTTCTCAGTAATGGAGAAGAGGTGAGAAGCAGTGATTTAGGGCTAGTGGGAGGGACAGATGCAGGAGAGTAGCAGTTCTGGCTCTAACACTGTGCAGCCTGTTGTGTAAGATTAATGACTGTGGACTACTCTCTATTTTTCTCTCTCTACAACTGTGAGCAATCACCTCCAGGATCAGCCCACTGCTGGCTAGGCAGCAAATAGATAATAAGATCCCTGTGTGTTAAATATGCACAGCTGCATGTCTGACATTGCTGATCCATCTGGATTCCCAGATACCACGTCCCAGCTGCCTTGCTGGGATGAAGAAGGAAGGGATCCATTAAAGAAAGAAAGCTCACAGTGTAATCTCAGCACCTTCTCCCTCATGGTTGCTCTGTGCTCCTGGAGTCTCTCTCCTCTCCCCATCCTTTTTGGCTACAAAGCTTTGAAAGCATCAGACACTTTTACTTTACCATTTAAAAAGTGAGCTGCGTTGTCAGCTGAGTTTTCCCTGAGCTCCTGCAGTGCTAATTTTCACTTCCTCAGGGTAGTTATTCAGAGGATCTTGGCCAGTCAAATGAGTCACAGTACTTTCCTACAACCCTCTTTTATTGCCTGACACTTTCATTCAGTAAGAAAACTGAGCAACCATTACCTTTATTTCCTTCTGCCTGTATCTCCTGCTCTCCATCCTCTTTCCCTCCAAGCAGTTTTGTTTCTGACACTCCCTTTGGCAGCTCTGGGGGGAGAAAAACAATATATTCCTAACATTCTGTGTGCTGATGCCTGAACTCCTCAATGAAGCTCAATGCAGGAAGTGGCATCAGCTCTAGCCAAGAGTTTCAAACCCAGAAGCCTTCAGCATTTCTCCTGGTCCATGGTCAGGCAGTGGAGTCATTGTGGGCTGTTCTTGTCTATGCATTTTTTGAAAAAAAGGTTTCCTTGATAACAGTGCCAAGTAGAGACTAATTGTGCCTTCCTGTGCCTCTTTCACCTGCCTCTTACTCCCTGGGGCTGCAATTTTTGGCCTTTAAGGAAGGGAGAGAGAAAATGGGGGAAGAAGATCTGTATGGAAGCCAGTGACTGCACTAAGGAGTGTTTTGCAGTGCCAGTGCTATGGTAAACACTTCTCTGAGGCTGCTGTTTGTGTGTGAACTGGCTCACATCTGGCCATGCTGGATGACAAGAGCACACTATGTCTACATTCAGAAGGCCATGTAGAAGAAGGGTTCCCAGCAAAGTGCCCTTCAGGAACTTTGCTGGAAGAGGAAAAAGGGCATGGAATAAAACACATTGCTCTCTGTCTACATGGACTTTTATTTGGTCTTATCCTGAATATTTTACTTGCAGCCAAAGCTGTGTGCCATGCTTGTAAATGAGGAATGTCATCACTGTTCTACCGACAGATGTAAAAATCCTTTAAACCTTGATTTTATTATGTAAACTTTCTTGTCACTGGTGTCCTGTCAGTACTCTGGTGGGAGGGCTCTCCTCCCCACGTATATCAGTGCAAATGTTATGGTTATGGCACAAAGTCCAACTTGGTTAGACTCTGTCACATAAATATACATCAAGTTTAATCAAACACAGCTTTCACTCTGTTGGAAAAGCCCATTCATAAGAGGCTGTTTGAGGTTCACTATATAACCCAGTGTGTAAAGATAGCCAGTTCCTCTACAACCTTGTTCCTGGGAAAATGTGAAGTGTAAGTAAGCACAAGTGAAGACCAGTAATTAGGCTAAAATTAACAGATGACCTATATCCTTGGATTTTATATGCCTGGATTTCCAATACTCCACCTTTTTTTTTTTTTTTCCTTTGTTTTTGTGGTGAGAAACAGTAAAGGAATACCCAGAATTGGGGAGGGAGCCCTCCCAGAACAGCATGTTACAGACAGTCACTGTCTGGGAAAAAAGGAAGTGATAATAATTTGGAACATAATGACATTTTGTATATAAAATAATGGAATTGGCAAAAGTTTCATACAAGTGCACATGCTTGGTTATTGCTAACTGAATCTGAGAATGAATTCCCTCCTCCCAGTCCGTCCTGTGTTTTAAAGTGCAAAAGCATTAGCAATATCTAAACCCCAAATGGTATAGAAAAGTTTAGCAGAATATGCTAAAATTGATATAAACAATTGATAGAGGAGAAATTAAGTTTCTCACAGTCTTTTGGAGAATTGGATTTGCTATGACTGCAGATAGGATACTGCCCCAAAATACAACAAAAATAGCAAACTCAATAACCCCTTTCGTGCTTGAAATATTGTGGAATCTGTTGTGAGCAGGACATTTCTTTTCCCCTGATAATAAAGACAGCCAAATAATGTATCAAATATACTCGTGAGGATGTATCATCATTGTTAATATTTTTCTTCATGCTTTTAAATGTATTTAGTTAGCTAAGTGCCTGTTCCAGAGTTCAACCAGGTTTAGAAAGGGTATAAGCATATGAACTCCTGATAGGGATCTCATAAGTTAGACTGGAGCCAAGGCAGTATCTAATATGAGTTTGAACCAAACTTTGGCATCCATATGATTCTTTTTTTTTTTTTTTTTTAAATTTATTTTCTTTCTTTCTAAGACCGTTTGGAAAAGTACCACCCTCTTTCTGAGCAGAACAAGACCCTGGATGCAAATGGATTTGAAGATATTTATGATTACATTTCTAAAAAAGATTTGATGAAGCAACAGGTGTCCCAAAACCTTTCACTTATTTATCCCAGTAAATTACATTTACTGCATGTACATCTCACTTTCTACATTTAAAAGACGTGCTTTAATCTGAGGTACCTCTTTGGTACATTTTGATTAAATAATTGGAAGAATTGGGGTCCTAACTAGAATAAATCACCAAAATGGAAAAAGCCATGATGCTTCATTGATTGTAAGGGTGGTCTAAGATGATTTGGGCTACAGCAGTGGGTACTGTGGTTAACTGCCCAAAGCTGGGCAGATCTGTGACCTTTTTTGAGGCACTTTGAACCCTCGTCTGCCTGGTTCCCATCACATTGCCTAGCAACTCAATCAGATCTAAGAGCCTTCCTTAGATAAGAATGTTTGGCCTCTGCTTGCACATGGCGGTGGGAGACACAGTTCAGAGTGGAAACCACAATTATTATAATTTTATGTATCAAGATTTGTCATCTATCTATATACACAAGGTACTGAGGAGTGTGTACATAAATTATGTTGTTGAAACCAAACGGGGATAAGTAGATATCTAGTGGGTTATCTGACAGCATAACCCAGAGCTGATTTATGCCTGCAGTCATTATAATGGAATGTGCAGTTGTTTGGAGGCCAGAAAAGTTGGAGGCTTTCTTTTTGACTTCAGTAAAATTTAGGCTAAGCCCCCTGTAACTAGTGCATTTCTGCATTCCCAGTGGAAAAGGATTAACTTCCCCCCTTCTTTACCAGAATTTCCATTAAGATAAAGATGAAGAGGCTATAAGGCACCTCAGCCTTCACTGTTAAGGACAATGGAAGCACCCAAAACAGGAAAATACCTTTCAGAGTTACAAAACCATAAAATATTTGCAAAAAGCAGGAGAACCTATGAAAGTAGTCTATTATGGGGGTTTTGTTAAAGAAATTGAGGCTCAGCCAAGATTCATTCAAACATTTACAGGGTGAACAAGGCAAGTTGCAAAAGCAAAAGTGCAATTATATGCCAGAAATTTTTGCTTGTCTGTGGTACTTGCTCTCCTAAGACGTTCAGAGATGTTCTAAAATCCAAATAGTAAATGTGTCTGCATCCTTTGTAAAGCCAGAAGCTAGATTTCACTACAGCTCTAAATTTTGCCCTTTTTGGCAGATTCACTCTTCTTTGCTGGACCCACTACCCGAAACCCAGGACTAGGCTGTATGCTTGCTTCAGTCTGTGTAGAGGTTATTCTGGGATAAAAGAAATTTAAATCTGGCCTTAGAAGCACCACATTCTGGAAAGCCATGAGAAAGGTTAAATCTACATGTTGATGTGCCTGTGTACCACAGAAAAAAACCTATCTTCTCAATATATTTCTATAGGGTCTGAAATTCTCATCAGGGCTCTTGTCCAGTTTTATAGGCTTGTGAAGGCAGATCATAAAAATTTGAGATTAGTGGGTCACCTCAGAAGTAGTTGGCTGCATATTTGAAATATATTTTAAGAAGTATGTCCCATTATTGGTAATGACAAAATCAGCTCTGTGTGTATTGGTACATAAAGGAAAATATGTGTCTCAAGGAAAAATGCCTTGGGATCTTTTCACCTTTGTGCATTTATAAAAATCTTTCACACATACCAAGATAGTTTCTCCTATATGTTTAGAGCACTAAAAAAAAAATAAAAAGAAGAAAAAAGTAGAAAAAAAGGAAAAGAATAAAAGCAGCCACTAAATCTAGCAACTTGATTTAAAAGATGATGAAGTAGAATAAATCCTGCCTGCTGTCTGCTTTAGGGAGAAAAATGTACTTTTGAGTCTTCTCTAATGAGTGATGACATTTTGCATTCAAGGAGCAAATGTGATTTTTCCTGCTGGTCAACATTCTCTTTCTTCTCTTTGGGTGCATATTACACAGCCTTGCTAAGGAGGAAAACAGTCTTAAATGAATTGCAAAGCTACAGATACTTTTTACAAGTGTTGCAACTGCATAATGTAGTCATGAATTAAAAGGCAAAATAATATAGAGAAATGCATGGTAGAGTCAGCTCGCTCAGTGCAATGGGGTCAACTCTCTGGAGCTGCAGCTGTACAGGAAGGAAAACTGCAAACCCAGGAGAAGCAGCAAATTTTTGGCTTTCCAGATTTTTCCTGGTAATCTTCTGAAACAAAGGTCTGCAGGTGAAGTGGTTTGCATGAAATGGAGATCTTGCTGTGTGTGCAGGCAGAACAGGGCCAGGGGCAGATTTTTAACCTGTCTGTCTTCTTGCAGGATTGATGACCACAGGGTTTCAGTACCTTTTCTCCTCTCCTTTCCCTTGTGAGGTGCCCCTTTGACTTTGGTGACAGAGCCAGCTGTGCAGGGCTTGGAGAAGGACCCTGAGTCAGGGTAGAGAGCAGAAGTAATGTCCTCCTGCCATCCCCTGCTTCCATCCTGCTTTCCACCAGGGATCTGTGTAGGTTTGAAACAGTGCCTTCACATGCTTCTGGGAGATGCATTTGGATGTTTGGTTTTAATGGGAGACAGAGGCCCTGGTACTTCACACCTTCACAAAAATGCCAAAGTTCTCACTGCTTCTAAAGTGGGAATGCCAAAATAAAAAGTGACATATTTTAAATATGAAGTGGGGTGGGAGTGGGAAGGAGGGAATAGAAAGCAATCCAACAAGCCAAGATTTAGGGTGACATCACTTTCTACATAATTGCAATGCCAGCAGACACTCAATAAACATATCAGCATTGTTAAAATTATTTATGACCCAAATAGTTGAATATAAAATATTATCAATAGATGTGTCATCATTGATCTTTCCTGGGGCTAGTAGTTGAAGGATGGAAGAGGGAGGTGATTTTAACAAACAATCCTTGACAGGAATCCAAAGGAAACAATGTGCAGGGACAGACAGCTGACAAATTCAGTACAGGGCCATTAAAACATGTGATGAATTTGCTGGGAAAGTATATATTTGTGGAAGAGGTGAGCTCATATCTACCATAAATTTGTCAGCCGTGACACAGTGTTCTCAGACCTGGCATGAATAATGCCTAGCTATTTACAGGCTTTGTCTGGCAAAAGCTCTATCAGTCACTCCAGGGTTATTTACAAAGAAAAGTGTCTATCAGTTGCAAGGACATGACTTTGCCACTAAAAGATAACAGAACAAGTCAGCCAATGGCCTCTCCATGCAAGATGCATCTTCTCCAAAGAAGCTCTGGGATGGAATGAATCAGATGGACTGCAGGAGGACCTCCTGGCAGAGTGCCTGGCATAGGCTGCAACAGTACTGATTTACCCACACTGATTAGATTAGAATTATTAATAGGGGTCTATGGAGTGGAGCAAAGGGTCATTTAGAGTTTAATTCTGTTCTCAGATAACTTCATTTCAGCTGATGGGATTGTTATTGTTGGGGTTTTATATGTTTATAGGAAACAATATACTCAATAATGAAGTCATGCATCCTTCTGCAAGATTAGGAGAGCTATTGTGTAGCTGGAGTGAAGTCTTCACAATTGTGTTAATTAAGTAATAGTGATTTGACTTTGTCTCCTCATAAAATGCATTTAAGAAGTGACTAAAAGCTGCTGAGAAAGTGTTCCCTCAATAGAAATATATAGCAAAACAAGCAAGAAATGAAAGCAGCCTTGGATTGAATAAATAGAATTGCTGATGCAATGCTTTTACTTAAAACAGACAATGACTTGGTCTGGATTTTCAGCTTCCTGCCGTGTCAAGATAAATGTGTCTCAATTTAGTATTGAGTATATCAGGGGTTTTTTTCCTCGATAGAAGTGGAAGGCATGACATTCAGATAGCACAGTATATTCTGTGGTATTTGGGGCATGTTTACATTTATCAGCTGTTTGTTCCAACCTTCAAACCACGATGTTTGAGACCATGTCCAGCTTCTACACAGTGGGCACCCAAAGTGAGACACTGAAATCTGCATTTGAGATAATAGATTGAAATGGGCTGGTGATGTCCAGGGCAGAATTTGCAAGTGTTTACAAGCAGTGCATATTAAGCTACTTTCTGAAGGAGATATAGACATGAATCTCATATCAAATGGTACAGAACAAAAATATTGCCTGTGTTTTTTTCTGAAATGCTGTTGTTTGGATTTCACACAGCATGTTGTGCTGTTCCTAATAACTCAGATGTGGTTTTGTCACTGGGTGCATTATCTTCAAGGCCTTAAGTGTGTTGATAAAATTTTTCTGAGAAGTTTAATTTTGCCTGTTTTTCAGTGGCAGGGAGCCAGCTTCTTGCATGGTGTAAATTGGACTCTTTCCATTCTCTTCAGTGGAACTGTAGTAACATACACCATTTGAAATCAAATTAAGCAGTAAGTATGGAATGTGAAAAAGCAGCATATTAATGCTGCAGGATAGGATTTCAACTGCAAGTGAAGGGAGTCTCTCATTCATGACCCCAAGATACGACCACAGAAAAAATAATAAATTCTGACAATGTAAAATACTTTCTCAGCCTTCTAAATGTGGTATTCTCAGCTAAAAAGAAAGGCAATCCCACCTTTCTCAGCCAGAATGGTGCAGCTAGACGGTCACTGAGCAGATGCTTAACAGGATGGTAATTAATGAGGAGAAAGAAAGTTACAGCATTTCCAAAATGGCCACGAGCTTGTGCAGTAAAGGATTTTTTAAAACACAGGTGTTTATCTCACAGGCTTTGCAAGCATGTGTGACAACCCCATTGGTGTGATAAACTGTAAGTGCTCCAAAGGAGCTATCATGGTCAATTGTGTCAGTGATGTGTTGGCTTCAAGTGATTTAATGTGTTTGGTGTATGAAATAACTCAAAGGAGTTGATGTGGCCTGTTGATCAAGTCTGTTCTGAAAGAACCCTCTGAAAGCAGCAAGACCTATTGCTCAAAATCAATCTAGATATGGCTGGTTTAATTCCCAGCATGGTTAAACCAGCACTAGGTACTTATATTTTTAAGTGGATGAAAAAAATATTAGGGCATGGCTTGAATACTTTCATCTATTTTCTCTTTAGGTTATTGTGTTGCCAACAGAAAATCAGTGATTTCCATCAGGGGATGGAAAATGAAGCAGATCCACCTGCCATCGTGCTTCTCCTCCTTTTTCTCTTGCTCTACTGAAAAGTGTGCTGGTACAGAAAAGATAGAGACAGCAATTAAAGATTAACCATATTTGAAGGGAATCTAGTTCTCTGTAGGTCTGGTGTTTATTTTCACTGGGGGAGGAGTGTTCTGAGTGTTTGGGAACTTTTGTTGTGAGGACTTGCACCATCCACTCACTCTGGCAGTGAAAAGACTGGAGATCTGCTTTGGCCCTGTCCTGAGTCTGCTGGGAGAGTTTTGACAACTCTGGTATCCATTTGAATTTTGGCTGTTCTATCTGTGTGTCCAAGGATTTATGCCTTTTCCTGGCTGTGTCTCCCATGACTTCAGGAATTTGCCAGCCAGAATGAAGATTATTTTCATGAAAAACTCTCTCAAAGTTTGGTTTCCGCTATAGGAGCCTTAGCTCCAGTCCTGTTGATTCCCACTGAATCCAGCAGAAGTCAGAGGGAATACAATTTTGAAGAGAGAGCTTTAACAAGCAGTTCAAAGTCCATAAAGACAAAAAACAAATAATCTTTCTTCAATGAACTTCACATCAGTTTCAGAAAGGTGTAATCCTGCATATTGACTTGGTAGGAAAAATCTTCCTGTGCTGGCCTGGAAACTTTGCATATGCCTTGTTTTTATTTGACTTTATATCCAGCCAGCTGTTTCCCTGAGTTTCTTTTTTTCTTCTGAGGATCTTGTTGGCTGTGTTTTACTAGATTTTATTTAGGCTATTGTATTTGGAAAGGTAATGGTAATACAGCAGCAGGCTAGGGAGCTTTGAGGTGGAATTTAAGGTGCTTTATCTCCTTTGGAAAGGTCAGTGCCAGGCTGCAGATCCTAAGGCACACTTGTGAAGCCTGGTGCCTTCACTCCTGCATTGCAGGAGGGAAACTAAACTGCAATGTTTAGCTTGGGAAAGGGACATAAAGTCACCCCCTGAGCTGTGTCTGTTGGGACTGGTGGGCTCTGGGGAGGTTTGCAAGCACCCGATAGACACTTTGAGAGGTGTGGAAGGGGAGAAGTGAATGTGGGCTGGCTGGGTTTGCCTCTAGCACATGCCAGTCATGGACTTGGGGAGCTCAGGGACCTGTCCATGCAGCTCAGATGGCAGGAGAGGGAGCCAGAGGAGGGCAGTGGGTGCTGGGGGTGACAGCTCTGCCTGCTTACCCTCTTACCCTGGAGAGGATGCCTGGACCTGGAGGCTGTACTGGCAGCTCACAAGGCAGGCCTGCATTCTGAAACCTGCTCAGTGTTGCAGTTTTTTGGGTTTTTTTGACTAAATATAATTTGACTATAAAGAAAGCAAACCCTTAAAAGTTCCAAAGTGTCCAGGAGGATTAATTCCTCTGACAAGTAACTTTCAAAACATGTCTTCAATTGAGTCCATGTGTCTGCTTTCAGACAATTTCTACTGAAAATGCCTTCACAAGTAGAGGCATTGCTGTAAATAATCAGATTTCAAATGCTACAACTCCTAGTCATTTTGAATATAGTCCTGGATTTGGAATAATAAACATAAAACTGGCTGTTCTAATACAGAAAAAGGAATTGTAAGGCCATCAGCAAAATCCAACCCAGGAAATGCTGCCAACTTAAGACAAAGTAAACTGAGAGCAGTAAATCAAACTGAAACACATATTTTTATTGTGGACCAAACAATGCAGGGCCTAACATTTCCACAGGCAAGACAAAAATGTCCTTTTACTATCAAAACCAAAAGCTTTTAAAGCTTCAAAAGGAGCTGCAGGCAAAGAGGCAAATAATAAACGACAGGCAGAGCTGGTCTGACGGGGGTGAGGCAGGTTGTGTTAGAGGGGTCTTGAATGATTCACAAATGTCAGCTTGTCCTCCCAGCATCACTGCTGACCATGTCATCCCCAGCATTTTTGGGGAGGTGAGCTAAACCAACTTAACCCTCTGCTGAGCATCTCTGTGCACACTGGCAGCTGCCTCTGTTGCAAGGCAAAATATATCCGCTGGTGTCTCTTTTGCTGGAGATGCCAAAATCAACATTCTGATAAAGACTTAAGCCAACAGTTTGAGCTTGTGGTAGGGACTGGTGGCAGAGCCAGCTCAGCTGACAGGAGGTGCCTCCTCAGGCTCTCCTGGCTTGGTCACAGTCAGCTGTGAGCTTGTGCCCAGGCTGCTGCTGGGGGACCTCATTCTGCAGCCACTGTAAAAGTGAGCATGCAACTGAACCCGGTGGGTGAGGCTGGATTTTGCTTTTAACTTAATTTTAGTTTGTCACTCAGTGTGTCAGTTCTTCTGAAATCTTGTACAGGGAGGGAATGTCCCTTGACTGCTTCAGAGCCTGAGTTTTCCCAGACAAAGGCAGGAATTTTTTCAGGAAAGGGAAAGAAGGTCCTAGGTGCTTCTGTGTGGAAGAAATGCAGAGAGGGCACTACAGGGTGTTAGATTCACATCTGAGCAGACTAGACACCTTGTCATCCTTCTGAAATACTCTTCAGGGTCCTTTGTGATGGTACTCCATTCTTAATAGTTCTCTTTGCACCCCAGTTTTCTGGCCTGTGGCTGCCTTTCCTGGGCCTCATCCCCGTAGGGCTGATCCTCAGACTGCTGTGGGTGACATTTGGCCCACACAGGAAGATAAGAATTAAGATTGAAAGGAACTTCCGAAGTCATCAAGTCCTGTCCCCTGCTGTTGAAGGCAACCACATCATATGATATCTTTCAAACACTTATCTAGCTCCATCTTGAAACCATTTAGGTTTCTTGCCCTCACTACTCCTACTGAGAGGCTCCCTTTCTTCTCATGGTTATAAACCTTCTTCTAATTTCCAGCCTAAATATGTCCAGGGCAGTTTGGGCTGTGTTTAATAGATACAGAGAAAATAAATTAGTCACCAACTTGCTTTAATTTATGTGCATCAAGCTTTTGATACAGGGGCATATCTAGGGCCCTTCTGCTGCTGGGTGTATTTTTTGCTCGTGAGAAGATGTCTGGGTGAGGGGAAGGTGGAACAGCCCTTCTGGGTGCCTGCTGTATGCTCCAGTTTGGGGAGGAGAGGGTGACCTGGGCACTAACGGGACAAACAGAGAAGGGAAACAAGGGACAGGAAACAAAAGGTATCTGGGCTGGGGAAAGGGTCAGAAACAAGGTGTTAGGTGTAATGAGGCTTGGTAATGAGCAACAGAAAAATTGTGAAGTAGATTGAGTGTTAAAGGCACTTTTAAGAAAAATAGATAGCGATGCAGGTAAAACATATTCAAACAAACAGTATTTATGCAACAGGCAAGGAGATGGGAAGAAGTGTAACATAAAAGGGAGAATTTACAAAGCGTTTAGAGCAGGGGAAAAAATAAACCAATTTGGCAATGAAAACCAAAGTGGTTTCAAGTATGGGGGTGTCTAGCTTGTGGAGGTGCACTGCAGTTCTGCTCCTCAAGCTGGCTGGACATAAGCTCTTATCTCAGTTGTAGATCTCAAAATTGAGAAATGAAGGCTTAGTCTTAATGAAAAAGAATCTTTAGAATGTAAAAATGTGTTTTCTGAGAATATTTTAACATTATTTCTGTGGAGAGCATGAACTTGAAGAGTGAATTTATAGTAAGGAGTTGTTTTCTGGTGCTCAACAAAGCTCCTCACTCTGCTGGTCTGTGAGAAGTTGATTGTTACTATGGCAAATAGGAATACTAAAGGAGAAACCATCCTCTTCATCAAAGCAGGTTTCAAATACTCAAAGAACTGCTAGCAAATCAGACAGCTTTGAAAAAGGGTGGGGCTTTCCCCCTCCCCAAGGCTAGCACTCCTTGCCAGCATTACATGTGGAGATGCATGGATGAGGTAAGAAAAATGCGAGGCAGCAGGAATACAAGTAGGTGATAACACAGATCTTTGTACTGAGCCAGCATTAAAAGTCCTGCAAAGAGAAGTATTACTTGTAGTTCGTGCCAAACATCAAATTCCAAGTTGTAGAAAGCCATGTCTGGTGGATGAGTGAGGGAGCTGTAAGATGACCTGTGATTCTGCATTTATGGCCATTGAGGATCTTGTGTTGCAATGACTTTACACAGAGCAAACACTTGCACAGGGGCCTGCAAGCTCTACTGGGTAGGAATGGAGGCAGCATGGGAGGTACAGACAGCAGGCACATGTGAGCCTCTAAACTTTTCAGCATGTCCTTTGCTTTGAGGAGTCCTGGGGACAAGGCAGGTGCTTCTGCACACCATATGTGTGGGCAGCTTTGCAGGGTCAGGACTGCTGTGTGCAGGATGCATGTGGTCCTGATGTGACATTCTGTCGTGACAATGCTTCCAGTGGCCAGGGAGAGGATGCCTCCAGATTTGTGCTTGCTGATATTGATTATAAACAGTAAAGGAAAATGGAATTTCCGTTGTCAATGGGTGATCAGGTGGTGACAACATTGGCTGTCCTATATATTCTCCTGCTTTCCTTAACATACACTTTAGAAGATTCTTTTTGCTTTCCTCACCTGGAACTCAGTGGGAAGGAATCTACCAATTCCTGTATTTCAAAGCCATTCCTCTCAAGCTAAAGAGAATTAATATCTTTATGTCTTTTATATGAGCCTGGTGTTGTCAGCACAGTCTCAATCTGCAAATTAGACAGAATTCATTCAAGAGCATTAGTCTTGCACTACTCTGTTTTATTCAGAGATCTGTAAATTGTTCCTTTATTTTATTTTTTTCTCCTCAGATGCACATATATGAAATGGATGGTTTCTGCCCCTTCAGATAGCTAGTTTCCATCAGGCCAATTAATGAATGGGATCTTTGGTGTTTGCACCAGGGGTTGCCATCTGATCAGTGAGCTGGGGGCATTGCCTGCATCTTAGTACAAGTCATCAGGTGGCAAATTCACCAAGGAGTCTGCCAGCTGTTTAACTTCATTACAGTTTGTCATTATGTCTGCCTCCTTTTTGTTATTTCTATGTTTAATCACCTAATATCATTTTTATCAGCTTGTCAGGGTGTGGGAGCGAGCAGTGGGGAATTCATTTTGCTTTCTCATATTACATATCTATTTTGGTAAAATATTATGGCAGGTTCATGTCTGTCCTACTTTGAAACAATAAGATTCAAGTGAACTAATTAAGCCTGTGAGTACCAAAGCATCTAATTAACTAATTCTTAACTGTAAAACCAAGGTAGGTGTCTACACTGCAAGATACATTTCTGTATGCTTTAAAATGCATAATGAACCAGGAATGGGAATCCAGACAGTTGCTTAAAGATAGCACTTTCTCAGCTCAAAGAAGCCACTTGCTTTTGATTGAAGCATGTTATTGTCAGTATGACAAAGCTATCACATACAATCAGAGCACCAGTTCCAAAGGTATCTTCATCTGCAGTTTCATGAGGCATCAAACCCAATCACTCTTCATGCCTCACAGCTTGGCCACAAAAAGGGAGACAACTTTCCTTCGTGCCATATGTGTATTCTGGATGTGGAAATGGGTTGCAGGTTTGGTGGAGATCTAAGAATTGGTTAACTTGAACAAGATTTTAAAAGGGCATTTAATAGTTAGATTGGAAATTGAAATTCTAGCTATTCAACATTTGCTGTATATGCCATGCCTGGTTGCAGACACTGTACTTGCAGTGGAAGTACATTCTTGAGCAGATATCAATCCAAAAATAGCTGTTGTTAAAAAAAATGATTTAAAAAATCCTGAAAGCTTCCAGGGTATCCTTGCATCCAGATATACTGTAACATTATGAATTTAGGCTGATGTAATGCATCCAGTGGTGTTCATCTTTTGATTCAGAAAAAAGCTTTTTTGACACATATCAAGGTGATTCTAAACATTCATCACATCTTCTTCAAAAGGCTGTTTCACAATAGTGATCCAAATTTCACTGGAGATTCCCATTTGTGAATACACCATATAAATCACACTTTCCCCACCTCCTCCTCTGCCAGCTCTTCTGTCTACTGGCTGCATTCAGAAAATTACCTCTATCCCAGAAGGTCAGAACAAGTGCTACCAGTGGTGAGATCCCCTTCTATGGAATCTCCAGTCAGATTCCCTGGGGGTCTGGAGCTCTGCTGATTGTTCTCCAAATTACTGTGTTTCTCTAACAGGCTTTAGTGTCTCAAAAATTTACTCTATTCCTGACCTTCTCAGACCTCTCAGCTGGAAGTTTTCCACAACGCCATCAAACTGCATGCTGTAACCTTTTAAAAAATGTTGTTAACGTAGGTTAAAATCACAAATGCATTTTAGGTTTGATTTCTCTTTTAGAAATTCCAAATTACGCTGCATATTGGAAAGGCCTGTTTTGGCTTGGAGCCATTCTGATAGATGTCACATTGCTAAACAAGATGGGCTTAGAAATGTGCCTCAATGTTTCCTTTTTTTATTTCAAACAAATACAAGCAGTAGATTAACATTTGGCTGACCCTGGCAGCAATTGCTAAATGTAATGTTTAGAGCAACCTAACACTCTGAGATTCTGTGGTCCTCCGCAGTGGAACGTTGTTTTCAAACAGCTTTCCAAGTTGTACAAATTGTGGGCATTTCCACAACAGGAGCCAAATGTTCTGACCAGCAGATCTGATGGCATCCAAACCATGCGGGCAGATGATGTGATAGGGGTTTTTCTTGACCTGGTTGTGCAAGCAACAGCAAGGTGTTCCTGCAAGCTGTCCATTTGCTTCAAGTAGTTGATTAAAAATCATACTCTTGTATCTGTTATAAAGTTTGTGTGATATACTGCCCAGAAAAGCTTTCAATGAGCGGGAAAGGCCACGCCAAAAAGCGTGTAAGCAAGTGATAGAGTCAAATCATGTGAGAGAAAATTAAATTTTCATATCTTGTAAATGAAATATACATTAGGGACCCTCTCTAGCGACCTCCAGACTCTGTAATTTTTGGATGGGAGCTAAAGATCTGAATCATGCAGCCACAATGGCCTGTGATGTGTAAGTGGTGGGTATTGCCTTGCCATGGGCCTGCGACAGTAAACAAATGGAACCAGTTTTGGAGAACTGCTATTGACAGTAAAATTCTAATTTTGCTCCAGCTCCCAGAACAGATGTACCTCAGAGTCCATAGACTGCAATACTTAACTGCAGCTACTCAGCTGTGACCTTCAGCCTCAGGCTCACTGCAATAAAATTTTCATGCAACCATATGGAAGAATATTTTAATAGAGATTTACTGTCAGTAACTGTCCCAAAGGAGCAAATAAGGAAGCTGTAACATATTGCATACAGTAAATCAAGGGGACTTCAATGGAAAAACGAAACCTCCCTGAGGCAAGCATCTTTAAAATTACAGGCAACACTTTGTACAAATATGTGTACAAAGGACTAGTTATGCACTCAGTTAAGCAACACAAAATGGTTTTGATTTTAAGATATATTTATTAGAATTTATTTATTGTATGTTGTATGTGCTAATGGGGGAGGGGGTCATCTAGTCGGATTCACCAGCAACTGCTGTGCAAGTTTGATTTCATCAGATGTGATGCAAAATGGGCAAAAGCAGAGGGAGGGAGAAGGAGCACCGAGTCGATGAGTTCACACAGCAAATTGCATCTCCCAACAAACACAAATGCAGTGGTGCTCCCTCAGCCTCTTTGACCACATTGGAGGATTTTAGTTAAAGGCAATTAACCTCTGCAATTGCTCGCTGCTTCCTGAAGCCTGGTGGAACCAGCAGGGAATGAAGGGGAAACTCCTGCTGGAGTGCTCAGAAGCAGCCAGGAAACACAAATGCCATAGCTTTGGAAGCATGTCAGAGCTGTTCCCTGTTGGTGCTCCTCTGGGAATCTTCATGCAGGCAGACCAAATCTGAGAAGCACGAATCAGCAGACACCTGACTATTTGGAGGTCTTTAGGGAGTTCATAATTCCCTTTACAGGGCATCAATGTCTTACCTTTTCCTTTGATGGTACTTTTTCAGGAATTTCTGCAAATGGATAAAGGCAAACAGGAATCTCAGTTTCCCCTCTAGTCTCACACTGCACACACACTTGTTTTGTTCCCCTAACAAAACCAATAACATGACAAGGTAATAAATCAGGATCAAGTGGATTAAATGCCTATGGCGGTACGACTGAGTTATCTTTTAAAATGTTCAGTACAGTCATGTAAAAACCAGCCTACCTGAAAACATACAGGTGTCTGTTAAGCACACTGGCTCAGGAACTGTGTGATGAAAAAAGGCATAGCAAAGCCCAAGGAAAAGAGCTAGCCAAGTGCCAGGAAACAAATCTGCCTTTTTGAAAGAAAAGTGAAGTATTACATGGGAGAGTCCCACCAAGCCACAAAAATGAGGCAATTGTCAAATTTGATTAAAGTAAAAAAAAGTATATCGTTATTCTTTCAGGTAAATCTCTGAGGGCAGAAGGCTTAAGGAGTGTCCTCTGCTCAGGATGGCTGTGAGGGTACAGATCTCAGGGCTGGGGTGCATTACTGCTTATTGCTTTGAATGTATGACCAGAAGAAGTAGCAAGGGTGCATCTCAATAAAAAACTGTGAAGAAAGGAGTTGCTGCCATGTCATAAACCTGTGCATTTGGTGGGTAGGCAAACTTTACAGGAGAGAATGAGAAAAACCAATATGTTCTCCATTTTTGCAAATAAACACACTGCACAAAATGAGCTGCACTTCGTCTCCCATATTCTCTTAGAGTGCTCTGTGAGGCCCTGCAATTTGGCTAATTAAATGGTACAAAGTGACCCCTAGAAAGTAAAAAGCACTTTTAAGTGGACCTTTAAGTCTAGTCTCTTAAAAATATAGTTCCTTCATACCTTGTGTGATGACTCCAGAGGTTGCTGTTGTATCAGTGATCTAATTCCAGAAGAACTTTATGATTTCCAACTGCTATTTCAAAGGAAGGACAGGTATAAAATTTAGAACATCTCATGCCTATTCTGGATAGCAATTAGAGGTGTTTTAAATGAAAAAAAATCTTTAGGAGAAATATTTTTCAGTTGTGATTTTCAGCCATCTCTTTCTTTGTACTTTGCAAATCATTCATTTCTGTGCTCTAAAATAGGACGGGAAATTGTGGGTAGCAGCTGTACAATCCCCTCCTTTGCTCCTCACATCTGCCTTTTTATCTGTAAGAAGTCCTTACTTGCCATGGGTCTGAGCTCCTCCATTTCTCAGAAATCTTGCTATGCTGTGAAACACAACAGCAGGCACATTTGAAAAGGCAGGCAGAAGGAAGATTTTAAAGACTGAAAGTTATGTCTCCCCCAGACAAAAATCTGCCACTATGTATTTGTTTTGATTCTTTTATCATTGTTTGGCAGGGGTTTTGGGACTATCCCTAATGTTGCATTCCCACATGGGGTTTTTTTCCTTTTTGTTTCTATGTTGCTATTTCCACCTTGAAATGCTGTGTCCGAAGGATACCAAAATGAGAGGATTCTACAAGTTTTGTTTTGCTGAATGATTGTTGACAGAGGCTTTTGAGGAGAGACAAATCACTGAGTCTCAGAGCATCAGAGAAATTGTCTCTTCTTAGCTCAGTATCATTTAATCACCTGCAGGCATCCCAATTACCATAAGCAGAATTACTATCCCAATTAAGCAGCAGTCCTTGCCACTTGGTGTCATTAGGCTTAATTTGGTTCCTTGGGAAGTGTCCTGATTAAGTTGATTACCTGATTAAGTGGGTGTACTCTATATGATGGGCCTGATGCATCAGTGCTTTATGTCAGTTCTGCTTGTTGATTAAAGTGCTATTATGGCAGCGTAGAAATAGAGCAACGCCAAGGTGAATCTGGCCCACTGGTTTTAGCAGTCCACTTTGTATTTTTAGCAGGAAGTCACTGGACACCAATTACCCCAGGGTTTATAATTCTATAGTGCTGGAGAAAATAAAATTGTGGTGAAATTGGACAGGCATTTGGGGTTTTTTTCTTGTAAGAACAAGAAAGTGAAATTTGCTCTCTGCAAAGGGGATGGCTGATGTGGTGGAAATGGTCTTGAGAAATGCAAGACAAGAATATTTAGAATGTAAAGAGTGTGGGGAAAAAAAACCCTAACAGCTCAGATTGCTACTATTTTGCCATGGTTTTCCATGCTTTAAAATATTGGTGTAGCATATCACCCCATTTCAACCCTGAGCTGGAAAACTACTGTCTGATTCCCAGACAGACACAATTATGTTTTTAAAAGCTTTTTATCTCAGTTTGTGGTTCTTAGCTATCTCTGGGTCTAACATGGACTATCAGAATATTAGGAGCTAGATGCATCCGCTGATTGACATCATCAAAATCAGTGATATCATAGGAGAGGTTAATTGGGCATTAAAGAAAAGAAAAAAAAATCACTTTATTTCTGGCCCAGCCAGAAGTAAGAGGGAACAGAAATAAAATTAGCAGACCAAAGTCTAGGAAAGCTTTCTTTTTCATTTCTATGGTAGGAATAAAACATGTGGGATACTGCTTAAGTATTCCATCTTTGATATAATGACAGTACTCAAAATCTGCAGGCTAATCTTTGAGAAGTGACTTTGGGCACATTTGTTGTAGGAGTCTTTACTGGGATGTTGTGTCTAGACTTCTTTCACAGCTGGGGAAGCAGCACAGGAGCTGGCTGGTTGGTGTCAATCCAACCTGGAATAGATGTGTGCTTTAGGATGAGGTGCCCTGTTAGTGTAAAGTGAGTCTCTTCAGCTCACTCAGAGGTTAATATTGGTGCTGTAGGCACCTCGACTTGGCAAGGTGAATCAAAACCCCACTTGTCACTGAGGTGGTGCTGCTGGGTTGCAGATGTGCCCACTACTTTCAGCAGAACACGTCGAGAAAAGAATCTGCCCATTTGGCATGAGATGGAGGGGTGGTATCTCGCCTTACTTTTATCTCTTGTCCCTTTCATCCGGTACATATTGCTGCAACTGGAGTTAATACAGCTATTGGCAATGATATGAACATATTCGATTTTTTTTCCTCCCATTAGGTTTTCATGGAGGACAGGAAGCAATTTTCCCTCCTGTCATGCCATTTATCTAAGGATAAAGGAGGAGAGATGCAAACCTGCATTAAAAATCGTTGCTAACAGAAATCAGTTGTCCAGCCATATCTGTTTGATCTGTCCAGCTGATGGAAGAGATACAGCACTAACTAAGCTGACCCTATATTTTCTAGACTGTTAGTCAGCTTTTATCCACCTTTTGGTGCAAAAGGGGCCCTATACAGTTAAAGGACAGAAAGAAGGAGGCTTGCCCAAAGGTCTAATCAGAGCAACACCCTAGTTTAGATGCTTTGAAAGCCTAAATGTGGTGGATATGATAGCAGTGGAGGTTCTTCATTTAAAAGATTCTTAAAATACCACACAGCTGTCATACCTGTGTCTTTCCTTCTTACCCATTCCTCTCTAAAAATCATTCATCCCTAAACACTCCTGCATGAGGACTGCATAGGGAATGGAAAGGTTTCATTTCTTAGACTGCATCCAGGGAGCCTCCTTGTAGAGGTCTAGCTAACTTTTCAGGTCGAGCTAATCTGTGCTGGGAAGTGGCTTTCCTATGAAAAGAACCTTTTCCTAGATATTTTCTCTTGAATTTACAGTAACTGCATCAAAGCAGATGTCCTAGCCCAGACCACCTGAATTGAAAATACTGGTTTAGACAGTAGTATCCAAAAATGCCTTTTGAGGTATATGAACCTGTGAGATAGAGCTATGTATCATTAACTGAACTTTTAAATCTCCTTTTCTTTTGGATAGTTCAACCTAACTTTCATTCCCATCAGGATGGTAAACAGTCTGAGCTGAGGAAATGATTCTGAACCTTGTTTGTAAGCACTCTTGGGTCAGATTGAAAATAAGGATCCCCGTTATTAAATTGGGCTGATAGACAGCAGCTGGAGTATCTGGCCCTTTGTACTGACATCTCCTAAGTATGTACATTCAGCTGTTGGGACCTGAGCATGTGCAGTACATTATTTTCTCTATCTTTGTAATCTGGCAAGAAACCACAGTGCCCTGAAAGGTTACAGATGTGGCTATAAAGTTTGCATGAATACTTGCTCAGCTGCATGCATCACAGGTATCTGAGCCTGACCCCCCCTTGGAGTCAAGTAAAGGAGGAGCAGAGATTTCTGTAGTGAGTGCACCTTTAAAATAAGAACATAAACACCCACTACAGCATAGGAGTCCCCAGGCTAGCTATAATTTGGGCTAGTACAGCATATTCTGTAGCCAAAGATCCTTATGGGAGTGTTTCCTGCTTGCATATCCAGCTGCCTTTGGCTGCTTAGCCTGAATGATTTTCAGAAGCATCAGCATTCAGCGCAAGTCTGCAAGGAAGCTCGGCCTTCTGTAGATTTTGCCACACATGCCCCACCTTGGCTTTTGCTAAATATTAGGCATAAACCATTTATTTACACTGCCTCTTCATTTCTTGCTCCTGAAGATACGATCCATTTCCACAGACGTCAGCAATGATATTCCCATTTGCGTCAGTGTGGCATGGCTGGGACAGGCAGAAGTGGCCCCTGTGGCTGTTCCAAGTACGTCTGCTCCCTGGGTAATGAGTGATCTGTTCCATGTTCCCTGCATGTGCCACACGTTCAAGGTCTGTTGTTTCATTTTGACTGGCCAAACAGCCTGTGAAGTGTCACTCCTTTTGCCTGGATAAATACAGCACTTAGGATCAGGCATCTCGTTTGAATATTCATAGCAAATGTACTCAAAATGCTTTCTAAGACAGTTCTTCAGTACTTCATTTGGGGTCACTTCCTCTGAAAACTCTTGCCAGCAAACTTGTTCTCTGGAACACTGACAGAAAGAAACACAGAAAAGGTGAAAACATAATTGAAGCCAATTCCTTTCAAAATGGAATGAATGAATGAATGAATGAATGAATGAATGAATATTGCTGTCAAGTACTTGCAGTAACCTCCCAGATGTCTTTCTTAGACTTTGGATGAACTTGGCTCAGAAGTACCTTTTTTTTTTTTTTTTAAAATTTTGCTTTTTATTAAGTTTTTGAACAACATTTTACAACCAATAATAAATAAGGAATATTAAATCTCATACAGTCTTTCCTAGCTGATAAAGAAAAAAGTGTGCTGTATCCTACCAATATATCATTGTCTCCAAGAAAGCTTAGGTACCTTAGAACTGGGAATGGTCCTGGCTGCCCCAAATTGAGTACTTCCCTGCATTTTTTGGGGTAGGAGTGTTAGATTTGTAAATGTGTATTCCTACAGCTTTCAGTGAGACAACCAGGATGCTCTGTGCTTTGTCATGTATTTATAAGATGAGATAAATCATCAGAATGTGTCTTGGGAGATTTCCACTATTACAGACCTCAGAAACTTCATGAGAGGAGAACATCTCCCAGAGTTCATGTCTTGCTGAGGTCAAAACCTTGTAAGAACAAAGCTGTTCTAAAGAATTAAATGTGAACCTGATGTTAGCACTGATTTAATCTTGCTCATAAACTTCCAACTCGAGCCAAAACCTCTCTACATGCGGATAGCAGAGATGACAGCTTGATGGATCTGAAACTTCAAGCACTGTGTACAGTTGGTATTGCTAAGTAGGATGAGGGATGTGTAGAACCTTGGATAGTCCTGTTAGGATGTATAAGCCTTTCACAGTTTTGTCAGATGAAGAGCAAAGATGGATTTATGAGTTATGATGAAGGAAACTGGAACCTTCCTGCCAATGAATGCTAGGAAAACTCTTACATTTTCTCCAATTAACTGCATGCCTGCATGAGCCAAGGTGATTCAAAACTGATGGTTCTGCATGCCAGGACCCATAAACTTCAGAGAGTGCAAGTGGTTTTGGAAGATCCCTGTAAAAGAATGAGACCTTCAGGTAATAAATGGTATTTTTAGGGATTTTGATTGGTCGGTTGGTTGGTTTGTTTTTACAGTTAAAGGAAATTAAATGAAAGCCCAAACTTGGTTTCTCCTTTTGAATTAATTTGTGCTAATTATTGCTATTCATAGAACAGCGTGCCCTCAAGGTCCCAAATGTGCAGAGACTTACACAGCTATTTTATGTAGCTATTGAATCCAGAACTGTGAAACAACTGCCTACAAAGTTAAAGGTACATGTTCTTGCAGGATATGGGCAGGCAGAGGGGTTTGGAATCACTGTTACTTTAAGAGCCCAAACAAAACAAGGGTGGATGGAAAACATAAAATTAATTCTGTTTATTCAAACACAATTTCTGATAAATTGCTTGCTTTGAGGCTCTCTAGCTAAGCCTTGTGCAGGAGAAAGTAGTAAGGAATTACAAGTGAATGACAAAATCAATCAAAGGCAGGAAAGAAAAGCAGCCTCCTTGGTTTTGATAAGTATCAGTTCTGTTTCCTATGTGTTGGCTTCATCCACAGCCAGCTGTAATCAATAATATCTTTCTTTTGACTTCAGAGCACTTTGGGTGAAAGCCTGCTGCTGCACATGGTTGTTTTCCGCTGTGAGTCTCTGAGCACAGCTGTACTGTGCTGGGCTGGGCTGTGCTACAATAGTCCTGGACCTTGTGCTGTGCATGGTGCACTAATCCCAGCCCAGGTCCATGGCTGGCACAGTTGCATGGTCACAGCATGCTGCTGCAGTTGCACCATGCTGCAGAAACCTCTCATGCCATTCCCCTTGCAACAGCTTGTGGCTCAAAGGGAAAATGTACAGCGAAGGATGTGCTGGGGGGCATCAACACCAGCCACCTCTGAACAAGCTGCAGCTCACAGGGGAGTTACTGGGAAGAAACGAGTGCATGGCATTACAGTGTGGTCTTGTCTAGCCAAACTAATTGGGAAATTATTTGTTTCCTCTCCTCTTTCTTAAAAAAAAAAATTCCCTATCACCCCACCATGCACAAGCACACATAAATGGTCATGACAATGTTTTCACCCTCCTGTAGGAAAGGCAAGGAAAACTGCACAAATTTTGGTAGATACTTTTTGGTAGATCTACTTTTTGATAGATACTTTTCCAGTTTCATATGGAGATGATGCACTTCTAAATTACTGCAGAAAAGAGACTCTTGTAAAAAGGGATGGAGAGTCTAAAATGTAAATAAAAATAGAAGCATTTTGCAAAAGGAAATATAAACCTTTTGGGAAAAAAATTCAATTGCATTTTCTTGCTGTATTTTACTTTATCTCTATGATTTGGAAGAAGAGGAAGGCAACTGCACAGTGGTTCATCCAGCTGATTTTATGCATGTACATGTGGAACAAATCTCTTTTAAGTTGCTGGATAGTCTTGGAAAACCCATGGCATTTAGGGAGCAAAAACTGGTGGGACTGACATTACACCCATGCAGAGAATAAAGCAGATGTCAAGGCTTCTAACAAACAAAATTTCAGACTTTCTCCAAAATGTTTAGATGAAATATGAAGCTGAGATAATTAAGCTCTTATACTGTAGATTAGTCATCTTGTGTGTTTCATAAAGTAACTAGGCTGGGTTTTCCAAAGAAATCTAGGTTTGCTAGGTGTCCAACCTCAACAAAAATTCTCTTTGAAAACTATGAGGGTGGGGGTGTGTGATAATGAGGGTCAAAGCAGCACTAACAACACAGCACAATTAAAGGTATTAAAGGTAATTAAAGGTATCTGTGATATATTGAAGTATTACACAAAGAAAAATTTCAGCAGCCAGCCTTTGATGGAAGGATGTGGTAGGGAACCCCCAAAGTGTGAACAAGGTGTCTCTTGGTTCATGTGTTTTTGGGGTCTAATATTTGAGAGGTCAGTTTTAAGCACAGAGGCCACAGTTGTAGTCCCATCCTGTTTGTCATCTGCTGGGATCAGGCAGAAAGAAGAAAAGGGGATTTTTGAAAGGGCTAGAAGACTGAACTCAGAGATTTTAAATTATTTTGTCTAGAACTGAAAGTACGTTCCATGAAGTTTAAAAAAATATTTTATGATACATTTAGATGTTCAGGTATTAAGTTAGGCTCAGCTTTTAATACTACCCTCACACCCTGTTGCTATTTGTGTAAGACTGGGCCACCCTGATTCATAGAGTGATAGTATGATAGTGTTAAGAATAAGAATGGTGACTTGTAAAGAATATTGAGGCTGAATCACAAAGCTGTACTTCTGAAACATAAGTTTTCATTAAAAAAATAGAATGCCTTTTAGCAAGGAACTGCAGAGTGTTTTGAAAAGCTAATGATGTTATCGGTAGGTGATACATTTTGAAAATGGAAGACAAGGAAGAGAAAACATAATTTCCTCTAAATTTAGCATAAATTCTATTACCTCTGTTATTTTCCCATAGGCCAATGGCACAGCTTTCCTAAAGCATCTGCTTCCTAAATTATATGGTATGGTTTGTTCTTTCAGAGCCCTGTATTGTTTCTATGGAGATCAGTGCAAACACTCAGCTCTTCGTGCCTATATAGGGATTATGAGTTAAAGAATAAAAAGAGAACGTGAAGTTGGGCATTACATACATACTTAGGTACCAGTAACTTGGAATCCACTGATGGATCAGCAACTCTGAAAATTTGCTTTGTGTTTAGATTCAGGGAGGTGAGCACCAGGGTCTCCTGTGATCAGAGACCCCTTGGCCAGGGTCTGAAAGTTATTTACTGATCAGTCGTATTTTATCTTGATTTCTTCCTCCAATTTCCTTTTAGTTAAGAGGACTATTGCAATTAATCACAACAATGTTTTTAGACATCTGTGATGAGGATTTAACATTGCTGGGCACTTAATTAAAAGCACTTTTCCCATATTGTTACACAGATACCATAAGAAGCAGGTTAGGATTAGAAAGTGCAGATAGGAGGTGGAGGTACAAGTAGCTCATATATTGTTTTGTCCAAAGCCTCTGGCAGAACTGGAGAACGAACTCCAATCCTATTTTCTTGTTTGAATGTCTGCAACCCCAGAACAGCTCTTCTACCTTATCTTGCTCCCAGACTTTATTAGTGTGCAGCTGGACCTTGGCATCCCAGTCACTCAGTGTAATTATTCCACAGTGTCTTGCAGGACTTGGGTGCTGGAAGTATTAGATCTATTTTACATAATTTCTATAATTTACTCTTGAATGTCAGAAGGGAAAAGGAACCCCTAAGTTTGATTAGACACTAAATTCATTATTTCACATTAGAATTGCCTTCTCCAGAGGACCAAGGATACTTATTTGATTCAGTAACGAGAGCTCCAAAGGGTACTAATTTAGTAAGACTATTGACTGTTCATTACTCTGATGTTGCTCAAATAGCTGAGAGCATGTGTGGTGTTTAATGTGATCTTAAACATTACTATCTACAGTAAATCAGAAACAGGGCACAAGTGCTATAGCTGCTGTTTAATGATGTATGAAAAAGCTGCCTGGTAAAGTGCACCATTAAGAAAAGCTAAAACCAGTGCTGAACAAAGACCTGATGAAATATTGATATCTTTGCAGCCAGTACGATTTCTTCTTACTTGGCAAGTGAAGTCTGGGTTTCTGAAATATCAAACTTAACTTGAGCAAAGCAATGCAATCAGATGGATGGGAGCAAACTATCTATTAGGGGAAAAAACAAACCACAAAACAAGGGAAAAATAATACAGTTAGTCTTCAACATGTCAGTGTTTAGTTTATAACTGGGAAGACTTCCAGTTCAACCATTATTCCCTTTCCATTGAAATAGTGAACTTTCCCCACCCTAAAGCTTTCCTCTTTCTTAGAGAAAGAATCTAATAAAAAACAAACTTGGTAAGACAGTCCATTTCAAAAGATGGACTAAAGGATCTAAGATTCATCCCGCCTTTAAAAAGTGTAAAAAGACTGATGTTTGGGGAAGCTTTCTCAGGTCAGAGGCCATCATTGCCAGACCTTCTCTCAGAGATTCCCTTTTCCTGGGAAAATCATCATCACTTCAGCTGCAGTGGACTTGCATGTGCTTAGCAGGGAGAATGCTTCTCTTCTCTGCACACGTATAACTGAGACAATGGCTCTGTTCAGCACAGTCGTGAACACTGTTGCTTAACTCCAAACCAGCAATGTGCACTCACTTTTGCCAATATTTTGCCATAAAGCTAGTGTTTGTGCTTGTAGACCTGACTCCAGGATAGGGTTAATTTCTCTTAAGTTAGGAAACCACCTCTTTGACTCTTTGTCAATCAAGGCTCAAATGCCTGTGAAAATTAGGTTATTTTTTATTTTACTTTCAACTTCCTTGTTTCATTTTTTCCCCTTTCCACAAAACTCCGGCTTTTCTGTAACTAGGGCTGTGGGGGTCAGTGCTGTTACCTGTTTTAGCTGCTGCAAAGGTCTTGTGTCCAGATATGTGATGGAAGTTTTCGTAAATCAGGGTTGTATCATAGTTGTGGAAGTTGGCAGGGATGCCAGTATCTGTGCTTTGTGGTGAGAGTGTCTCTCTCACAGCAACACCTCTGTAGTTTTTGTTGAGAAAGACCTGAAGTTTCTCCTACCCAACTGCTTCATGAGTGCTTTGTGTGTCCCATAGAGCTCTCACTCAGCCTGAAAAGAAATAAATGTGAAACAGAGAAATGGTCAAAGCAGGGAGTTTAATAAAACAAAAACAAAAGGAAGTGCTTCTTCACATAGCATGTAATGAAATTGTGCTACTCATCAGCACAGGATGTTGAAGAGACCTGAAGAATAAACTCAATTCAAAACAAATAAAATAATGGGATTAAGCAACTTTATTAGAAGAGGTCCATTGGTGGTTATTAATGAAGTAGGTGGAACTTCCAGGTCAGGAAATCCTGGAGCCATCGATTTTAGGAAACAGGACACTGTAACCAGGGAAGAATTATGCTTCCCTGGCCCCATTTTTATATGGAGTTTTTATTACTGAGGTGTGCCAGGGACGTCAGGTTAAAGTAGAGCAGCCTTTCTGCTTAAAATATCCTGAAACCAGGGACTTGCTTCAGTCCAGGTGAAACCCACAGGTCTCTGCTCTGAGAGGGATGTTGCCATCTGCACAGAGGCCAAAACAGGAGGTCATATGTCAGGATTTGGCAAATGTCTGGAGAGAGCCTTTTCTCTCAGTAAAATCTCAGTGGTTGATCTAAACTTGGGGGAAGCTCCAAACTGACAGGACAAAGGCCAGACCCGTGGTTACTAATGTGCAGCATGGGCTCTCACCACTTTGTTGCTGCAAGAGGCTTTGTGTAGTTCTTCCTACTCCAATATATACAATAGTGTACAGAATATGTACACATGCATGTATATTTGTTGACTCAGGGAGAGAAGCAAAAAAAATGAAGAATCAAGAATCATGTGCTCAATCTTTGCTCCGGCAGCATTTCAAGTTTTTTGGGCTGCAGCATAACTCTTTTACAAGTGGGTACTTTAAAACCAAATAATAAAAGAGATTTCAGAGATAATTGATGTAGATCTGTGGTATTGTGCAAGAAAGTGCCCTGAAGAAAGACCCTGAGACAGGCAGCTCATTCAGGTTGTAATTAGCTCACAAAGAGTAGGTGAGGGGAGGGAGAAGCCTCCAGCCTTCCTACTCTTCTCAAACAAAGACCACCTTTACAAATATGTACGTATTAGAGCCTTTGGTCTGCAAATTTCTCTCTTGCTCACACCATCATAAAAGATTCAAAGAGCTGTATCTTTTTGATTACTAATTTATGCTGTTTACAGGCTGGGTAAGGGGAAAAGAAGAAAAGCTCTGAAAACTCCAGGAGCTGTGCTTTGTTATTAGGAGAAACCAGCATTCATCAGTGCTGTGCAGCCTGATACAGGATTTTATTTATTTGGAGAGGATCTAGAGTCCAGTTCAACAATATGGGTTCTCAGGAAACTAACATAGGGTGGGAGCAGTAATGATGCCAGATTTGGGGAATATTTGCTGAATGAGACCTGACATGGGTCTGAAGCCAGGGCTCCTGGAGATGCCAGTTCCACTAAATTGCAGGAAAGGCCTGTGTTCTTGGCTTTGTATGCCTCCCTCCCACCTCCTTCCCTGGATCAGCTTGAGGCTGGCCATGCACAAAATGCTCCCCTTTCTTGAAAGACATTAGAGCCATAATGACACACATGTATTTCATAGAGGTCACAAAATATTTTATCTACCTCAGGTGTGTGCCTGCCTGGAAGCAGGATAGCATTTTACTCTTGCTCTGTCGTGAGACTGCAGGATCACTCTCACTATCTGCACTGCACTGCCATGATCACCAATTTCATTTCTCTCAATACCAAGCCTTGATTTTCATCAGATGGGTCAAGATATGCAAGGAATTCAGGTCCAAGCCCTTCAAGAGACCCATGGGGGATCTCTGCAATTGCATGTTCCCCTTATTTCTCTTTTATATTATTCAAGCAGAAATATGACTTTCCTCCTTCACAGCATTGCAATTTGCACATTGAAGAACTACATATTGTAATCTCTTTGCATCTTTTCCCAGGATTTCTTAAACTCATTTGTTCATCTAAATATGTGACCAAAGCTTTTCCTCTCTTGCCTTGAATGGATGCAGACACTCTTTAAGTTAAAATAAAAAAAGACATTGGGGTGCTATCACTACTTGAGAGAAGCCAGAGGAATGAAATTAAGGCCATCACCATCATCACCATGCTTACTTCACACATTTGTGGGAAGGAAATTGAAAGTTCAGCAGCATGACTGAAAGATGGAGTCCTGGTTTGTCATCTTCTGTTCTTAGAACATACATCTTAGTGATTTGATAGATCACAAGGATCCCTGTCTCTGAAACAAAGAAGTAAGAGATGCTCTTTTGCTGGTGATGTAAAAGAGAAGCCACAGCAGGCCAGTTGAGGATGCACCCTCTGTTAGGCACGTAAATAGTTGCACTTGAGTAAGGTTAAGCACAAATACTGGCTGAACTGTTTCTCAGCCAAAGCATTACAAGGATGGATTGTGTTTCCTTTAGAACGTGAAAGGATGAAAAAAACCAGAGTCACACTTTAAAATATCAGTGCTCATGTGACACACATAATTTAGCGTGTGGAGTGTAGGTTTCTCTTTGCACATCAGTGGGCTCAGCTACTCTTTGTGTCTGTAGTTTTGTTCACTAGTACACACGCAGTCTGAGGATGCTTTGCTCTGAAAATGTATTCCCAGTTCTGCTGTCTTTAACCTGCAAGGAGTTTCACCTGATGACGACTGGACTTCTTCAAAAATTCACTTGTACTTTTAAAAATCAAAGGAGGTTAGAGAAACATTTTATTAATAGGAAAAGCTGCCTTTGACATCTGTAGAAGGAAGGGGAAAGTAGGCGTCATAAGTAGATCTTGTATTTGTTTTTCTAAAAGTTCAGTAGGGCTCAGTGGTCAGGCCTGAAAATTTGCAACGTGCCTCCAAAACCTGCTAGTACCCAGACACCAGCATGCACAAAAATCCACCCATCACGCCAACACATGCTTCTCTAGTTCAGAATAACCTCCTTCCCTGAAGGCCCACGTGCATAAAGTGCCAGTACATAACAGCTCTTCTAACTGAATTTTAAACTGAAAATAGCATCTTAGATTGGAAGTGCTGACATAGGCTTAGTGACAGCAGTGCCAGTTTAACAGTTGTATGCACTATGGAGTGTTCTTGCAACATTCCTCATCTGAAAGACAATCCGTGCATGGTATAGATTAGTCTGGTTGAAAAAAAAATTGTGGGGGTAGAAAACCCCAACTGTGGTCTTGGCTGGCAAACTCTGTGAACCAATGCAATCTGTGCTCCTGATGTTTGCTGCTTGAAGCTAAATAGGATATTTAGCCAAATTTCAGTTCGTGCTACAAATAAAGCTCAATTTGTGTGTGTGCATATGTGTGTCTGAGAGAGATGATTGCTCATTTAAATGACAACTCTATATATGATAATTACAGTCATTAATGAAGACACAGTTACTTTACCATAGATTACAAGGATAAAAGATCGCCCAAGAATCATGTTCTGGTATAGAGTCAATAAGAAAATTAGTCCAAATACTATCCGGAAAATTGTTCTTAAATAATGCCCTAAAGGTTAAAGGAACAATGGGTGTAAATTCAGTGGAAGAAATTTGAAAAACACACTAGAGGTCACTGTTGCTACTTGAGCAAAAGCTTTTCCTGCTTCCTTTTCATTTAAGACATTAAAGATCAAATATTTCAGCAGGGAAAAAGAGTACTTCTGTCTCTATATATTTCAAAGCATGTACATTTTGATATCCTAAAATATAAACCATATATTGATACAGAATGGATGGTTGTGCTATGATTGTGGAAATGCTATGTACTTTACTTATGAAGAACTTGGAGTCATAGGACAACACAGTTCTGTTTTGTGCAGCATCTTTCATACAAATGGCATCCCCCAACACTTTATAGCTTGTAGCATTAAATAATATAGCTTTAAATTACAGAGATAAATAATCAGTGGGAGAGAAATTAAATGTTATGGGCGAGGGACAAAAGAAATGTTAGATATTTGAAAGCTGAGAGAAGGCATAAATTGCAAATCGGAGCCAAAGATAAATGAGGAAGCCAAACAAATAAGTTTTGTGATGCAGGAGAAAATACTTCAGTCTTTGCAAATTATTCATGAGCTGGGTATTAAAGGGGAAGCAATAGTTTTATATCATAAATACAGTCCTATGCCTGGTTGTATTTATAAAGATGTGTGTATGTGTGTGTGTGTGTGTGTGTGTGAGCAAAGTGTGTATATATATATATATATAATATATATATATATTATATTTATATATATTTTATATATATATCTGCAGAAGAAATCCATCTGAATGCCCAAGGGTGTAGACACTCACTTTAAATGCAGGACTAGACCATGGCATGTTGCATTTGTTACAGCCTTCAGCAATTAAAAGGGACTGGATTTAGCGTAACATTTTTACCCATTGATATGGAGAATGAAATCATACACTTCATATAATAGGAATATTATCATAGACTTCAAAAGCAGAAGGTGAAATGTTCCTGCAAAATGCAGGTTTTTTTCTCTGAGGTCTTGGTTGTCTCATGAATGCCATTAAATTTCAGGAGACAACCAGTTTCTGTAACTGCTCAAGGAATTAAGATTGATAGTAAGGACTGCAAGTGAGTGAGAAGGCAGGTACATTGAATATTTTCAGAGATCATTATTCTGTGTTTGGTCTTCAAGCTCTAATTTTCATTCAACCTCATCTTTCAGAGCTGCCACTGAATTGGGTATGGGCTTAGGGGGTTGCCCAGTGATGGTTGCTGTTTCTGACAACTCCCTACCTGCTAACGTCATTGGGATGAGATTTTCCAGCTCCTTGGGAACATTGATACTTTTCCAGATTTCCCTCAGTCTCTTTGAAACCATGTGGATTTTTCCTCTGTACGTCCATTGCCCCCTATAAATAAGAAACTTGAGGGTTATTATCCCATACCTGCCAATATCACCACTTTTAGTGATAAAGGATTTTATCACTAAAATTTATCTGTGGTCTTATTGTCCCTTTTTTCCGTATGCCTGGGATTATCAGGAATCTGGCAGCCCACTTGGCTACCTCACTGGCTGGCTGTGGGCTGCCTGGACAGGTGGCCTCTGCCATGGACACACAGATTGTTTCAGTAGCTGTGGTCTGTTGGTGGTCTGGCATCACTCAATTCTAGGGGGTCTTCAAACATCAGCAGCTCAGGATTATCCCAAAACACAATAATGAATTACAGAATTGGGAAAGTAGCAGCAGGATTTTATCTACATATATTCTGTATGTATACAATACCAATTTATAGATTTAATACAAGTCAAGGCCATGTTAAAGCCTTAGGCTGTTCTTTTTTCCCCCAGAGCTGTAATATCTTTTTTCTGAGCTACTTTCTTCTTATAACATTAGGCATGGCCCTATCTTTTCATGTGACTCCTCCCAGAGACCTGCAATGTGTTATATTTAGACATCCAAAGCATTCCCTGATACCCAGGTAGATTTATTAAAAATGGAAGATTTTTAGGGTAAGGATTAGCAGCTGCTGAGGGGTGTTGGACCAACATGATCAGTTTCTCACTGTGATACGTGTGGCTATAATTTCCCTCTTGGACATCTTTGGACTGAGAAATTCTCTTCCTTCTAAACAGCAATACTAATCAGGGAAATGGGTGGAAAACTGGGGAAGTCACCCAAACCTGTAGGTAAGAGCTGAGATGTTCAAACTTGGATGCACAATTCAAGTCAGCTTCAAGAAATCTTATTTTGAGAGAGCCGCACAACCATTTTGTGGAAACTCAGTTCCAGTAGCTTCTTGCAGCTGTGAGTTTAAACTGGATGTGGCCAGAGAGCAGTATGTGAGGAGAGGAGGGAATGAGTAACTTAAAAAGACTGGCAGAAAAGTTCAGTTGTCTCCCTCTGGGTTTCCTGTTTGTATTGTTTTAGCATTGGTCTTTTACTGTGTAACACCTGGTCTTGACTCTTTTATTTGGTCTCTTGAACAGAGCTCTTGTCAAAGCCAGAAAAGAAAAGATGATACTAAAGCAGAAAAAAATTCATGTTGCAGGAGAACTCCTTCCAGGTTTGGGGTAAGTGTGAGGGATTCTGTGTTGTAAGAAAGGCTCAGTGGATGGTTCTGATCATTGTCTATAAAAGAAAACACTGCCCAAAGGATAAGGTGTTTTGGCATTGGCTCTCATGGCTAGTTTATCTTCTCCAAGTTTGTCAGCAAACCCCTGTCCCCCTTTCCTTTCAAGCCCCCCATCCAATTCCATTCCTTCCACACAGTCTTCAGTGACTATTATAACCAGAGATGGAAAATCCCACATGTTCTTTTCCTTCAATCATTCATTTTTCATCTCAGTGTATCCACTGCAGATGTTTCTTGTGCAGGCATATTCTCCTCTTATGTGTCAAAACCAAGACAAGGTATGGTGGTTGCCAGTGTCTTACACTGTGTGGCCCAGCAGATTGGATTGGAAATCATAAGTGAGCTGGTGAATTCCCAGCCCTGCTACCAAGCTGGGCAGGTAATTTCCTCTTTCTGTTTTCTCTCCCATCTTATTTTTTACTATAATTCTTTAGAACAGGGAATATCTGTTACTATGTGAATACACATAAGAGTATTCACAGGGGTAGTGTAATAGCTGCTAGACATTACTGGAATGAATATTATAAATAGCTGGAAGATGATTTAGCAATTTTAAGGACTACAGTATTTATTTCCTTGCCAGACTTTTTTTTCCATGGTTATTTTCCCCTTTGTCTATTCAGTGATTGCTTTCTCTGAATAAAAGCAGAATCTTACTTTCTTTATGAAGCACACAATGAAAATGTGAAAACTCTAGGTACTGCCTCAATATTATTGAGAAACAATAAAAACATGTCCTAGTATCTAGCAATCACTGCATGTGAGAGAAAGAGGCAGGAAATAAAAGAATCATGTTGCATGCCCTTACTGAATGAATATTAGCTCTTCGGGGTACTGTATTATCACAATGCACTTAAGAACTCCAAATTATTGTAAGTCTGAACCAAACTTACTCGGTTCCTTCCCTGTCACACAGGCTCAGCTGCTGATGTTATTTTAATCAAAGATTTGATCAACAATATTAGGAAGAGAGTTAGCAGTGAAAATTAACACATATGCTTCTCGCTAGGGAAGGGATTATTATTTTTAAATCTGCATTTAGTTTCCCACTACTCAGAGTGATTTCTTTGGAGATAAGCTCAGCAGCCAAAATGCTGTGTGCTGTGTATCAAAGACAACAGAAATAGTCACAGTGCCCAGAAGTTTACTTTATGTTTTAGATGCTTTTCAAGGTTTTTGAAAGAAAACAATCCCTATCAGTTTTAGTATGAGGTGAAGGAGCTTTCTACTTTGTAGCTTCATGTCTTACGTCAACACTGTTTGATGAAGGCTGTTTTTCCTGCAGTTGGATTCATAGTATTGGCCCTTTAATCAAACCTGGGTGCTGGGAAATTAGATCAGTCCCTTCGGGGGAAAGAAACATTCTCTGCATTTACGCTGTTATCCTCTCACAGCAGGGTAGCTTAAGTGAATATTTCTGTTTCCCGTGAGTGTCAGGAAGACAAGAGGTCCAGGAGTGGGGGGCTTGTGTGCAGAAGCTTGTCCAGGTACTGGAAGTAGCCCTTTTCCTTTTTGCCTGTCACTCCTCCTTTCCCAGCTGACTGGGGCAGACAGCATAGCAAAACTGCTAAGATTGGCTGCCCGTCCCTCTTGGAAAAAGCTTCCATTACCCTGTGCCACCGTCTTGGCAAAGTGAGCCAGCTTTGGAGCAGGATATGGAATTTCAGTTCCTCTGAATGGCCACGGGAGAAGCCTTAAAATCAGCCCAGTGCATTCACATCCAAGTAGATAGCGTGGTCCAGAATCCACATAACAGAGCTGAAACATGATGGCACAAGACATTTAACTGATGTCAAATTTAAATCCCTATTAAAAAGAAGTGTTCTCTAGTCTGCACCAGGCCATCCATTCTGGTAATCTCATTCCATATTTCTTTTTTTTTTGAAAGAAGACATAGATTAATGACAGAATGAATCCCAGCAGAAGGAACGCACTCCTTATAAGGCAGGCTTGGGGTAGAGATGGTGGAAATTGTAACATAGGACGACTTTGTTGGCAGAGAAAGTTGCATTTGTACCATTTATATTTGAAAATCCTTCACCCAGGGCAGTATAGTTCAGCCAAATTAACTCCATCTGGATAGACAGAGCTGAGGATTGCCTGTCAGAAAAGGACCTAGAATGGCATATTGTAACTCAGGGAGACGTTTTAAAAACCTTGTAGTGATTGTGGTGGATCTATTCAGACAAAGGGGGTGGATGGCAGAGGTACAGTGGGGACCCCTCAAAGGGATGAAAAGATCTGAACAACGCCTGTTTGTTCAGCCGTCTCTCCCAGCTAGTCCGCCCCGACTTGTTGTTGTCTTTTAGAGAAATATGGTTGTGGCTCTTGATGGTCTTGAATTAATATACAATCTCACCAGACAAGTGAATGTTCGCTATTTGCTCTGCTGTCAGCACATGATGTTTAGTGAGATTCCTGTGATGATTTCTAAAGCCCCGGGCTCTGTAGTCACATGAACATAGACTCACCCCTAGCTTCTTGTAAAAAAAAAAAAAAAAAAAAAAAATCCAGTCCCAGCTATGAAACAGAACTTTGATCCTCATGAGCGTAGAAGAAAAGGACAAAAGTGCGTTGCCAATTTGCGTGTTAAAAACAATGAACGGCAAATGAAAACAAACAACGTATTTTTTAATGATGTCAGAATCCTAAAACTGGAGAGGCTGGTGTGAAGGTTCAAAGCAGTGCAAAGCCATTTCACCATGTAGGGAGGCTTATCTAAGTATAAACTGGTCAGGTCACCTGTGGGTACTTAAACGCTGATTAACGTGTAGGACCACAGATGTCTACACAACATGGCAGATCTCACAAAACAGGCATTCATTGGCAAAGCCTGGGCTTGTTTGAGGCCACCCAAAACATCAGCAGAGAAAGGAGATAGTGCTTTTCCCTTCCTATTTCCTGCGTGTTAGAGCAATTCCCCCTCCCTCTCCTGGGGATATCGGCATTGCTATCGCCTTCCTGTCCTATAACTGCCTTAATGGGAAGGTACAGATGTACTCTCACATGCAAGTCTGTGTTGTCAAAGCTGGTGGAGATGGAAGGTTTTGCTAAATATTCATTGGCCTGCGGAGAGAATCAATAAGGCCATAATCCAGAGTGGAGTAAGGTTATGTACTCTATTTTATCTTCAGGTCTCAGGAGCAAATGCAAAAGTCCACATTTTAAGTAAAGACTTCTCAAACTAATGCACTCCTCTTGGCCATAGCAAGCCAACGAGAGTGACTTTGAATGGACCAGATTTACCTAAAGTCCTTGGTAGCCTAGTATTAAAGGCATTCCCAAGTCATTATATGTTTATGTGAAGTTTAAACTGCAGGGTATTTGTCCTCAGAGTGTGGTATGGAGGGAAAACAGGAAGGGAAGGACATGATAATGTCCTTGTCCTTTTGTGCACAGTGTCTGCAATGTAGCTTTTTTTTAATGTATTTTTCACTCTTATATTTTTGACACTTAAATGGAGATATTTTTTATGTATTACTCCTATGGCAAAATGTTTTTGAGTTTTCATGGAGCAGAGGAGGAAGAAAAAATGTTCTATATCAACTGAAACAGATTTCATTTTTCTATTTCAGCCATTGAAATAAAAAAAAAAAAAAAATCAATGATTAGTACAGCCCTAATCTGGGGATGTATATTTTTGGGATCACATTATGCTGAATATGTGCATTATGAACACAAAGTAAAAATCCATGCCATTATTGTGCCTGTTCAGTAGCCACTTTTCAAATTGAAATATCTCAGCCATTTTAAATGACATTTTTATTTTTGCAAAAACCCTAAAAGCAATTAGAGGGCAATATTGACTGTTCACTTGCCAAATTTCACAGTTCCAATGAAAGCTGGTTTTGAGTTACTGTACACAAGTGCAAAAAAGCATCCCAGATCATTTTACATACATTACAAGTGAAACCAAAAAGAAATCACCATTTAAAAGAAAAGAAAAAGCTGTTTACAAAAGAAATGCTTGCTCCCAAGTTGAAACCATGTGTCAGCATAGAGCAATCTGTTAAACTTGAGTTAAGAACCCCTGGAAAAATAAATAGTTGTTTGCAATGCCATTGCTGAGAACGATAATTCAAGCAGAGAGGTTTCATGCTGATGTTCTGCATAAGGAATGTTCACTATACGCCTTTGGTGGGAGAATTTTGTCTCTCTTCTGTCAGTAACATTTATTAATTACTTATTTTAGTTGTCCCTTTCTTAATAAAAAAATACATTACAAAACTCCTGCATATAGCCATTTACAAATGAACAGGATGGATTTCCCATAATTTTAAAAAATCATGGTCAACTCCTCTTTCCAGAATTCGAGGCTACCTCCAGTTCACCTGAAGGGCTATTAATTTCTCCTCAGTGTGAATTTATGAAGTAGAGTTATTCTTAGAGAGTTGAGTAAAGGCATAGGTAAGTCAACTCAAAACTTTTTTGAGGAGCTCAAACAGAGATGTTGCTTGTAACCAGAGAAAATTATTAGGACCCTCTTGCAGAGGTGCTTTTGATTGGATTGGTTAGTAAGTTATCCAGTTGACCTGACAGGAAATTGTTACATATACTGTTGTCCCTTGGGGATTTTTTCTCCACCCACACTTTGTCCATGCAGTGTAAAAGTCTGATGCCTTTGGGGTCAAATTCTCAGGGTATATGGTTTTGTTAAAATCAGTTTGGTTTCACTGTTGGGGTAAATCATAGCTCTGCTTTCCTATCTGCCATTAATTTATCTGTGGGCCATGAGCCAACACTTGTTTTTTCTGCCTCAGGGTTTGATTCTCATTAATGCTTATGCTTCTTTACACCTTCTTGGCAGTAAAAAATGGCCTTGCAGCAAAATTTTATTTACATCCATTTGGTGGCCCCCTTTTTTAACTTCTGACACACTTTTCTGCCTTTTCAATGTGTTGCCCTGAAGAACTCACGAGTACTTTGCTCTTGGAACAGAGTTTTCATTACTGTGTTGTCTACCCTCATGCATGGAAACCAGAGATTTTATCTGCCAGAAATGAATGAGTTTTAATCGTAATGGTCCAAGCAAATGTCATGATTCAGAGCGTAAGAGGATCAGTGGCGTAGATGGGCTGCACAATGAGCCTGTGTAAACAGAAGCTGGGATGTGAGAAGGTGGAATGGCTTCCTCTCCTTTCAAGAAAAATGTTAGCCTGGGAGAAAAATGGGGTTGCATTTTCTGAATTGGAGAAAATTGCCCCTTTTTTTACAAGGCCAAGTGGTGTAAACACAAATTTCGCAGCTCTCTTCCACACCCTGCCTCTTTTCACCCTTCTCACTCCTTAGGGAAACTGGACTACTTTCCTGGGACATCCCAAACAGAGTTGATATATCTGTGGTATTTTCTGGTGTCTGGGAAAACAATTTCCTCCTTCACTTCAAAATAACAATTGAGTGCCACACCATGTGCCTTTGAGATATGAGACAGGGTAACCCTGTGAAGAATTCAACCACAGCCATGCAGAAAAGGAAAGGGGGTTATCTGAGTGGGGTGACACAAGGGTGATGATTAGTAGGCTGCACTGAGCCATTGTTCATTGGAACATAGTCTTTATTTATAAATTATAAGTAAAAATCTGCTAACTGCCCAACTGAGGATACTTACTCATCTGTGCACTTCAGTCCAAGTGCAATAAATACAGATCAAATGTTCACCATCCATATAATAACAAGAATCTGATCCAAAGCACATTTTTATTTCTACAGGGTTACCTTCGATCACATTGTGTTTTGCTGTGTTATATATGGGTGCATCATTATTTCAAGAAAATAAAGAGATGGACCTGAAAACAATTGTAATTGCCAGTTGGAACTCTTGGGACGGTCTCTGAAAAGTAGTACCTTAGCCAATATCTATTCATACATTTTGTCTGTGCAATTTGCAGTGCCATTTATTCTACATAATTTCTTGATATTTTCAACTAGCGCTGAAATTTTTGAAACAATTAAATTGGAAAATTTGAACAAAAGCTGACTGGCAGGGATTGAAAGTAATATCAAAAGTTTCTACTGATTGCAATGGGAATTGCAGGTGCTCTTTGGCTCTGGGAATGCAGCATTTGTATTTTGTATTTTGTTGGATAATCATAAGAAAGTATATTGTATTTGACTTAGTGCCATATTCCCCATGATGCTGCAGGAATGTCCTGCTTACAAAACAAAGACCTCAGAAATGAAGAAACAATGTGCTGAGTGTGGCAGGTCTGAACTCACACCTCTCCCTTCTGTGGACAAATTTTGATTTGATCTTCTATTACCCAATTGTATCTCTTTTTGACACAACATCCCTGCCTAATTGAGAGCACCGGGTGGAATATGTGTAGCCAAAAGAGCAGTTAGTTTTGCATGCTTGCCATTGAGTAGAGCTTTAATTTATTATATACCATTCATCTCAGTCTAAAATAAGTTTTGGCCTTCCTTTCCCTTTTCTTCTCTTTTTCCTCTCCTCTCCTCTCCTCTCCTCTCCTCTCCTCTCCTCTCCTCTCCTCTCCTCTCCTCTCCTCTCCTCTCCTCTCCTCTCCTCTCCCTGTTGTGCCCATTTTTTGCAGGATCTGAGAGTATCAAAACCATTGAAAGTTTTACCTTCAGAAGTTGCCCTGGCAGTATGTTTGTCCCAAATTCATATGCACAGATTTAGACAATTTAAAGCACAAAAATTTCCTCTGGCTAGCATTTATTTGGCACATGAAAGTTGATGCCTCTAGAGAAAAAGTCAAAGTAAGCAATAATTAAGGGTGTAAGCAGAGTCCTTGGCATGTGCTGGTGGATGCGTGTGTCTCACCTATTATTCTAGGGTTGTAAGGGACTTTTGGGGACAAGAATACAACAAAATCACAGAGAACCAAACCACATAAAAGTCTGCTAAGACATTTTGACATTAGCTAGGCTAGTAGCAAATATTACTGTCCCGAGATGTTGTTCATTGCTCATGTCCTGGAGATTATTGTACTCAGTGCCATGGATGTAGGTGTGCTTCAGCTGCCCCCCCTCTTGGTCTGCCTTGGAACTTTGAGCCACATCGAAGGCAGCCCATGTCAAAGAATCATGGAACCATAAAATGTTAAGATGTTGGAAGATACCTCAGAGATCATGATCATCTCAACCTCCCTGCCACGGGCAGGGACACCTTCCACTAGACCAGGTTGCTCAAGGCTTTATCCAACCCTGCCAGGGTTGGGGCATCCACAACTTTCCTGAGCAACAGTAAAGAACTTCTTCCTAATATCCAACCTAAATTTCCCCTCTTTCAATTTATACCTGTTCCCCCTTGTCTTGTCGCTACAGTTCCAGATGAAGAGTGCCTCTCTGGCTTTCCTGTAGGTCTCCTTCAGGTACTGGAAGGTTCTGTGAGGCATCCACAAAACATTTCCTTCTCCAGGGTGAACAGTCCCAGCTTTCTCAGCCTGTTTCAATAGGGGCAGGTGCTCCAGTCCATAGGGGAAGTGCTCCATGTCCTGTTAAATGGCAAGACTCCATCACAATACACCCACAATTCCACCCACAGATTGAGCTCTTTCCTGCTGGACATACCTTTCTCTGGTTTTACAAGCCACACTGCAGCATCCTCAGGCTAGATGTAAATATGAGGCAGAGATTCTTCAAACACTATTTAATGTATTAACTCTCTTTTAATCCCTTTCCTGTCTGAAAACTGATAAAGCAGGATTTACAGGGGTTAAAAAGAAAAAAAGAAAGATCTGTAGACTTTTAATGCCTCCACTCCTGGAACATGAGTAAGGTTTCTCTAGAAATTTTTAGTTGTTGTGGATGGGATGTGTCTCATGTCATTTTAGATGACAGTAAAATAGATGCATGTGTCTAAGTCAGTTGTGGACTTTTACTCTTCTTGACTTTGGGGTCATCTATCATACTTTTAGGTCTCTGCTCAACAGAGCACCAGGGCACACGTTTTACTTTAAAGTGCTGCTTGCAGTCTTTGTTATGGAGAGGCAGCTTTGCCCACCCCCCTGAGTGCCAGGCTGAAGTAGCTTCTTAGTGTTCTTTTAATGGGATATTTATGAAGAATAGCAAAAAATATTCCACTACCTCCAGCTTTGTGCTAGACAGCAAAAAATTCCATGAAGCTGGAATTACAGAAGCTGGAATAAAAAAGTTAGTTTTCAAAGTCCTGTTTAAACTCATGCATACAGGTCCTCATCTCCAAAGCAAGGTGTCGCTGTTTCTGTTACAGCTGCTGTATCTTTTGTGTATCTGTGACAAGCTCTAAAAACCCTTTTTGCATGGTTGACTTTAAGAATATTACAGAAATGTAATATTCTTTCAGCTTTAGGGGAATTTCTTGGAAAACCTCTGTTCTGTCATCTATTACTACCAGTGGCAGCCCACATAAGAGAAGGCCCACAGACAAGAAGCGTGGAGCTTTTTGTGTAATGAGGAGGCAAGGAAGGCTGTTCCTACTGTCTTTAGCTAAACTGGACAATGTTTTTTCTGGAACAAAACTTCCATGTTTCATCTAGAAAGGGGAGGGAAAACCTTAGCTTTAGCTTCTCTATAAATATTTGCACAATGTAAATTCTCAAGTTTCTGTGTGATAATCTTTAATTGTTTTAAATAATCATAGTAAAGAAAAGAACCACTGATTTTTACAAGATAGACTGCATGCAATTATGTAAGGAGGTTGAAGTAGTGGCCGAAATGTACACAGTTCATTGAAATATGGAAGGAATGGATTTGTCTCAGAAAGTCTGAGATGAAACAGAGCTATTTCAGGAAAGCCATTACAAGTGTCAGCCTGGAAACTGGCAATCTCTGCACCTGCTAAAGATCCACATTAACACCAGTTTCCACTGCACCATCTCTTGGCTGTTTGAAAAAGAACAGCACAAATTCGGATTTCAGAAGACCTTACTAATGGCTTAGTGGAAGGAGGTGAAGCTACAATGACTTCAAGAAGGAAAAAAAGAACAGAGCAGCTGACAAAAGGGTCTACTGTATGTTCAGAGGGTTTTGAAAGCTGGGCTGATGTCAAAATTAAGTTTGTGGACTCATGTGAAAATTAAGACTGCCTCCTTGAAGCTTCTGGCAGCTGCCCCAAGAGCCCCAGTTGTTATAGAGCAGTTGCATCAACACAGTAAGTGACACCCTTAGTTACTTGGATGTTATACCTGGCTCTTGCTCTGCTTACTGTCCTTGCTTTGGGTCACTTGAGGCTGTTTATTTGCATGGAATAGGCTGTTATGAGTGTTTTCTAGGCTTTCACTCTTCACTTTCGCTGAAGTAAAATTCCCACTTTCTACTGCTCCACACAAATACCAAAGGAGAGGTGTCCAAGCCTAAGCCCTCGATCTGAAGGGGGCTCTGAATTTTGGATGTGTCCCTCATGCTAACAGCGAGCTGAATTGAAATTCTGTGTCTGACCAACTCCAGACTTTCTGGGATTTGAAAACTGAACTTGAGATTTGATATTTGGCCTAGCTTCTTAATGAAAATAGAAAATTCCATTTCTTCGTCCCTCCTGAAGAGCAGCCCATGCAAAACCTGATGAACTTGAGATAAAAACAAGGACTAGCAGGATGCTACGTCCCATCTCAGACAGAGGTCAGCAGGAGTTTTGAGTAACGTGGCACTGGCCCCTCTAGCTGGAAACTTCTTTATTTGCCTCTGAGATCTGCAGCCACTGGGATTTGAGACCTACACAAGTGTGCAGTGGTGAGTGAGCCATTTCTTTTGCTCAGAAGAGGGTATTTGTGATGAGGGAAATCACAGATTTTACGTGCTCACATTTTTTGTTCCTTCCTAAGCAAAAAGGGAACATTTAGAATGCCAAAATCTTGTCTTAATGTTTCACGGAGGTAAGTCTTTTATAAACGCATGCTGTAAATGGCTCTATAAATTCTCCACTATGGAAAATTGCTATCTGGTTTGAAACAAGGCAGGATAAATAGAACTATAAAAGGTTACCTGGAGTAAACAGATAGGGTTTCCAAAATGTACCACATGAGATAGATTGGAGCTCATAGTAATCTGTTTTCCACGCTTAACATACGATCAGCATCAGCTGAACTCTGTAACTGAGCTGCCATCTGTATCAATCCTGTTCCTAGATGTCTTGGCCCTGTTAATGAAATCTGGAAGTGGAATTGTAAATGGATTCAGTGAATGGTAGATGTCAGCCCATTGCGTGATGGGCAATCATCAATCATCCACTGTCAGTTATTTCTGTCTCAGTGAGTAAGCCTTTATTTAAAGCATAAAGTAAGAATGTTGCCAGACCACAGGAACAAGCCCTGAGCTGTGTGCAGGTGCTGCTATTCACAGCTGCCAATTAAACCCCTGACATTTCCATAATGGCCAAGAGGCAAAGCATATGAACTTGATATAAACATTTTTGTAAAAATTAATCTCAGTTTATCAATACTTAACTTTTTTTTTTTTTTTTCCCCCAGAGAGACATACAACATCCTACTTTTGGCCTATTGTTTGTTTGCTGTAGAAAGAGAGAAATATGAGTTGGAAAGCAGCCAGGGCATTCATTTCCCCAGGATATACAGTAGATTCCAGTGGCTCATTTCAACCCTTAATTGGGGAGAGAAAGCACAGTAGTGAGGAATTCCACCTTCAGAAAATGATGTGTGTGCCCCTTGCCCCCCAGCCATGTGCACATGCTCAGCTCCAGCATTTCTCATCACATGCTGGCCCTTACCTTGGTAAAAATGTAATGTTTGGTTTGGCAAATGTTGCTCCTGAAGTTACCCAGCCCATTGTGGTTTGTTGCTGCTACACCAAAATTTTGCCTTATTGGGATTTTTATTCAGATCTCTGGACATACTTCTTCTGTTTAGTCCTACTCATTACCCCTCCACTATCTGAAAAAAAAAAAAAAATTAAAAATCCAAACCACCAGAACCTAAAAATGTGAGCACATTTTAACATGTTCATTATTTTCTTTAGGGCAGGAGAAAAAAATAAATTGTCATCTCAGCTTATCAAAGATATGCAATACTTTGCATCAGTATTGCTGCAAATTTATATATATTTCATAAAATTTCATTTCATTTATATATATTTCAGTGATGAGCTAGAGTGGGGTTTTTTTTCCTAGAGAAAATATTTTCATGGAAAAAATTATATATTTCTATAGAAAAATAAACTGCCTAGTACTGCCACCTGACATTTATAGTTTGGAGGACATAAAACTTTTCAGAGGTCCTTTTATTTCTTGCTCTCAGCTGTTTATAGTTGTTCAGGGGTACCCTGATCTGTAAGTAAATACAGAAAAAGAAAGGACTGCATTCACATTTTGGAAGATATTTCATTACATGCTGATTGCTCTGCCCCTTTTTGCTGCAAAGACTGGGCAAGGCAGAACACTGACTGGGAAACTGGATAGCACTGGGGCATTTTGAACTTGTCTTCTTCACTCTTTATAGTACTGAGGAAGATCACATAAGTTATCCAGAAATTTGAAGTAGATTCTCATGTTTCGTACTATCTAGTTGTAAAATGCTGCACTATTGGATGAAATTAATTTCTGAAACATGGTGTATTGAATTCTGTTAACATGGTATATTTAGAATTGTTGTTAGAGATCTTGCTGGAATGTGGGTTTTAAATTGGGTGTAATTGTTTGCCCAACAGCTGTACCACTGTTCTCACTGTCAGATGCAGAGATGCCAATGCTGTTTTATCAGCATAACTTATTTTATTTCACCTGACTGAAACAAGCAGTCATACTTCAAGCATTTCATGTAAATGGAAGTGTATAAGTGTATCTGAAAATACTGAGTAATTTCCTACCTATCATGGATCTGAAATTTTAAGTGTAGATTGAACTTTACTCAATGTTCTGGTTTCTTTGTCGATACAGGTGCCTTGTGAAGTTCCACATTGCTTCACATTTCAGGGATAGATGTTGCTTCAGGACTAGTTTTGAATTCAGCTAATTCAGCTTATTTTCCAACAAGTTTCTTAATTTTCAAAATTTTCTTTTCGTTAATCTTCATTCAAAAACACTCAAAATATTTGAGATCTGCAAAAACATAGTCTTTAGATATGAAATAAGAATGTTAAAACCAGAGAAACATTTTGATTAGGTCTCTTTACAACTTGAAGGACCAAACTGAGTTATCCAGGGGAGATCAATTAATCCTTCATATATTGCCATTTTATTTTAAAATAAAGAAAAAAGAAAGCCCTAACTTAAAACTGTCTGACTTTAAAAAGTCAAAAACCAAAAAATATCCCAAGTCTCAGCATAAAGTGCCTCTCTATAGCATATCTTTGTGGCTGTAAGGTAATTTCCTGTGTTCAGGATGACTCAACATTCATTATCACCCAAGATGACCATCTATCTACTTTGGGTACTTCCATGTAAGCAGAAATCACTGAGGTCATGCTGCTGTATTGTCCCCTCTGACTTGGCCCCCCTGCTCTGAGCTAAAAGGCAAAGGCAAAAGGGAACAATCCCTGTTGGGCTTAGTTCCTATGCTCTTGTAGATGTTAAGGCAATAATAACAATATTACTCTGAGTGTGTCCACACGACAATGCCGAAAACCCCAAGCTGGTTGTAAATGGACCATTGTGGATACTGGACACGGTCAAGATGAAACAGCAGAGAACAGCAAGAGGACTAATTTACCCTGCTTTTTGGAGGTGGTAGCTCCATATGGGCCAGTTTATCCTGCCAGAAAGCAGGCTCATTTATGGTTAGCTCATTTACAGCTAACTGACTACTGGAATTTGCAATGTGTGATTGTCTCAAATAAAAATATGGAAGCTGGAATTTTGAAGGTACCTAAGGGCTTCCTTTGAAGGTGGTTTAAGAAGTTGCTACCTCCAGCGATCTGTTTGGCAACTTCTACTGCAGATGATATTCCCCATGAGTCAGCACATGGGATCACGTGCCCACCTAAGAGCCTCGTGTGTTAACAGCAAAATATTTTAGCTTAAATCACTGAAGATGATGGGCTTACATTTAGAGTCCTACTCTAAATGATGAACTTGACCACACCAGTTATACCTCTTGGTGTGGCAGACGCAGGCAGACAGTTTGGTGATAACGCTCCATATCTTCTTTTACAGAGCCCAAAGAGTCCTGAGTGCCAGGGCCCATGGAAATGTCTTTCTGCTTTTCAGAGTTTTAGTGGTTGGGCACCTCATTCTCCTCATATCCTGTCAAAAATGTTTGTTTTTTAGGATTCTGGCACTATCTAGTCTCCTACTGTAAAATTTGATTGTGATAAAGAAAGCAAAGCACAAACTCAGACTTCCAGCCTGACATCAGTGAGATTTCTCAGGTGCTTAAATCAAAACATATTTTTAAATTAAAATTCACTTATCCAAGTTATACCACCTTTAACTTCAGGGAAGTGAACACTCCCTGTACAAAGGGATACTGGCATGTAGAGAAGAATTTGGCATTATGAGAGCAAACAAGTACCAGTAGCCATTCTTCCTTCTCTTGCTGCACTCACGCATGATGAGCTTCAGGTCTGGCTCTTGCTTCCCTGCTCCTGAAGCTGCCCAGCTATGATCTAGTGTGCTGACCTTACTAGCCAAGTAATGGCTTTCATGCTACCAAATCCCATCAGGAACTTCATGTCTCTTGTGGTAGTCTCCATCCATGGCTAACTTGTATTATCTTTGGCACGCTTAAAATTGTGATGTTATGTTTCAAATGTTTTAAAGCTGAAACACACAAGCTCTTTTATTTCTCTTCTGCCTTGTAGGATTATTTTAGCTCTACACACGCAAAACCTCATATTAGGCAAGAAATTAATCATATCAGGGTAAAGTAGCTACTGAAAAATTGCCAAGCACCATAAACATTGGTCAAAATGCAGGCCAACCATTTGCACAGCGAGTAATTGAAGCTAGAGGTTCACTGGAGCGGCGCGTAACTTTTCATATTGAATTAGAAAGCTTTTCAAACATAAAATGATATCTGAGAAGACTGTACTACCTAAAAGGTTTCAGTAAACACTGAAAAAAGAAAAGTGTTAAAATATGCTGGAGAGATCAATCATGCTTTGTGGTTACTTGCTCCACGTAGTTTCACACACATTCTCTGATAAACAATGTCCCACACACTCTGCCCAGACCCATTATTTTCTTCAGCACCAAAGCGTCAAGGGCCAGATCCTCATTTGGTTTAAGTCAGCAGAGCTCTGCTGAGGTTGACTGCTTGCCATTGATTTATGCCAGCTGAAGATCTGGCCTGAAGAGTGACAAAAATATAATTTTATGTTTTATTTATGGGTGTAAAACAATAGTCCTAAAGGGAGCAGATGTTCCATGTCAAGGGAGGAGGTTTATTAAATGCAATTCCAGACACAAAAGCTAATCTCTGTGGTCAGGGAAGGCATGAGGCCTGTTTTACATGATGAACTTTAATTGAAATCTTGCTCTTTTGTGTTCATTTATTTCTTCTATTTGGGAGCTGACAAGCATCATTTAAATTACTTACCAGCTGCCAGACACCTTAAAAAACAATAGATAGTTGTGTTAGACACCTGGAGAAGGTTAGACAGTCTTCATTTGTCTTCCCAGTACCTGCTGAAATAGTCTTAATTTGGTATCACATATTTTTAATTAAGTGGTCACTTCACTAAAGAAATTTCCATCTGTTTCAGATGGAGCTGTGGGGAGAAAGGACCGCTCAGTTTTATGGAGGGTTTTGCAATTGTAAAATGTCTTCTTTTTTTTTCAATTTGGATTTGAAACCAAAGGATTTTGAAATCCTCTCAAAAAGAGAAGGGAGTGTCTGCCTCTAAGTCTCAGGCCCCAAACCTCTTATTGTCCCCAGCATCAAAACTATTCCCTTTGTGGATAATCTTCCCTCTGTACGTCCTAGAGCAGGAGTTCCTTGGCTGCCAAAAACTGAAGTTAGGGAGCCGAAAGCAAATCAATGGCAAAAGCCTGCTTGCAGGAATGTCACAGTTTTTGAAGCACTCCTCATCATGTTTTCTTTCAGTGAGCCAACATTTTTTACTCCAATGGCACTGTACCACCCTAAGAAGCAGAGAGCATTCAGTGATGTGCCTTTTCCTTGGTTTTAAATGCCACAGAAATGTACCATGGTGAGATCTGAGCTCTTGAGAGACACACAGCAATAGTCAGCTGAGCAGTCCTGATTCAAATCAGATAAATTTTGGACCAAAATGCATAAGGATGAGATTTACTCCCTGACCTTCTGTGTTCCTTCCCACACCCTTCCAGTCAAGTACAGTACATGGATTGCTAGAGAACAAGCTGTACTTATCAGAGGCCAACAGTGACATGCTAACTGGAGCTTCAGAAAAGATGGTAAGTAGAGGAAAACTGGAGTAAGTGTTCCTATATTCCGTTAAAATGAGGAACAAAAGTAAAGACTGAGGAAGGCTGTGTATGGAAAACAAAATGGAGAGGGAGCTGACTCCAGTGTCTCAACTTGGGTGGAAATCTCACATTTAATGTGTGATTTTGTCCTGAATCAGGCTGAGCATAACAAGTTTGAAGTTGTCTATGAACCAAAATTAGTAAAAAGAAACCTAAGGCTAAGCTAACAATGGGATGCAGGGTATGCTGAAACATTTCATTCATGTTTCAGCATAATTTTTTGTTAATTCATGTTAGAAATCTGGTGCATCTTCATTGTAACACTTTTCAACACAAACAGCGGCAACAACCACAACCATCCTTCTATAAACAGCAAAGAAGGAGCTTCCAAGGTTATAAAAATGCCCAACATTTGTTAGCCTCCCTGGATAAGAAGTTAATGGAATAAGTTTTTCACAACAGATTTATTTTGTTTGACACAACATTTGTTTCCTTTCAAAGCCACTCTGAATAACATTTCCAGTTGCACATTTCCAAAGGCATGACTCACTTCATGGGATGGAATATTGTCTATGGTAAATGTATTCTACAGCCACACTGGGCCTTCTAGACTCCTTTGTAAGCCTCCCAGGAGAGAAACAGACCCTTTAGGATACAGTCACACCTGTTTTAAACCTCTGCTTGAGGATGATGTAAATTAGAGCCTGAAACTGTCTTTTTTCCCTTATCACTAAAAAGCAGTGTAGGATGACTAAGGATCAACCTTATTTCACCTATATATTCTTGTCCATGGGGATAGTTGCTGTAGTATATTGTGGTAGAGTTCACATCTCCAGATACCATATGTAAACAAGTGAGAGAAAGGTTTATGCATTGGAGGGAAGTCACAGAAGAATAATAAAATGTTCCAAAAATACAAAGGGCTTAGTTAGAAAGAAGTATGAAAGTGCCTAAATGTACACAAATGTAAAGTGCAGGATGAATATGTTATGTGCCTAATTATCACTTCAAATGTGAAAGCAAACCGAGGGACAGTAAAAATTAAGACTTTCCAGGGAAAGAAAATAGAGGGTGGGTTGTGATTAAGGGGGAAATAATTTTCTTATCAGATGATCTGTTTAGTCTGGGGACCAGTTTTCAGGAGAAGCAGTAGCCTCAGAATTTGAGTCATTTCATGCCAGAGCTTGGAAACACACAATAGAGATTATTCCTGTCTGGGAAGGGAATGAAAAAAGAGGGTCTACGGATCTCATCCAGCCCTCACTTCATTCAGCAGGAATCTTTTCCACTGACTGAAGTGGGATTTGGATCAGACCCTTTCTTACCTACCATGTTGATGTCTGTCTGAAAAGACTTAGGAAAAGACATGAACTAGAGCCCAAGTATGACACTAAGAATGGCTTTTTTGGGCTGCTGTAAGGAAAAAGGCAAGTCGCAGAAAATTATGAAGCAGGCAGCTGGCAAATCAGAGGGACTGTTTTACAGCTGCAAGCTGAGTCAATCTCTAAAATGTCTTTATGGAATTAAATGACATTAGGCTTGGTGTCGGTAATTCCCTTAAAACTGTAAGCAAACACTTCTCAAAACAGCAGATCCAAGGGCAGCGTCATCGCTTGGCAACTTTTGCTTTTGCCACAGCAGGGCTTTGCTATCCTGCTTACTTTATTTTTACACCCAGCATTTGAAAGAGGTTTTGCTATGCCTAACAAAACATAGCTACATTTTATATGTGATTCAAAAGAAAACAATAATAACAGAAGTGGGGTAACATTTCTGTATATGCCTGAGTGATTCCCTTTGCCTGTTTTGAACCTACCTAACGGCAAACCTCACTTCATTCTACACTGTTCTAATTAATTTGACAGGACTGGAAACTTGCTCTTCCTGTTCACACTTATTATTCATCTCTTCAGAATGCCCTGTAGGGAGTATGAAGCACAATAAAGCAGTATTTACCAAATCCCTCAATGCTAAATGCACCTTTTAAGCTGACTCTGCACAATGCCAGCAGTGAGAAGATCTGACTAAAGGGCAGCCAAAGAAAAACAACATTTTCCAGAGCATCGTCTTTTTACACATGGCTAGCAGGTCTTAGGCAAGGAAACTATGTCTTTTTGCCCCACATCAAATTCTACAGTAGGCTCTGGGGATCCCAGCTTAGTCCTACTGTATCTGAAAGCTTTGCCATAGCCAAAGCAAATGACAGAGTGATCATACTCAATAAGCTCTGATGTTAGTTCACAAGAGCCACTGAGTAATTTCATACAGGCATATCTTTTAAGCTTTCATCAGCCAAATTAGAAACATCATAACACAACATAAAACACATCTGAAAAATCCATTGGAGACAGGAACTCAGAAAAATGCAAGCAGAAATAAGCGTTTTGAGATTTAAGCGTTTTGAGAAAATACTGAAATTGAATGTTAGGTTTTCTTTTTTAAAATCCTCATTGCAGAAAGGGGCCTTTTACAAACACACAAGGTGACTGAGGAATTTAAAAAGTGAAACATGCTTATTTGCACACACTGGGAAAGTAACTCAGACATTTCATATTTTAAAAGTGAAAGATCAATGAAAGAGATTTTCATCAGCAAGTTACCAGTTGGGTCCTCAAATTTAATCATGAGTTCCCTTTGCACCTTTATGTCTTTGTAAATCTCACTTTACATGAAGCTAAAGGTTAAGTTTTCTGAGTACCTGAGAAAATTTCTACACGACATAGGGCAGCACTGTGCACAAATACCCACATCAGCCCTAAATGAACCAACTCAAGTACCAAAAGGGCCAGAATCACTGTAGCAGAGCTTTTTTTTTCCCCAGCTTTCTGCTCTTAACCTCCAAATATTTCTTTGTGTGGCATCCACCAGTTAGATGCCACAGTATGCAAGTCACTGTTTTCACTGGGGACTTACTTTCAAAGAGGTGTGGAGAAGCAGATAGGCATTCAGTGGGATTTTTCAAGGCACATGTTAAAATGGAAACTAAAGTTACTGCATTTAGATGCTTTTGAAAGTTGAACACTTTAAACTCCTGAAAAAAATCAGAGAATAAAATTCCTGATCTGCTTCTGAAAAATTTACATTGAGTCATTTTTCCTAGTTCCTGAACCTTCTTTTTCATATTTCATGGAAAAGCATGGACATAATCACACACAGGCTTCCTTATTCCCTTTAGTCCTAGCTTTTCTTCATTTATCCACTTGTTCACCTATGGAAAATTTAAGCACTATTCCTTTCACAGTCATGGAGTTCTTACACTGATGTTACACTGTTCATCTTTAGGCAAAGCCTAATGAAGACAAACAGGAGACTCCCGTCAGTTCAGCTTGGTTTTGGATCAGATCCTAATAGAGAGGAGTTGGGCTTGTTGAATTGTAGATAGGATAACAGCTCAACTCCTTCAGGCGTAACTCTTCTCTGAACTGTTGTAGAGGAAAACCCACTCTAAACAGAATGAATCTGGAAAAAAACCTTGGATAATTGGGAGCAGAATGGGTCCATTGACTTCAAGAGGAACTACTGCATGAATAAAAGGTGGGCTGGCATTGGCTTTTGCTGTGTTACATATAAAAGATGGTTCTTGAAACTAATTAATCCTTGAAAAGATCAGCTGACCCATCTCATTGTTAGCAATACATTTTTAATTATTCATTTTAGTCAAGCATCATTTGAACACAAGTCAATTTGCAATTTCATTAGAGTACAGAAAAGGCCTGGGGTCTATTCCCAGTAAAAAGGAAAAATCTCTGGCAAAATTTCATAAAAGATGTTAATCCTCTAATTAATTTTATGTATCAAGCAAGAATTAATGTGTCCTGCTATTTAAGCAGAAGTCATCTTGCCAAGAAATGCATTTTGTCATACCTTCCCCTCCAGGAAAACCTCTTTACAAGCTTTGTGGCAAAACACCCTGGCAACTAATGACTAGCTTTGAAGCAACATTCACAGACCATTTGCTTTGATGACATTTGGAGCTTTTTTCTCCCCCCCCACTACTCATTCCAAAGTCTATTGTAAGTGTAGCGCTCTCACTGCACTGCTTTTGAAAACTAATCAATAAAGTAAGATTTGTCAGGTTGCATCTGAGGAGTATCACATCTTTTAACTCCCTTCTTGGTTGAGCTGCTGTACACATTTTTAAACTAAACCTTATGAACAGATTTGAGTATGTTATAGGTACTATATTCACAGGCATACAAGTGTGACGCCTTTCTTTTCTCTCTTATATTAACTTCAAAAGCTTAAAACTTCTGCCAGTTAACCTTCCGTAAAACTGACATTATATGGTCATCATACATAATCAAGTGATGGATTGCATGCCAAGAAGTCACAAAGAGCAAATGTTTACACTTGTTATAACTATGACAATTACAGTATTGCAAAAATGGAAAAAAAAATTACTTCACTCCATGCTGAAGAGCTCCAAAGAAAACACATCCATGTTAGTAAATACTGAAACGCATTTTGAATACTTCACCAGCATCAGCATAAATCCTAGAGTGAGGCAATCTGTACTCACAGAAATGAATCGAGATCAAAATATGGGCCACAGAGTTTCATCTTTATTCTAACTTTTGACTTTTCTTAATCAATGCTAAAATCTTTAGGTCCGATTTCTCATTTCAATGACTTTGTGCTATGTGTCTCAACTGTACCTCATCTAATTTAATAAGATGCAAGCTAAGGAAGTACTTAAGTTACTTATCAAGGGTTTCAGATGACACATTATTATTGTACTCAAAAGTCAATATTTGCTAATCATGTTAGTAGAGGAACTGATCCAGCGCTACAATTCTTGAATTGCAAAGGCATTTAAGATTAATTAAACCTGTCTTCTCCTCACTCGACACATACACACATAGCACAACACCCCCACCCCCACCCCTACCTCTCTTCTGAAATGGACAAGTCAGTGTCTTCATAAGGAAAACCTGTCTAGTCCACAGCTGCAGGATGAAAACCTCTTGATTTTCTCAGCTTTCTACCTCCACTGTTGGGATGGTCATGCAGAGCCTGACTTCAGGCACCAGAATAGGTCATGTTCAGCATATTGGGGTTGTGCCCTTCTTCTTTGACAGCAGTATGACATCAAACCAGGCCGTTGTATTCTACCTGTGATCTTTGCACAAGACTGCAGTTGAAATCAGGGGAGAACTGCATGCTGAGCAAAAGCAGAGCCAATCTGGCAGTGTGACACAGGTGGGAAAAGCCTGATTGCTCATCTTGTTTCAGTTGGGATTGTTCATCCAACAGTCTCACACACTAAAGGTACTGAAGTGCTGAGCAGGTCTCATTCCACATAGTGGCAGAAGAGCAGTGAGTTTACTCCGTACTATTTATTCTAATTTTCATTTTATCATACATAATGGGGACAGCTAAAAACTGATCTATGTGTTTTTTCTTTCTTCCAAAGCTGTTGCTGAATTTGGTGTGTATAACATGAAAAGATTTAGCCTAGGGCTAGGTGCAGTGTAGCAGGTAATGCGCAAGCTTCCACATGCAGACTTGCCAGTGCACAGACAGGCTGGATTTGTAACCCTTCTGCCACAACAGCTTCTGTCTCCTCTGAGTGTACCATCAGCTGCTCAGAGGCCATGTCAGTGTCTGGACACGTGCATTTGATTAGCAATGTGGTGACTTCCTGATAGGATCATATATTTGTTCAGAACCTGGCTTAGAAGGAGGTTCAGATGTGCCTTGAAGCAGGAATCTCTTAGTGGCTGAAATGTGGCTTACCTGCTACCCAGCATGTATTACTGTAATTGGTGTATTATTGTGGTTTTCTCTAGCTACTTTAAGCAATTATGATACTGGTCTAAACAGAGTGGACTAAATTTTTTATGAGAATAATAGAGCAGAGTGAAGAATTCCAATCAGACACATAAGGAGAGATTTTGATCTACATAAAACTTGGGCAAACCAGAAGGATGGGTCTATCTATACAAGATTAGCCCAGATTAACACTCATAAATGGGATAGTAGTATTGGAAGCTACAGGTCTGATTCAACAGAATCACTTGTAAAATTGGTGTATTGCAAAGACTTTTAAAGTGGGAAGTGCTCACTGTTATCAGGAGATTGAACAGATATTGTGTATTAAATCGTACAGTGACTGCATGGGGTTTGATAAAAGCGTGTAGAACATCAGCATGCACATTAAGAAAAGGAACTGTTTGGAGCACTGTGGTATCCAGCCTGCATACATTTCAGACTGGCACATTATTAAGTATAATGCTCAGGTGGACATTTTGCGAAACCAAAACGACACATTCTGTTTAATATTCCAACTGGTGCTAAACTATTAATCTAAATGTGCTAATAGTGGCTGTCATGTAAGTCGAGCATCTGAAAGCCTCTCAGCAGCAATGCCCTATTCTCAGATAATTTCTTTTTCATATTAATTCAGTAAAAAATATAATTTACTCTTTAAAGTGGCTCCCCTCCCCCTTTTTAAATTAAACATTATTTTATGCATGTCTTTTAACTTACTAATTTATTAATTTAGACCTGCCACACACAAGCTGAGTTACTAATTTCTTTTATTTATTTATTTGTCTTTAGATCAATCATGGTGCCATTTTTAGTGTGCTTTGGAAGTATTCAAAATCTCAGTTCTTTCTATGTGTGTGTATCTATCTGCCTCAGTAAATTGTTAGCGAATATCACACTTACCTTTACTGATCTATGCAAACTCAATTTGACAATCTTAGCTCATCTTCTAGTGGAGCACATATCTGTGTCACAAATGTCACCTTTGAAACTGGCACTAATTGGCATTCATGTTTGAATTCTCAACGGAATGGCCACAGACACAAGGTGAAAATTTGGCTCTGTTGAAGGCAGCAGGAGTTTTGTTATTGACTTTAATAGGGTCAGGACTTCTTCCAGAGACTGAACTGCCTCTCATACAGATGTTCAGACTGAGCTGGGAGATTCAAATCCTCTGTGTTTGCTCATGACTAATAAAATGTGGTTTTCTGCTAACCTTTTTCTTCCCACTGGCAGTATCTAGTCCTTTTTTTTTAAAGGAGAGAGTGAATAAGATAAGACCTCCAGCTTCCTCTTGTATTGTCTTCCCCAAATCCCAGTTCCCTTCCTTCTCTTTATACTGGGTATAATAGCTCTCCAAGCCCAGTGCAAGTTCTCTGTCTTCTGTTCTCTCTTGATTCTTCAGTTCTTGTGTATTTTTAACTGCTCTGTTTTCTTATCGATTCTACCTTCAAGGATGCTCTTGCTCTTGAAAAAATGAAATTCCTTTAATTCAGTCTATCTTTCTAACAACCCACTGATTCCCTCGTGTCTGCCTCCACTTTCTGAGAAGCTCTTGTTTCTTGTCATTGCTAAGAAGCTTCTCAGTCTCTGGCAAAAGAAGCTACACTTCTCCAGGCTCTGTAGTTGGCTTCATCTAAGGGCAATCTTTGTCTTTTTCTTTACTGATCCTTTCCTCCCAACACCTGGCTTCTGCAATTTGCTCTCATTTCCAATTTGCTTTGCACCTTCACTGACAGCTCCTTTATCTTTTTGTGACTCTCTTTCCACTTGCTCTCCCCATTGCCTCACAGAGGTATCCATGTCAGAATCCTTGATGCACTTCCTTTCTATGACAATTATTCTCTGCACATCTGCACTTTCACAGCCATTTACTTCTGTACATCCTGCTGTCACTTACGTAATGGCTTGACTTCCTAAGGTTAGTTATTTACCACTTCTTCCTGATTTTCAGATCCTCATCTCCTCTATCAGCCCTGTTATACTTGCTGCTTCCTGAGTTGTCTCCTAGACCATCTTTTCTCTTATCTTGCTGCCCCTTCTGCAATTGATTGTCTTCTCTATCATGGTGGCAATCATGATTTTTTCATCAACACAAGCTGAAAATGTTATGATCATCTCTGTTCTTGATGGATGATGTCAGCAAATCTCCCCACTTCCTCTTCTTCCATCTAAAATACTGCTTGCCAATACTGCCTTTCTCCACCAACCAGAGCCTTCCTTGGTTTTCTACTGCCTGCTATAAGAAATGCAAGCCGTTCAAAAAAGTGAAAGCTACTGCTTGAGGTTCTACTGCCATTTATCTTCCACTCAATTTAGCTGACTGCTTCTCCCATTCTTCTTTTTTACAGGCTTCCTTTGTCCCCTTTTTCCTTTCTGTGCTTCCTGCTGTGTTGCTCCATAGAGAAGGAAGCATTTTTAGTTGTCATCCCTGAGCAATTTTTTCTTTTGCTTCCCGAAATCTTTCATTAAAACTCATCTCTCAACTTTGAACTGTGCCTTTCAGTCAAGTAGAGGCTTTAATGCACTGGCCAGAGGCCTGTTACTGCAATCTCTTCCCATGCCCAGGGCACAGCCCCAGTGAGGTCACTGTTCCCCACGTTATCTGGAGATGGCAGAGGGCACAGATTGGTATTAATGTTTGAAATGTATGAACAGCCCTCAGTGTGCTACAATACATTGCTGTTAAGAACGTAGAATACTCACTATACTGAGAAATGAAATAATTGCATTTCTCATGGAGTGAAAAAAAAAGCAAATGGTGAATACATTGAAGCTTAGAGCAAAGCTGAAAGCTGCAAGTTCTACAACTGCTCTTATCTTGCACTGAAACTCATTGGCTACTTTTTTGAAAGTTTTCCATTAAAAGTTAGGACAGGAGTTTTTGGTACACCCAATTACTTGTCATGGCTTGGAAAGCATCGCTACAAAGAATTTTTCCTAGGTGAGTTTTTATGACTAAGGTGATGTAGGAGTTAGAATGAAGTTATTTCAGTTTTACAGAGAAAGGTGGTTTTTTTTGCATAGGTTACTACTGTATTCTGCAAAGTTTCCCCCACCAACCTAAGAGGAGTGCTGGAGGGCTGCAACAACTGAACTCCCTTTGACAGAAATAAGAAAATACTGCAGTCTGTGGACCATTAAATGAGATATCAGAAATAATCCCTCTGATACAGGAAGAGAATGATGCCACACAGTATGATGCAAAATATTTAATTATTTAGGGTTATGAACTAGAGGCTATGTGGCCTTGACTCAAGAGTCCAGATGTGATGCAGACAAGTGAGTCATTTTCCAGTTCACACATTCTCCAGTTCTTGATATTATGAACTTCAGACCAGTATATTCTGTGTTCAGCAAATGACTCTCTTTTTGTGTCAGGACCATGATACAGTCTGGACAAGGTCTAGAGCTGCAGGTTTTAAGTGGTGAGTTACAGAAAAATTAACAGAAGAATCCAGAATTCAATCTTCAGATTCACATGCCACAACCTTTATGGTAATTAAAACTCCTCCAGTACCAGAAATCAGATTAAACTAAATGCTTTGAGCCATTGCATGACCTCTGTATTCTGTCTTCCTTATCATGCAATCCATATATTATGGTGAACCATTTTTCTTTACAGAGTGTGATAGGAAAGGTTTTCATTTGGGAACACTTCAGTTCTGAGCCAGCTTTGACCTCTGACTCAGAGTTCAGTGCTTCTCCACAGTCTAGTGAACCTGAAGGTGAGCACCACCCCTTCACTGTGGCCCTGTGGCACAAAATCTTGCCTTCTCTCCCACACCTGTCTGTGTGCGGACAGCAGGACCAGCTGTCCTTTGGCAGCCAGGCCTAGTCCTGGCATCTCCATCACAAAATTGATTTCAATATGTTTACATGACTTACATGATTCAGTTCAAGTGCCCAGGATTAGCTGGTCAGAGCATGGTGTTAATTGTGCCAAGGTTGTGGGTTTGATCCCGGTATGGGCCATTCATTTAAGAGTAGGACTTGATGATTCTTGTGGGTCCCTTCAAACTCAGAATATTCAATGATTCAGTGAAGGTAATTACTGCACATTCCTGGCCTCTGAGCCAATCAGGGCTAATCAAGCCTCACACCCCTTCACAGCACAGCACTGGATGGCTATGCAGTACTGCGTTTGCCTAGGAATACTGAAAATCTGTGCGTTACCAGCGCTGTGTGGGTTTTCCAGCTGCAAGTAAATTTTCCCAGGCATTTAGAACACACCTTAGAAAAAGGAACTTAAAAAGGCATCTCTGTTACCAAGTGGGCGATTGCAAACACTTATTTTGGCTGGAAAGATGTGAAGCACACCTGTGGGGCTGGAGTAAGAAACCACAACTTTACCACTGAGCTCAAAAGAAAGTTTGCATGTTTCCGTTGTAAAGGGACATTTTATGTATCGGAGGTCAACTTTCTGTGCACAAATCTTCTGGTTGTGTAAAGTGTCCCCAACTCCACAGCGGAGTTGTGACAATTTTCCCCAGCTCAGCTGAGGAGCTGCTCAGCATTTTTGGTTATGGACCTTAGTTACTCATGGCTAGAGTTCCTGTGGAGCTGTTAACAGCACAGTGTGGGTGTAAATCTTGTTTTAGATGACTTTGGAGCAGTTAGGAGATAGCCTGCCTATCTATACAGTTAGAAGCACCCTTAAGTATATGCCTGGCACAACCTTACAATAGAACAGTGCTCCAGCAAGTTGAAATATAGCTATTTTTACCTACAAAGACCTACAAATAATGTCCACTAAAAAGCTGCCACACAGGATAATTAGGTGGCAAAAAATCCCTCTGTGTTTTGGCATAGCCCATTTCATTTGTGTCTGTGTTTTTAAGCAGTTACATTTCAGAGCACACCTAGCTCCTCATCTACCTCAGGGTGTTGTGCTAACTTACCTTCATTTTCTTCTAGAAATTGTTCAGTCAGGGAATGGCATCAGCCATTTCATTGAATTAAGTTTGCTAAACAGTCTAACAGCAGCCTAAGGCAGGCAAGGCCTAAGGTACTGACATGGAGAAGAAGTTCTTACTGTTTGCAGTAAAATAAGGTCAGTGTAAATGAGAATTTAGTTGTCTGGCTAGCTACTTTCTGTGTATTCACACAGGTAAGTCACATGTCCCTAAGGTGGGATGCAGCTATGCTGCAAAGGTTGGGTGACATTTTCACAGCAAGGCCCTGAAACACAGACATTTCAGAACACATTCCTCTCCCTGTAACACTGTGAATGGTACCAACAAAAAACAAACGTACCAGTCAACAAGGAAACCATTTCTGGTCTTTGTAAACCTCCCTGAGATCAGGATGAACAAAGCCAGCAGTGAGTAGGAGGAAGGAAAAGCTCAGTCTTGTGAATCCTTATCAGTTGTCTGCTCCTCGGGGGAAGCTGGTTCTGCAAAGCACAACGTGATATTTCAATGTGTTTTCCGGATGTCATGTGTGAATTGCAAAGGATACAAAACTGGCATACGAAAGATGTATTTCTAGGTAATGCTAAGGGGGAAAAGTAGGTCCCCTGAAAAAATATTTCTGTAGAATTTTTTAGCTTTAATGATACCAAATTACAGCAAAACTTTCCAAGACTGTTCTTGCAAGTCATTAATACCATAAAACATAAAATTACAGTAAGTCTCCATTAGTACTGTGGCTCCTTTTGTAATCAGTTTTGAAGAATGTGCTCCATCAGTGGAAATATTTTGATTTAAGTTCCTGTTGAGGAGCAGTCTAAAACATATACTTCAAATTACACTTTAAAGTAAGTCCCATGTTACCTTCCTACAATCTATATGGTATGCTGGCTTGGTGTAATTAAATTCTTGTCCAAAGTTGTCATTAAGTTGCAGTAAATATTGCTTTACCTTTATTATAAAATAGATTTACTTCTTGACTTTAGCTGATAAATATTCTTGCAAAGAAAATTAATTAAAATACGTATACAGATACAAAACAGGGCAGGACTGTTGCTTTCAGCTGTTATTACCAAGCATCCTGGCTTCAATCAGCAGTATGGCAGCTGACTGACAGCAACATGGAGAAAACCTCACACAGAGGACTTCTCAGGGTGAGAAAGAAAGGAATGAAAGTCCCAGGCCCTCTCCCATCTTCTCTCATTTCTAGCATCAAAGTAATTATTAATTAAGTGAAAGACTTCCTGTGAATAACAAAAATCGGATCTGAAGGGTACAAGCAACCATTTCTCATATGTGGTCAGGCCATCACGGGCACAACACTACTATGAAAAGAAAAGGATGGAGAAATTCCACTGAGCAGCCTGGGAAAGAAAAAAGTCAGCCCTTTAGAGTCTTAAAAACTAATAGTTTTCTTCAGAAGTTTGATGAAACTGAGTGAGATGATGGAGGAGAAAGTCTCATAAAATCCTTGTATCTGCTGAAGAACTCATGTAGGCAATCATTCTTACTAGAGACTTCATGGTGGATGATATGGGACCCAACCAAAAAAGGTTTAGTTTGAACTTACATCTTTTAGAAACTCCATTAATTAGTCTTAGGAAATTAGGCTTGATTGCTTTCAGTGCTCACAAAACTACTTGTGTTTTTTCTGGAACACAGGCAAATTGCTGAGATGACAAATATATGTTTTTCAAGAACCTCTCTCTCCCTTTCATGAATGTCTGAATATTTTCATTTCCCAAATGTATACTTGTTTGACAGTTTTATACCTAACAGATGTTTAATGTAGATTTGTTGGTGCCTCAGACTTTTCAAGAAAATGAAAAAGGGTCTGTCTTTACCTGGATTACACCTATCTACATTATCTTAAACCATCATCAAATGTCTTTCCATTCACATCTATAAGTCTTTCCACAGGCTGTGCTCCAAGTTTTCTTCATATCTCTCTGGTTGTCTATTACAGAACTGCCATTTGGTCAGACCCTTTTTAAAGTGCTACATTGTCAAGATTTGACACTCTGGTGGAGTGTATTCAAAGTTTGTTTTGATTTCTACAAATGTTTCATCCATGATGTGGAGCCCTTAAAAATTTCAGGTCTGCAGATTTCTGTATAGCGTATATGAACTTCTTGTTCTGACTCCACACACATCCTTTGGAATCAGTCCAGCTATTCCTCCCCTCCACATCCAGAGACTACAGACTGCACAGTTTTAGCACATCAAACTTGGGATCCTGGAATGTCAGGAGTGGATGACTTATGAACTAGAAAATATCTGAGGTACAGATCTAACTAAAAATAAATGTAAATTTGAAATTGTAGATTTCTCCAGTCTCCCCACAAAGGAGCAGGAGTCTGGTTGTTGTGGAAGCCTTAATAGGACAACATTCCTAGTTAGAACTACACATCACATCACATCAGACATAGTGGCATTGCAGTTAGAAAAGCGAAAGAGAAGAAAAGAGCACTGAGGAGTTTCAAAAAAGTCTGTATGAGATATGAATAGCAGGCTTCTGTGAAGAGCCTCTGTCAGCCTAGAGAGAAAATTGTACAGAAAATATGTCAGTGAGACTGCACTCCCAGCCCATAAACAAACACACTTTTCTTCTCCTTTCTTACTATTGGTTGCCAATCTGGCCTTGCAAAAAAGGAGAAAATCTTGAAATCTTTTGACATTGTATGTTGGAAATTGAGTTCTTTGTTGGTTTGACTGTCACTTTTGATACGTGGTGTACATTGAAGTCACAAGTACAAGTCAGCATGCTGCAATTTCAGCAAGATGGAAAATAGAGGGTCATTTATTCATTGCTAACACTTATTCAAGATCAATAAATAGCTATTGCAGTTAATATTGTCTTCTTTTACAGCATTAGAGTTTACAGAAACATCTGTCCCTATCCAGGTTCAGTATAGCCTATAAGAAGCAACCAAGAAGTCAGGAATTCGAATTTGTGAATTTCTAAGCATATTTGAGGATTTTGCGGAAGAACATGAGAGAGAACTTTTTCTAAAAATGCTCATTTGCAAGTCATTATTGGTGAAGGATGTTGTGCTGGTTTTGGCTGGGGCAGTTAACTTTCTTCACCAGTGGCTGGTGTGAGGCTGTTTTGGATTTGTGCTGAACATAGGGCTGGTGGTCTAGAGATGTTTTTGTTTATGCTGAGCAGGGCTTACACAGAGCCAAAGCCTTTTCTATTTCTTGTACTGACGTGCTGGCAAGGAAGTCGAGGGTGCATAAGAGGTTCTGAAGAGACAGAGCCAGGACAGGTGACTCAAAGTAACCAAAAGGATATTCTAGACAATATGACATCATGCTCAGTATATAAAGTGGGGGGAAGAAGGAGGAAGCAGTGCGGCATTTGGAGTGATGGCATTTGTCTTAATGGGGGCCTGCTCTCCTGCAGACGACTGAACACCTGCCTGCCCATGGGAAGCAGTAAATTAATTCCTTGTTTTGCTTTGCTTTCCCTATAAAACTGTCTTTATCTCAACCCACAAGTTTACCAGTTTTACCTTTCCAATTCTCTCCCCAACCCTGCTGGTGGGGCAGTGAGTGGCTGACTGGGGCCTGGCTGCTGGCTGGGGTGAAACCATGACAGAATTAACACTTAATTTACTGTTTCCAAACCGTTACTCAAGCCTTGAAGAATACAGTTTTCTATCCCTCATTATGTCCATTTTTTTTGCTGTCACATTTTAGATTTCTGCAGGCCTCTAACACCCTAAGGTGCAGATAAATATCTACTGGGATTTTCAAAACCAACTGTTCATCAAGCTCTTTATCATACCACTCTGAACCACCAATGTTACCCCATGAGTAACTTCCTGAGGTGCTTAAATATCCTTTGACACTTGGCCCTAGAGCCATGATTCCACAAAATGTGCCTGATGTACGCTCAGCTTTAGGCATGTGAGAAATCCCCCTAATCAGCCAAAAATGGGAATAATACCCCAAACCTAACTTGCCATGATCAGGTAGAATATATTTTATTTGGATCTCTTCTGTTCATGGAGTGTGGCAGTGCATGCAAAGCTTCATTCCCATGTCTACACAGATCCTAATTTCCCAGGGTTAAAACTTAAATCAAGTTTTTCCTTTAGTGAGTGCAAGCTGCAAAGAGCAGACAACCTTCATTAAAATGGAAATCTATAAATCCTTTAGTCTTCACCTCTGTTAACCACATTGTTTGAGGTGAAAGCTGTTGACTTGTGGTCTTTAGAAGGTATGTGTAAATGCAATCTTTTCCCCAAAAAACTTTGAAGATGCGCCCAATCAATAATATTTTTGATAAATGCTACTGCTAAAAACAAGAACTAGTGACAATAATGAAATGCATGGGCTTGATTCTTTATTCACCTGAGTTACCTCCTTACCTCCACTGCTTTAAGGAAATCACTGCAAGAGCAGAATCAGGCCCTTAATGGTCTGCCAGCTCCATACTGACATTATACCCAGACAACTGTCACTGAAATTTATATCTAGCTCCTTAAGAACAGTACATTAGATATCCTTAAGTGTTTTATGAGGCAGGACTTTTCTGACTATTCTGAGAAAACCACCAGTACATGTAGAAACCAGAGCTGTGAACAAATACTGCAGTTATGATTTACAGCACAATTGCCAGAGCCTTCCCAGCTTCATCTCTGATGGCTACTTACTCAGGCTGTCATTTTTAACTCCACAGATTATATCTGCCTTGGCTTCTTCCACAAACACTGGATTCACTGGAGTGTGTTGCAGACAATACAGCTCTCAAACAATGAAGCATTTGTGTTCATTTTCTTCTATTTTATCTTAGGAATTCTACTATTTAGGTCACTATCTGTTGCTTCCAGCTATTCTTTCCTGAAAAATTGTAGCTCTTTTTAGGCTTAAGAAGATAAAATCAATGAATTCATCTATGTTATTCCTCTGGGTATAAAGGTCTAGATGTAATAAGTGGTACACATAGTATAAGATTACATTGCTATTCCTGAACTGCAGCTCCAAGATTAATTGTGCCTTATAGGCCAAAATTTGAAGAGCTGCTGGATGCTGGCCTCTCTGAAAATCTGATACAACAAACACAATAAAACCCCAGTAATACTGAATTTCTCAAATGCTTTACATGTGATCCCTCACCAGCATGAAGAGCAAGGGTGGGAATGTATGTCTGTGTAAAATTTTAGATACAGATACGAAGAATAATGATGAATGGATCCTCTACCTGATTGTACCTGCCTTTCCTAAAAGAAACAAAAAATATCCACCACAGGTTTTACTTGAGAAAGATAATACTTGGATTTTAGCAAGCAACATCACTCATTGTGAAATCTGTCAATATCTGTGGAATAAAAATTATACTTAGATATGGGGACATACAGGAATTCCATTTACATTGCATTTAAGCTAACTGATTGCTCTACTGACATAAAAAATTGGTATGCTCTGAAAGAAGAGTGCTTAAGCAAACAGTCATAAATTAATTTATAATGAAACCGGACAGTCATAATTTAATTTAGAACGCATTTAAGATTGTTGTTACTATTTGTATAGGATTTTTTTGCCTGGAGGAAGATGTGGCTTCATGGTGAAACATCAGCTATTGAAATACTAAACTTCTTAAGTGTACACATACATTAATTAATTAAAATTACGTAGATACTTTCCTAATGAAGATCTGTTGGCCACCACAAGCAGTCAAAAGACTCCATGATTGAGGTATACCAGTGGGCCACCAAGAACTCATCAAGAAGCACAAAGGATGCTGAGCACAACCTGTAAAGTCTGTGGGGTGATGAGGCTGCTGCTCAACTTACTTTCTCAGTGGTGAGGAGAGGAAGCAAATCAAGTGACAAAAAGAAGTAATTCTATTCAGTTTAACTGAGAGATGTATGGTAGGGCATTTGGGGATAGTCAAGCTGTGACCAAAAAACCTTCGAAGTTTGTCTCACCATCAAGTAAGAACACCATGCTCTTAAGATGTTCTGAATTCTATTTGGAAAGTAATGTTTAATAAAAAACAAATTACAGGCTTTTCAGGTCTAATTAATGCTAAAAATAGGTACTTATGAAAAGTAAAATAAATTACAAAGTCTCTCCATCATAATTAGTTTAAAAGCAGAGGGCAATGGATTGCATTTGCCTCTCTGCCAAAACTGGTGTCACACTGATCAGCAGATGCTTTAAATATGGTTTAAATAAACAGCACATAGGAAGTACTTGAGCGAGGAAGTGACAGTAATTGGTTAAAATGGAGTCTGTGTCTTCATTGCATTGGAAAGTTTGCAAAGGGGTTCTTTCCACACCCCTCATGAAAAAACATTCCCTTTATCATACACTGAACTCATATTTTACAGTGCTGATGCTCATGATAAAGTATATTGTGGGCAGTATATACAAGGACAGAGCAGTGGTAGCATTTTAGGTGGGCAGCTCCAGGGTCTTTCTATTGTGGATGCTGAGAAAAATCAGCTGGTTTTAAACTTCATAAATGTGCTCAAGCACACACAGTGACAGCATTCAGGGTGTATCCATTTTCATGCTGAGTTTGGGGAACTGTAATGTGGTTAACCTGTACTATTTATCTACTCTTTATCCCAACTTCAAACCTGATTAAAAGTTACTCCTTTCACATCACAGAATGAAACCTTCCTTAAAAAAATACTCAACACCTTCAATAGATCCTTCCTTTCATCTTCTCAAATCATAATTAACAAAATTATCCCTGAAAACAAAAATCACCCCGGTTTTACAGAATTGTATCTAGGGAAACATACTGGGGAGGGAAGGATTGCTAAGCTGAACACTTTTACCAAAAGCCTCTTTTTATTCTTCTCAATAATATCTAACATTCTTGTGCATCAGTACCTTAAAAACCAGTTTTATAACTCTCATCTTTAAATACTGATAGTAGTAGCCTTTTCTCATTGCTTTTTTCTTAGCATCTGGCAAGTTACCCAATTGTGGTGTTCTAGGAGAATCTAAACTAGACAAGCATACCTCAGATGCACAGAGCAAATCATATTCTCTGGATAAATCAAATTTTTCCAATAGCCACTGTTTGGGGTCTACACTTATTTGTCATATAGACATGCAAATCTTCTGTCTTTTAAACTGCCAGCAGAGGCTTGACAATACAACAAAATCTTGCTGTTTCATGGTATGTTAGCTGTTGAGTGTATTATTATGATGAACTTCTTTGAAAAGCTGAAAATACTTTTCTGGGTTAATTTTCAGTCAGATCAGTAAACTAATCCAACTCATCATATATTGCACAACAGTAGCAGGGCAGGGAGCTACAGCCACAGACTGTAACACTTATTGGGTACCTGCATGGTCTTTGGTGGCCTTGGGGCTCTGAGTCCTTAATCAACCGACGCTAACTCCACAGTGGTTAATACAAGCAAAAAGACCCCAGTACAGTTAAATATTTCAGGACTGCACTGCAGATGGTTGTGTGTTGAACCAGTCTGTCCATCAATGATTGTTAGTTTAAGTGGATCAATGGAAGCACTTTGTCACCACTATAGGTAGAAAGTTGAGGCATTGAGTAATTAGGGAAATTACCAAGTGATGACTTCATGTAAAATCCATATGGAATCCCCGTTTCACTCCCTTTCACCAGTTTCTGAAGTATAGTATTTTCAAAAACAGACTAGAAAAATCTGGAAAAAAGTTTAATGGTGACTTACAAATATACAATACTTACATTTTTTAAGAGTTACAAAAATGACATACGACAGAAACCAAAAGCTTCCTCCAACCTTTGGAGGAGCATTTCCAAGTTATTTATTTACAAAGAAAAATTACAGTCATTTTTCATAGTGTCACATGTTTATATATAAGCATTTCTCAGTTGAAAAATATCTTGAAGCTTACCCAGAGGCAGTTTTTGCAGTCTGAGCTCTACACCAATCTATCAGATCAGAAACTCTATCAGCCCCTGTTAAGCTGACGTGACACTGCATTTTTAAAATTTAACAGCCTTTAGTTTGAAAACATGTACAACTCATACAGCTAAACTCATGCACAGCTGTTGAGATTTCACCTGGTGCATTATATATTGCTCATGGTTTGGTAAAATGGCATAGGCTACCTTTTTTAATTAGCTCGGTGATGTGAGTTTAGAGAAAGGTGGTCCAATTTCCTTAGGGTATTTCCAATTCTTCCTGAAAGGAATTAAAAAAATATAACCTGTCCTTTGAGGGACAGTTTTTTGTATAATGAAACCTTTATATTAAATTCTTCTTTCTCTATGTACAATTCTTACCTCAGGTAACAGAGCCAAACTGAGCACACTTTCCAAAGCCTGTTCATTTCCATTAGTTTTCCAATGTTGGACATTTCCTAGATTGTACTTTATTTAACCCAAAATTTTAAAACTTTATTCTACTTGAGAGCAAACATTAGTATTTGCTGGTCTGTGTGTACTTAAGAGTCTTCTATAGATTAGAATACTTGCAATAATACAGCCAAAACACATCCAGTCTCTTTCTGACACCTTCATTATGTGTGTATACCAATACTTTCATGATTTTCAGGCCATATCATTTCAACATGTGAACTGAACAGAAACTTTGTCTAGCTGAATGTAGTTTGGGACTACACGTTTACAACTGATTGTTTTTAATTAAAACTAAGTACCTCCAGAGTATTAGTTATGCTTCAGGTCGAGATATTTTTAAATTGGAAAACAGAAAAAGCTTGCCGTCAATAGCTGTGAACAGAATTTAAAAAGTGTCTTTCCAGCATTACAGTACTTCCCTACCAAAAGCTTACTCCACAGACAAAATAAACTCCAAGTTCAAGAATCTTTCAAGAATGCCTGCGTTCTGTATTTTCTTCGTGCAAGAGCTTCTTGTTTTTTTCTTTCAATCTCTTCTTGAGAACATTTCCTGTTTTTCTGTTCTACCACAGACACTGTAAATAAAAAACACGTATTAGGAGCTTCAGGTTTGTTCAATAGGTATTTTAACTTAGCCATTTTCAGTGTTTGAAGATCTATGGCAGGAGCACACTATTCTGACATACCAGGCACCCAAGTTAAAAATGGCTCATCTATCCTGTCCCCAAGGCAGGAAGGGGGTAGGATGCATGACCTTTGTTGTGCTGATTACTACCTCCCAATAAAAACACTGGGATACACACATTTGCTTCAAGGAAATTTTACTTGGCTGCCCTTCAAGTGAACCTTACGACATCAGGAGTCGACACAGGAGATGGCAATGGGTTAAGAAAATTAAGGCTATCAGAGTAAAAAGGGCTCTGCAATTTAGTGAGTTGGGCAGAGATATGAACATAGAGATGGTATAGACACAGGGGTCAGATACAGTACAGGTGTCACACAAATAAAACAAGATAGGTTGCAAAAAGGTCAAAAGTAGCAATAAAAATTGGCAAAGGAGACAAGAACATGATAGCTAAGTGTAGCATTTTATATGATGTGTTACAGAACTATAAATTCCCATACTATAAAATCCTGACCTCACTGGAACCTACAGGAACACTCCTTGCATATATCAATAATTTTACCATTTTTATACACCAATTTCCAATTAATTAATTTTTAACAAGTATTCAAACTGAATAAATAAAGGGTGTACTGCTTCTCACAAAAAAGTGTCCATGAAAAATTAAACTGCAATTTTTGAAAGGATCACTTAACATCCATTTTATGATTAATGTCCTTTCCCTCAAAATTTAAGATGAAGAAAGTTGTTTATCTATAAAGAGAATCTATGCTATTTTTTTTTTTTCATTCCACAGATAGGTCAGAATAACTAGTTATCTCTTCCCTTCCTTCCCCCTTACAATCCAAAATTGCTACTTTCCATTTATATGCTTCTCTGCAGGGGAAGAAACAGATGAAATAGTTATTCTTCAATAATTAATTGTTTAGTTGCTTTTGCAACAGTGCTTCTTGAAAATGGAGGCTGATATAGGACACTCTTAGTCATGTTTTATCAGAATTGATGAAAATTTTGCCAAGCTGTTAGATCAAGCAAAAATAAGACTGACTGGCACTTGACTCTTTCTACATCTCCCCAGTAAGTAACACTGAGCATGGAGTATTACTGATGACCACTTGGTAATAAAGTGACTGATCTCTCCTCAGGATGAAAGGGCATCTTAGTGTTTAGACCGGTAACACAAGAACATTTCACTGGCAATTTCAGCCACAGAGCTAACAACAATACAGGCTGAGCTCTGGAAAGTGTCAAGTGATTTGAGGTTCCAAATTCCAGGTGTACAGTAATATAAAGAAACCAGCATTCCATATCACCTGATGTCTTCTCTCCCTGTCCCATCATTAACTGGGGTTTTACTATGCATCAAAATAACAGCATTTTTAAATAACAGTTTAAGCAAACAGTATGCTGAGTGCTGCAACAGCCTATACTTGATCCTTGGGACCCGAGTGTCTATGGGGAGAGGGTGTGAGGTATTTAAAGAAGTGGAATGGAAACAGGTGTTCTTAATGACAGGAATTCAAGGTGCACATCAGGACAGTTTTATTTTTGAGAAAATAACCTCCAGATTCTCCACAGACCATCTGCTAACACCTTAGCTGAATAAATGGATGAACACTGAAGCCTATTTTAAGTTGCAATACAGTACAAATTTCTCCCACATTCTGACTACAATATGAAACAAACAGTAACATTCTAACAGTGATACAATAAAGACAAATACCTGAGGCAGTCTGTGCAAAAGACTCTGAAAGGTGCCTCTTGAAAGGTGATTTCTTGTTGTCTTGCTTGTGCAAAGTCACATTCACCTGATTCTTGCTTCCTTCCAAACCCTGCAGAGTAATTCCAATGCCAGCATGATTCCCTGGATTTTCAGACCCTACACGAAGACCACCCTGAGAATTGTTAATCTTTCGGAACTTAAACTTTGAAGGCACAAGTGATGTTTTGTTACCAGAGCTGCTACATGGAATCTTTCCTGCATTATACAAGGAATGTGAGCTGTTGAGTGCTTTGCTACTAAAAACATTTACTGCATGAACAGGACTTATTTCAGAACCTGTCTCTCCTGCTGGCACAGAATTTGACCTGTACCATTTCCCTGAAACAGTCTTTGCAGTATCTTCAGAAGCATCTTGATGACAGTTTTTAGGCAGTGTGTATTCCACAGAAGAACCTGAGATAACAGTCTGAGGATTTGAGATGTTCTTACAGTTCACTACATGACCTGCTGTGGCCAGCTCATGCATAATCTTTGATGAATTCCTACAGGAATCATTTAGTGAGAGAGCCTCCTGTTTTGCTTTTTTTTTTTGTGCTGAGAGATCACATAGTCCTACTTTAGATGCTGGGAAGCTGTAATCAGCATTTGATCTAGAATTAATACTGGCTCCTTGTACAGTTTTAGTTTTCTCATTTCCTTGTGTAACATCCTGGCTCTGAGTCTGCTTTTCTATATCATCACACACCTGATATAACAATTCATCATCTTCATAGTTTGCATCCCAAAGACTATCAGATTCACAGAACATACCTAATATTTCATCAGAGAATTTCGGTTCATTCCAGTCATCAAATGACAGAGGACATTTCTTTGGTATTTCAACTTGATTTGAGTGACCTGTATTAGCTTGGTTAATCACTTTGGTTAGATCATTAGGTTTCATATTGGTAGAAACACTGGATGACTGACAGGAAATAGCATGAGTGTTATTCCCAGGTTTTCCTGCTGGTTGTCTATGAGGATTAGATCTTGAAGGAAAAAGAGGAAGAGCATCACTTTTAGGCTTAGTAGATTCATTTCCATTCTTCACTTCAGATTGCACTGAAACAGGAATACAGTTCAAATCACTGTTTAGGGCACTCTTCCAAACAGAATTAATTTTATCTGGCTTAACATCACATTTGCCATGCAAGGCCTTGGTCTCTGTCTTTGAGTTTTCTGTCTTACATGGCTTTTGTAAAGAAAGAGATTTCACATTTTGTGGGTTTTTACTAGAATGTTTCAAAGGTGAATATTGCAAACTGTTAGATTTGTTTAGAGTCCCCAAAAGAGTTACTGAATTGCCACTACATCTTTGCTTTGTTCTGCTAGCATCACTGAAATCATTCACACATGGATTTGCAGGAATTTGTGGTGGTTCTTCAGTACTTATCAATTCAGGATTTTGGGTTATTTGCATCACAAAAGAGTCATCTGCCAAAAGATCTGTATCCCAGTCATCAAAGTCATCATTAACTACTCCAGCAAGCTTAGTGGAGGCTACCAATTGTGTCTTCAAATAAGGAGCATTTTTTTTTGTCAGGGTGTCAGTATCAGGTTTTGGTACAGTCTGGTCCACACTTCCTACTGCAAACAGACTATCTTTTTGATATGCCTCTGAATTACCATGCTGCATGCCTTCAATTTTCTCAGGAAGGTTCTCCTCCTCCAAGGAACTTGCAATTTTATGAAAATTAACATTTAAAGAAGTATCTGACAGCCCTTGGCTCAACTGTCCGCTGCACTTCTGTGTAGAGCAGTCAAAAAGAGCATGAAGCGCTTTTTCAGCCTCAAGGTCTACAGACTTTTGACTGCTGGATTGACAGGGCTCTGCCACAGGGATACCAGTGCTCTGTCCAATTGGTTTCAGGGACACAGCAATATTTGTTTCAGAACCTTCACCAAGGAATGATTTCTGGTTCTTCACGTTTATTTCATCTTTAGAATTACTTGAAGGCTCTGAGGTAGTCTGGATGAAGTTGGGACCAAGCTTCTCCTGTTCCTCCTGAACAGCATCTAACTCCACTAGATTTTTATCAAACTCCTTAGCCAATTTCATGAGTTCCTCTTCAGGATTTTTTATTTTAAGGTCTCTGGATTAAAAAGAAAATACAGAAAATAAAGTCAGAGCTACTGAGAAAGTTTAGCCAAGTTCAGTTATATGACCCTCATTCTCTAGTTTAACAACTACAAAGATATGACAAAATCCCACTACTTCCAATAAGCAGTCAACATCTACCTCCTTCAAGAAGGCATAACAAGCCCACAGTTAAAAGCATTCTATATACACTAATGTATAATTACATGGTTCATTATTCATAGAAGACCACACAGCCTTTTTCATTAAAGCCCAGCTATGATGGGCAATAAAAAAGTGCAACTTACCTTGTACAACTTAACTTTGTCCTAGCTCGCGCTTTTACTACTACAGGTGTACAGGGAATAGCATCCTCACCAATCCATGTTCCTAAAAGGGAGCCTTCATTACAGGCTGCTTTTTCATCCTGAATAATCAGATTTATAATGCTTAGAAATTTGATTTCAGATAAAGACTGGACTAGACACACATCTTACATGAGTTAAAAGTTGCTAAACAAAATAAGCTGAAAAATAACGAAACGAAATAAACTGATGACACCTGTTGAAAGCCACAGATAAAAGCAAAAATAAGTTAAATGAGAATACTGCAACATTGTATACTGATAGTTGTATCACTTCAATTATATAAATTTAAAACCAGACCTTCAATTAAAATAACTGAATTTTACTTTGGCACACAAATCTAAGTCTACTTCAGGTTTACACACATTCATGTTACAAGCTGGGATCTAGTTTACTTCAGTATACTACGAAACAGCTGGCTGAGAGGCCAGCAGCACAAACAGAATAAAGACCTTAAAATAAATTACATTCTGTATACTTACAGAAAAATATTCTTACTTCTTCCACTAAAATTCATTTATTAAAAGAACCTTTAAACAGAATTAAGTGATGTTTAGAAACTAAATAAAATTGTTTCAGAGCTTCAAAGTTCAGGCTTGGATTTGAATTCTGAAATGAAAGATACAATACTACAGTGATGAATTGTTTAGAGGGCAGAGCAATAGGATGTGAGAAATTACTGTGTATAAGCCAGCAAAAGTTATTTGAACTTTACTGACTACTAGGGTAGTTTTAAATAGGTTCTCTTATTCTTTGTATATTTATGTTTTTTTAAAATTTATTTTTGTTTAAGAGAAAAAATCCATAAACAGGAGATTACATTTATGGCAGAGCTGCAACTACTTAAAAGAAAGACAGTGGCATCCCTTATCACTGATTTTCCAATTCTTTTAGTATAATTTCTCACAAATACGCTAAACTGTAAATATATTTTAAAGAGCCCTGTCAAAAAAGCAGGCACATGTTGCAAGCTAAATACTACAGATCTATTTTAGGAATTACACGTTCTCTTCTTGCACTTAAAATGCAACAGCACTTTTGTTTCCACTTTCTGGGCTGTGGACATCAGGTTCACAGCAAGAGGGAAAGGGCAGAGATATTGGGGTAAAGAGGAAAATTATTTAGAGTATTGCAAGAGCAAAGTTACAGTGTTTATATTATTGTAAACTATCTCTCATCTGGGTCTTGATTTTGTAAATCAGCAGTCAATCAAAACTGTTCAAAATGCTTAAAAGCAACTGCCACGTAAATCCGGTATGTGAAGAAACTCTTACCTTATAACAGATGAGTAATTAAGCAATGAACAATATTCCTAAGATCAAGGGCAGTAACTTGTATTCTGAAAGTTAATCTTTATAAAATGAGCTGCTGCAAGTTTCTTCATGTGTCGTTTTTTACAACATTTGGGACTCATAGAGCAACCAGTAAATGCTATGCTTACTATTTTAATTCAATCCAGTTTTATAAACTAGTTTTCTACATGCTCAACTCTTACCATGGAACTACTGTTACTAAAACCGAGGCTAAGGCTGAAACAATGTTCTCTTTGATCACTGCACTTGCAGAGTATTGTTTTAAAAAGTTACAATTACCTGAGGAGCGATACGATTAACAATTTCTGAAATTTCTACTGCGCATCTACTGGTAGACTGCTTGGTTTTTCCATTGCCTATGAAAACAAACAAACTTCTTAAAATTTTGACATCTATTCAGTTTATGAAATGCAGTACATCTCAAATAATTCAAATAAACCTGTAAACATCAGAGCTTGATTCAGCACTATATTGAAAAATTTATGGGTTTTTAATGAAAGTAGAATCAAAAAACTGTTATAAGAGATAGGAACCTTTTTCCAAGAAATCTTTTATAACTTTTACTACCCTCCCACTGCATGCCTCAAACAGGTGTCCTAAAGTCTGGATTTTGGTATTACCTAGTCTGTGTGCAATTGGTGAATGAGAATCCCAAAAGATTTCTTGCTGTGTATCAGTGTCATTAATAGGAGAGCTGAAAGTAGGTATTCGGGATTTCCTACTCAATGATCTCTTTGGTGTCTTATGCAAACATGACTCTGTGTAAAAAGAAAGAAGATCCTTATTAAAAAACAACGACTAAAAGACAAAAATCACTTAGAACACAAAACAAGGCAAAAGAAGACGCTTTAGGAACATCAAGAATAAAAATGAAGTTCACACTCACCAGGATTCCTTTAGTCACAATAAGAATACTGTTCATAACTAGACACTAAATACAGAACAGGACTCTCAGCTTTGCTAGTTACATCGCCACAGAGATTACAGAACATCACATGATCCTCACAGCTTTATGCTCAGCATCTGATTGTAAGGATGACAATTCTTACACTTGAGAGTATGTAAGAATATGAAGAGTATGAAGGAATACTTTGTATTCTTGCTTGGTGTCTTTCACTCAGACTCTAATCTGAAATACTATTTTAATGGGCCTCCAAATGACTCTGGGTCATAACTTACATTCATCTATACTTCCTCCCCTGGGCCTTTACAGCTAGGACTATTAAAAGCAGGAATATAGCTATTCAAAACCTGCTTGCAGCTGCCGTTGATGAGTAAGTGGACTAAACACCCTATGTGAAGCTCAGCTATTCACCCCTGCCCTTTAGAAATGATGCTGCAGAGGTGAAAGCCTACAGAAGTAATTTAAAAGGTGCTATTACTATGGGAGGAACATCTTAGAAGCCTAGCATGGCCAGGTTTCAACCTCTCCTCGGTTAGATCTCAGTATTTGCTGTGGGAATCACAGAGTAGGTCAGGTTGGAAGGGACCATAGTGGGTCACCTTGTCCAATCTCCCTCCTCAAGCACTGTCATCCCAGAGCACATGCCACATGATTGTGTCCCGATCATTCTGAAATATCTCCAGTGAGGGAAACTCCACACCCTCTCTGAGCAACCTGTTCCAGTGCACAGTCACTGCACAGTAAAGAGGTTCTTCCTCACGTTCAGGTGGAACTTCCTGTGCATCAGCTTCTGCCTGTTCCTTGTGCAGCTGCTCAGCACCACTGAGCAGAGCCTGGTGCATGCTCTCTGCACCTTCCCTTTAGATATTTATACACATTGAATATGTGCCCGCTGTTTTCTCTTCTCGAGACTAAACAGGCCCAACTCCCTCAGCCCTTCCTCGTAAAGACATTCTCCAAACCACTGACCAACTTTGTAGCTCTCTGATGGACCTGTTCCAAGAGCTCTCTTGTTCTGAGGAGGCCAGAGCTGGTCACAGCATTCCAAACGTGGCCTCACCAGGGCTGAACAGAGGGGCAGGCACACCTGCCGAGACCTGCAGGCAGTGCTGGTCTTAACGCACACCAGGGCACCATTATCCTGCCTGGCCCCTGGGGCACGCTGGCTCAACACGCCCTTGACAAGAACAGCCCCTACCCACGGGCACGCGAGCGTGGCGAGCGGAGATTTACACCGCACCGACCCCTCCTCACGGCTCAGCCGCGCCTCCCCCGCGGTTCGAGAGGCGGCGGGAAGGGCCGGGGCCCGCAGGGGCCGCTCCCGCCCTACCTGCAGCGCGGGGCGAGTACGCCGCCTCGCCGACGGGCAGGCCTCGGCCCACGCCGCCTTCCACCGCCCTCTCCTCCGCGGGGAGCTCCGCCCGCCGCCGGCTGAGCTGCTCCTCGCCGCCGGCGCACCTCCTCAGGGCGGCAGGCCTGAGGGACAGCCCCCTCCGCCGGCTACCGGGCATGGCGGCCGCTGCGGCGGCACCGCATCCAGCCCGCCACCGGCAGCGCCGCCATTTTGCCGGGCAGTTCGCGAGCCGCCTCCAATTGGCCGCCGCCGCCCCGCCTCGAGCGGCCATTGGCCCGCGCTGCGCGAGAGGGCGGGCGGACGCGGCGGAGAACTGCGGCCCCGCCCCCCGGCCGCGAGGCGGTGCCGGGTCCCCCTGCCCGGCGCTGGCCCCGCCGGTGAGGCACTCACAGCCTTCTGCCCCACAGCTGGGGGAAGGAACAGCTCAGCCGGGGGAGAGGGGCACGATGTGTCCTTCTGCGGACCGTTGCCGTCGGCTTGGCCTCAGGTGCCTCGAATCTACCATTAGCAAATTCTGAGATAGCACCCAGGTGGATGGGAATGTTGCTCTGCGGGAGGGCAGGAAGGCTCTGCAGAGGGATCTCAGACAGATTGGATCCATGGGCCAAGACCAAGAGGTTCAACAAGGCCAGGTGGTGGGTTCCACACGTTGGCCAGAACGGCCCCATTCAGCCATACGAGATGGGGGATGAGTGGCTGGAGATTGGCTCCAGCAGAAGGACCTGGGGGTGATGGTCAACAGCAGCTGAGCATAAGCCAGCATGTGCCCAGGTGGCCAAAATGGCCTATGGCATCCTGGTCTGTATCAGGAACAGTGTGACCAGCAGGAGCAGGGACGTCATTCTTCCCCTGTACTTGGTACTGGTGAAGCTGCACCTCGGCTGCTGCATCCAGTTCTGGACCCCCCAATTCAGGAAGGACATGGAGGTGCTGGAGTTAAGTCCAGAGTAGGACAATGAAACTGATGAAGGGTCTAGGAAACAGTTCTTACAAGGAGCAGCTCAGGGAGCTGGGAATGTTTAGCCTGGAGAAGAGGATGCTCAGGGGTGATCTTACTCCCTATAACTCTGTAAAAGGGGATTGTGGCCAGGTGGGGGTTGGTTTCTTCTCTGAGGCAACCAGCAACAAGATGAGAGGAAATCAAGCTACACCAGGGGAGGTTTAGGTTGGACATCAGGAGGCATTTCTTCACAGGAAGAGTGATTCGACATTAAAATGGGCTGCCTGGGGAATCACAGTCCCCGCAGATGTTTAAGGAAAGACTGGTTGTGGCACTTAGTGCCATGGTCTAGTTGACATGTTGGTCATAGGTTGGACTCAGTGATCTCAAAGGAGTTTTCCAATCTGATTGAGTCTGTGGTTCTTTGAAACCCAGCAGGCATAAACCATTTCATCCCAGTGAAGCAATTGGTGCTGGCAATGAGAGGCTTACAGAAGCTAAATTTGGTAGGTAGGAAATTAACATGGTGTTCCTGAGGGACTGTACTATTGCATCATTATTTTAAGCAATATAAACACAAACATACATATATGTTATATCCCAAGGTGGATATTTCCTCCCTGAGTCTCTAAAAATAAATGTACAAGCATATCTATTGAGCGTATTGGATCAAGGAGTGAAGTACTCTGTACTTGTCTTTTTTTGCCTGGCTTTCTTTTCATTGATTTGGAGTACTTTGGGATCATACTTAATTAGTAACATGTAAGCAGTGGGTTTCAGGCTTGGAGCAGGAGTAAGAAGTTTTGAAGTCACTAAAGATTGATTCCCTGAGCCATGAAACCTTTTCTTTTCACCTGAGGCCTCAGGCGAACAATATGTTTTTTCACTTGTCCATTCTCATGAGTGTAATTAAAGCCAATAAAGGACTTTCTAACAAGGAAAAAAAATTAGGTACTATGTATTAAACAGAAGCTGTATTATATATGTGGCAAATTTATAGCAAGCACAGAAAGTTGTGACATTTGAGTAGTTAACTTGTTTATGCCCGACCTGTAAAATATAATTCGGACGTTAAAATATAAAGAGAACTTAAAAAGTGGGTCAAGAATTAGGCTTAAAAATCCATCATAGACATCTGAACATTGCTACTGCCCTGTCGTCATACTGACATGGGTAGATCTGTACATCAGCACAAAGTGTGGCGAAGCTGTGCATGACATTTTTGATTGCTGGTTTGCAATGTAGTAATGAAAAAATGACTTTACCTGGACTCCATGCAATAGGCACTGTGTAAGGTATCTGCTGCTTATTTACAGTTGAAATAGATGCTGAGCAGAAACTTTATAGTACTGGTTGGTACATCTTGAGGAAACACAAACCACTGACACTGACGCACTTACTAGAGAGTACTATTAAATCTTGAGGTCTCCTACCATTTCCCAGTCACCTCTTACGAGTTGGGTACTGTACAGTGGTCTGCTTTTGTATTTCTTTCTGTTAACAAGCATAATCTGAAATACTGTCATCAGTAATTAAAGTTAAGTAACACCTGTCATATTCACTGAGTGTTACCAATTTTGCAGTGCCTTCTTTGATTTCTTCCTTTCTCTGAGCCATTGTTCACTAACCCCATTCATAAAATGTGACCATTTGCCACAGGTCTTTCACAGATTTGTGAGGTTTTACTCACACAGTAAAAGCATTTTGGGGAAAAAATAAAAGCATATTTAACATGTATTTTGTTCTGCATGGGATATCTTGTTGCATCAGTTTAAGCCTATGTAAAGTTGCGTTACCAAAAATTGGCAAAAACCAAAATAAAATGTGCATGTACAGATAAGCTAAACAGGTTCATAATGGGAAAAAAAAATCCCACTTTCCTAATGAATAAAAATGTGTGTCACTGAAGCTTAAGAACTCAACTCTGAGCTGATACTGTTTATTAAGTTAAGGAATGTAGTGTTAGAAGCCTGTGATGTTGGAGGGTTTCTCTGTGGAGCTGTTGCCTCAAGGAGGAGGGAGTTTGCATTCCCTTGGTGTGGTATGAGCAGCTGGATCAATGGCTAATTGTGGTGAGGCTGTGTTCCAGGGACTTGCAGCAAGCTCCTGGTGCTGCAGTTGTGAGTCCTACTTTCAAATCAAGAGAGATAAATAATGGAGGAGATTGAATGAATAATAAAGTTAGTTCAGTTTTTAATAGTAGTATAAACTGCCTGAGAACTTTTCACTTTATTTTATGAGACAAAATCTAAAATGAAATTAAATGTGGCAGATCTGAGAAGTTTCCTAAGAATTTCCCACTGGTATAATGTATTCATTGAAAATAAGACTGAAAAAGGATCACTTTTAAAGTCCTTTGAACACAGAGCTTTAAAGAGAGGATTTTTATCTTGGACAAGAGTATGTCTCATTAGTGAGTTTTTCAAAATATCTAATGTATCACATCAATATAACAAACAAAGGGAAGTGACTATGTTATAGTTCATCTTTCATTCTTGTTAGGGCTGGGGAAAAGGGAAAATCAATAAGTGATTTCAATGAAAATATCACGATTTATGAGAACATGGAAGTTATTATAAATAATGAAATTAATTTGACAAATACTGCTTTTTTTCTTGTATGTTTTTAAATGCTCTGTGATATTTTCAAAGTGAGCTGTCTTAGGCTCTTTTGTTCCCAAACTACATTTTCATTTTGAAATTATTTTCTTTTTAACCACTGAAAAAAAAAGGAAGCAAAACACACACACACACACACTCATAATTTGTCTCCAATGAAAACATGTGTCTATGCACTTTGATCACCAGAGACCAGGTGAAGAGGCAAATTGTCCAAGCCATATTTTCCTTGGTTAATTTGTTTTAAAAAATGGTGTGGGTACAAACTCTAGAACTCAGTACAATTATATGGTACTTTAAAACATGTTTTCTCCTAAGGAAGCAGCAGTTCCTTAGGTATATGTATGTACCTACATGTCTCATGTGCATCTCTGCAGAGGGGGGCTCAGCAATGCTCAGGGATTGCAGAGGGACACTGAGGGATGTATTTCAGGGTACCTGATATCTTCTAGCCAGCTTTGCTCTTCCAGAGCAAACACCTTTGGGTGTTTCTGTGCTGCACTGCCTCATCTGGTATGTCAGGCTTCACGTCTGTCAAAAGGAGATAATGGTATTTACTGCAGCATGGATTGTCCTGACTATGAGTCCTTGGGTGCAGCAGTGAGGGGAGCTATAGAAACAGAGGAGAGAATTTAGATGCTTAATGTAAGATGCATTTATAAATACATCTTGGGCCCTGTGGGCCCAAACAAAAGAACTCTAAGATACCATTATAAAATTTAACTATGAAATTACAAAAATTTTCATCTTTCCTCATCCCAGAAATCCTGCTTATCCACATATTCTTTTAAAAAGCCTTAGAATGTTTACTAAAATGTAACACTATGTGATAGCAGATTATACAAGTTAACAAGAAGAGATTTGTGTTTTATTGCTGTTCTTGGGACCTTAGGAAAAACTGAGAGTGTATCTGAAATGTTAACTTAATGGACAATAATTTTTTCCCTCCACAGCGGAACACAGGCATTGTGTGTGTATTTTTTGCTTTTATTAATAGCACTTTGATAGTACAGTTACAAAGATTGTCCTTGGCTTGCCTTGAAATATTCACTTATTACAGAATGTTACTTTAATTTTCCAAGGTGAAGTGCTCGCAGAGCAGAAACTGGTGAGAAAAAAAATATGGCCAAAACAGTTACATATACCTTTAATTTTAAAGTGCTGTCCAGAAAGGTTTGCAGCAATTTTTGCTGATGCATAAATTGACCTAGACAGTAAATGATACATGACCTTAAAAATACCTGAAGTAGCCTTGCTTGGGAATTTTTAGTAGAGAGTTATTAAATGTCAGAGTAATTTACACAGGCCTAGTTTATGCTTTTGCATTCTCTTTCCCTCTTTCTCTCCACCGTGCCATCCAAGAACCATAGAAGCATTAAAAACATTTTACATGTATCTCTTTCTTTTTTTTTCCCTCTTCTTATCATAAAGCTTCATCTTAATTTATTTATCACACTCAGAAAATCTCATCAAATGTGGGACTAAAATGTAGCTCACAAAGACCTGATCCAGCAGAGCACTTAAGTACCTGCATAACTTCATTGCAGTGACATTTTCCATTGCTCATTAACTGGAATTTAAAGAAAATTTTCCATTGCTTGGTGTCTGGGCATTTAGAGGAAATTATCAACCAAAATGGCTGAGCCATTTAGAAGAATTAGGTCAGGCAATGAGCAGATTACAGGTCGCAGAAGTCTATAGGGAGCCCTGGAGGTTCAGATCCCTGGCAGAAAACTGGGGATAGCCACTGGGAGGGCCTTCCAGGTATTTATTGTACTGTAGGCTTAGTTCCACAGCTCTTGTCCACTGATCAGAGTGAACTGCATTTAGGAGAGGAATCATGGTTGTGCAAGACAGTAGAGACTCATGGCTTAAACCGTAGCTGGGCCAGTCAGCTTCAGTGCACTGCTGCCAGGAGACAGCTCAACAGCTTCTTCTGGAACAGGTATGTTGGTGTTGTGCTGGCTCACACCAGGGAGGCTTGCACTGAGGAATGACCAGGAGGAGTCTTGAGGCAGTCATCACCCATCCTCTCAGTTGTTTGCAGTGTCTCTGCTTGTGCCAAGGAGCTTTCAATGCTTCTCACTGTTTTTTACTCATAGTCCATACTATTATTGTTTGCTGTGGCATAGAGAATGTGCTTTCCCAGCTGAGATGCATCTTCTGCTACCTTATTGTTAATACATGAAGAGGAGATATAAACAAGGATCAAACACTGTTCATGGAAATTACAGCAGCAAGATTTTCTTTTATTTTGTTTTGTTTTGCTTAAATCTGTTGATCCTGCTGTATTACAGCTCCAGGCTATCAAGTAGTGAGAAATAGGTTTTCTGTTCTGTTCTCTTAGTTTCTGTTTTTTTTTTTTTTTTTATCCCTTATAGGAAAAAAAGTTAGAGAGTTCTTTAAAGAACAGGAAAGAATAGGTTTCCGTCTTGTTTGGAAAGCATGACATATATTGGTCTGCTGTATGTCCTGTAGATGATTTTTTTTCATTAGTGACAAAAACTGAGCTGTGTTTCAGACCTCAACTTGCTAAAACTCTCACATGCAACAGTGTAAATTAGTGAAGTATTTTGTTAGCTACCAAACACAAAGCAGTGGATGGTCAGAGAGGAGAGCTTTTTCATCAAGAATTCTGGAGAAGAAAATACGCACTGCTTATTTATTTAAAGGAGGTTTAGCTTTTGAAGATACATCAGTTCCAGGAGAATGTTTTGCCTAAACAGCTGACTGAAAAATCAGCGATCCAACTAGTATGAAATTCTCCAAACACAGTCATTCTCTGTGTTTCTCCAATACACTCAGCAATTTCTGGATAGACTGTTTCTGTGTCAAGGGTTCATAGCTTGCGATAGGAAAAACAATTTCTGTTACCCAAGTACCTTTTTTGAGGCTTTCATTTTATAAATTCTGTGTGTTATTCTTTGAGCCTGTATTCCTTTAACTGTAAACCAGTTTACATGGAAATGCATAACAATGAAGTTTTCCTATTCTGTGTGTGTGTGACTCTCATTATGCAACATAAGCTGCTGCTGGTTTTAATGTTGGGGTGATTAGAGGTTACCCTCTCTAACAGTGGTCTTGTAATCACTGTATAATGATTTGAAGTCTATGACCAGTTCCTCATGGTCCCACAGGTGCCCTAACTGCCATTATTGTTTCGGTGACAAGACCAAGCTTGGACTGGAGATTGAGGTTTGACCTGGAATTACAGAGCCCGGTTTGAGGAATGAAGCAAGAGAAAAATTTATGTTTCTGATGCCTCACTTGTTTTCTGGTGGAATAATTTCTTTCTCTGGAATGATTGCTTCCTCAAGCATTCCTTGAGGAATGGTACCTTCCTTAAAGGAGTATTGAGTTTTGGGCCCAGTGTCCCTTCCAGCTTTATACACCATGGCTTGGTGGTCTGAATTCATAGAGAGAACAAACAAGTGCCCAGATAAGAATTAGACACCCTTTTGATTATTAATTTTTTCATTTATTTTCAGATGGCTTTTCCTTTTGTTGTGTTGTTCACACATAATGCCTCTGACTCTTCCTATGTCACACTACATCTTTGCAGTAATTTTCTGTGCTGTTCTGTCCCTCTGGATTTTACAGCCATGGATCAGAAAGGAAGTGCAAGCCCTAGCAGAAATAATAAATCCACTGCAGGTCTTGAAGGTACTAATTTCTGCAAAACAAAATACTGCCTCAATTTTGTTATGGGCTAGAAGGGGTGATCAAAGTGAAATACATTCATTGTGGAATTGGTTTGCAAAGCCTGCTTCTAAACCATTACACATTCTTTCTAGATTTCTTTTCCTCCCCCTCCAAAAAAAGTAAATAATGCAATTGTGTCCTGCCTGGCCTGCGGCACTGTGCCCCCTGCAGCGCTTGCGCAGTTCAAGGATTGCTCCCAAACCAGGCCTGTCTCCTGAGAAGGACAGGGAAGCTGTGTTTGCTTGGCAAAGGGGTCACTGGATAACACATTAGAGATCTGTGAAGGGCTGCACAGTGCTGTACTTGTGGGTAATGCAGGGAGCCATCCACACAGTTGCTGCACTAGAGTACTGGGAGTCATGGTTGTCTCCCAGATGCCAAATTGCCTGGTGTGCCCAGAAGTCTATGGCATATGTTCTGTGACTCCAACTGGAAGGTTGAGGTGGTTGGTTTTTCTGGAGTAATATGACATTTGAAAGAATAGTTTAGGAACTGTCCTGTAATAGCAGGTATTTTTAATCTGTGCAATCTATCTAATTAGATTGAACCATGCCCCATTCCTTGTCTGATTGCCTGAGCATTTCCGCTTAACCAGTGAAGTTTATTCAATAAGGTGTCCTATAATGCTATTTCCTTCCTTGAGAGTATATGTTATCATCCCCAACACAGACTTAAGAACCCCTCCACTTTTTTTTCTTATTTTAACGTCCTCTGTCTCCACCGTAAAGCCCCGTGCTTTAGTTAGGAGTCACCTAGCTGAGGAGAAAACTAGGTGAGACTTTGGATCTCATTAGTTTTGTTTTTAAGTACCTAGAAGATTCTTAAGAGACACAGCAAGTATAGAGCAAGCACAATATAGGTAGAATCCCCATAAATTTAATACAAGCTGGTTAAATTGTGGATTCAAATAGTTAACAAGGTTAGAAATAATAAGAAATTAATACAGTTGCACAGGCAGTTGACTCACTATTACTGTCATTTCCTTTTGGCTTTGGTTATGGGGATAACAAGGTAAGAAATAACTGTTTGTTTCCTTTTATTGATTGGTTTGATATTTGAAATAAAGATGGGAGTTTTTTTTGTATGAAAAAGTCTTTTGTAACTTAATGTTATGTTAATTAGAATGGATGTCTTCCTGAGCCTTATTTTCTTGTTCATTTGATCTAATTAGCTGATTAATTTTTAATTGCCTACTGAGAGATCTTTACCATATTGTGATTTGTGTTTTGTTTACATTTGGAAAACAATGGTATGCCTAGAATTACTCAAAAGTATTGTACTGAGGTATTTCTGCAAGGGATAATTGCAAATTATGATTTCTTCCTGCTTCCTAATTTTGGTGCAATCCACTTTGAGTGAGTACTCATTAATCAAAAAGGCTTGCACAGTGTGGAGTAGTAAGAAGGTGTTTCAGTTAGGGAAGCCTCATGGTAGAGGGTCTGTGAGCTGGTGATCAAATGGAAAACAAATCTCTTGGCTGTTTATGAACTGCACTGAACGCTTCCCAACTTAGAACATTTATTCTTTTTCTTCATACTGATGTTCTGAGATTCTTAGAATTAATGTATTAATAAATTTAGAAATGGAAGTATAAAGTTCTAATAAGGCCAAGTGTTGATTAGAACTTATTTTCTGGTGAGAGAAAATAAATCATAATTCTTAGCAAGTTATTTCAAGTTATTCCCTAAATGTTTCAAATTTGCACCTTATTTGTGGACAATTAATCTTGCCATAACTTCTAGTCCTTCGATCTTGTTCTTTCTTTGCCTGCTATATTGCCTCTGTTATCAAATTTTTGTTCCCTATGGGAGGCACTTGTAGCCTATGATCAAATCGTTCTTTAACTTTTGCTTTGATAAGTTAATTGATTGAGTTCCTTGAGTCTCTTGTAGAAAGACATGTTTCCTAATACTATAATTGTTCTCTTGGCTTCCTTGTAATCTATGGAATTTTTCGTAGTCTTTCTTTAAACAACACCAGGAACACAATGAAACTACTGGTCATTTCACTGATGTGAAATAAGATAACACAACCTCCCTACTCCTATTTGTTATTGTTCATACATCTGATGAGCATAGTAGCTTTTTGTTACTGCAGTAATCTAAAAATTCATAGTAATCTGGTTACTTGTCATGGCCTATGTTCCCAGAACCTTGCCTCCTCTTTGGGATCTTTTTTTTCCAGAGTCGAATCTTCTCTCATTAAATCTGTCTCATTATATTATACTCATTCCTTGATCCATGGCCTTCCTGTTAGCTATACTGAAGTACATAATGTCTGGTTACACTCACCTAATCCAACTGCCTTTTCCTTTATTTTCCGTTTTCTAGTCATCTTCCCATATTGTGAAAATGTGATTTTTTTAAACAGAAGTGAAAAATAGTCTAGGAGGCAAGAGCCAATTCCAATACTAGTTCCTTGTTCCCCAGTCACATAAAGAAGGGTTAGATGTATCTACTGCATAGTTTTTAAGTAGGTTAGGATGCCATTCTGATTCACTGTATCACATTTTAGCCATCCAAAAATTAGTTCCTAATGATCACTAGTTTCCTAAGCTCTTACTAGTCAACAGAGAGAGATGGAGACCTTCGCAAGAAAGATGTAGTGGACTTATCTGAAAAACCATAAATCACTTTTTGACAGCGTCTTTTTCTTTTCATAGACTATAATAGGAACATAGAGAAGTTAAGACAAGCTGCCAGACTTTTAGATAGCTGTAATTATTGTGGATGAATCCCATCTCTTATGCTTTTTAGCTTTTCTGCCAAACCGTGGTGTGATTCAAAGCCGGTTCTCTTACAGGCATCTATCAAGATGGTTGACTTAAGCAGCCCCATTTGTAATCACATCAGAAAATGGTATCAATTTAGCTTGACAAAATCTGCTTTCCAGAAACCCATGTGGATCAGCATTAATTTGATTATCCCTTTTAGTTCTCTATCAGGTTAGTTATCACTTATATGCCTCTTTTGCTTTTTTATCAGATCCTTTTATCAAATCCCTACTTTTTTCACTTTAATATTGACTTCCAAACTGTGAAAAATCTGAGGCTCTGATGTCTTAGATTTTTTTATTTGCTTCTACCCCATCTATATCAGATGGACTTTTCTCTGAGGTACTCCTTCAGTCCTTGATCAGTCACCAGAAGGTCTCAGGATGACTTAGAGCCATTTCTGATAAGATGTCCTTTCCATGCAGCCTGTCCGTATTGTTGAGTCCTGCAACCTGCACAATGGAGGTAATGGTTTTGAGGTTTTTTAGGTTTGGGTTTTTTTGGTTTGGTTTGGTTTTTTGTTTTGGCTTGTTTGTTTTTTCTTTTTTTTTAGGGCTTAAAGTGTAACATTTCATAAATATATTAGATTGTGTGTTTCTCTTTCCAATCATGCATAGCTTTAAACTTTTTTTTTTAGTAAATGAGAAAAAGTTATCACATTTTTGTTTTTTCTGTATCTTCCTCATTTCTTTTATTTTTGTAGAATAGAGATGTCTGGAAGAAAACAGACAGACCAAGGTGGTCTGTTGCCTGCTGACTGCAGAAAGGCTTACAGGGCTGAAGGGAAAGCTGTGACCTTGTACTTCTTGCATGGTAAGAGATGAAAACCAACTGATCTTTTTTATTTAATATTTTTGCATAAGCAGAATGCTCTGGAATGAGGAATTTTGCCTTCAAATTAAAAGAATGCTTGCAGAACAAAAATAATAGGAGAAAATATACACAATGATGTTTTCCTGATAGGGAGACTCCCCAAAACTCAAAACTACCTGACAGACAAGAGATGACTCTTGCAAGAGTGTTCATTCAAGTCAGCGTTATCTTGGAAAGTACTGGTGTCAATTCAAATACCAAAATGCTAATCTACCCTGGTACCAAAGTGATGAGCTGTGAAGTCAAGTCTTTGCCATTCTGTCCAGCCTGATCCCTCTGCCAGACTTTGAGTAGCACCTCAAAGGACAGAGAGTTTTATATTTCATTCCAGCCACTCCTGTCCATATGTTGGAGGGATGTGTTGCCATTGTTGAAGTGGATCCTTTCAGAGAATTGCATAAGGATTTCTTGTACTTAAAAATGGTGGACTGCAATGTCAACAATTATAGGAATAATTTATTTTCTTTAAGGGTGGATTAGAGAAATAGTTCAATGACATGTCCTTCTTCCTGGGTAATCCAAAGACAGATTTTGATGGGAGGGCGAGGTGGTGTTACCTGGCAATGATATTTCACACTGCCTAATTCTGAGCATTCTGATAAATATCAGGGACCCAGTTAATGTCTAATGCAACCACCCACTGTTGGAAGTTAATTCACCTCAGGTGGAGGTGTCTGGAATTTTTCCTTCTCTTTCCTTAGTCTTATCACTTCCTTTGTTTTTTGCTGTTGTCCGCTATTTGTTACTCTGCATCAGAAGTAAAGGTAATAGTTTTGCAGGGGCCAGAGCACCAAATGGGAGGGTTGGAGAGTTTCGGTTCAATAAGGGTCTGAGGATGTTGGTTTTTTTAAAATTCCTACTTTGCCTACTAGTGCCACGTAGGAAGTTTTGAAAGAATATTTTCCAAAATGCCGTTTGTAATCCAGAACTAATATCTTGCAACACAGCAAGTGCTTCACAGCACTACATAGTTATCGCTCCAACATCTCCTACATCATCTTAAAAGAATATTTGCACTGAAGCCATTTCAGATCTTTGGGACAGATCACACTTAGGCTTATTGTAGGAGTTACCTAACCAGCAATGAGTTGCATTTCATCGTGAAGGTATTTACATGATTACTTCTTGGGAGGTGTTCATCCAAGTGTAAATTACTCTGCCTCAGAACAGATTTTAGCTAGTGCCAACAGCTTGGATGACTGGCACATTGTCATTTCCATAACACACCTAAAAAGAAGGTGCCAAAAGAACCTAAGTGGCATTGATGCAGCGAAAAATTTTCAGTAAAAATTTGTCTCAGGATATATTGGTCGGTTTCAGTTAATATCTGGGGCAAAACAGCATTAAAAACTATTACTTTTCTTTCACACTATTTGAGGAGGAGGGATCTCCATTCATGTGAAAGCAGTGTATAGTGATGCTGCCGTCGTAACACAAAATTATGTGGTTTATGCTTCTTCTATAATGCATACTCATCCTCTTTTCAGATGTCCCTGAACTACTTCAGCTGAGCTAATGTCATGAAAACAGTTTATTTTCTCTCCTAGCCATTTTGGCAGAGGTTTCATGGGGTGAAACTTCTGTGCTTTTGTGGTTTTTTTGCCCTGATTTCCCAAAGAATAGAAGGCAGTCACTCCATGTGCCAGATAGTCAGTTGTGTTCCTCTCTCTGTTTACCAGTTACAACAAAATTTGATGGATAAAAAATGATTTCTGAAATTAAATTCCTACTAGTATTAGGAAGAGTGGTGGTTAAAAAGAGCAGACAGAACCAATTTATTACCCCCCATTCCTCTGGACAAGAGAATTGCCACACTAGAGTGATGCTACATGTGCTCCAGAGTTCGCACATTACTAACCACATCTCACATGCACTTTATTAGACAGAGTATAATCCAGACATGGGATGCAAATCAAAGTGAACCACACTTTGTGAGTTTACAGCTCAGGAAATGGAGAGAAGCTGCTTTCCTTCTGCTCACTACAGCAGAAATCCTTTTGAAAAGAGTGTTGGTTCCAACCTCTGCTTTGTAAGTGTGCTGCATGTGATTTCATCCCATTAGCTGTGATGGTCACCATTCGGTCCTGTAAGTGATGACGTGATGTAATGGGGGAAAGGGTTGTTTCCAGTGTTATCAGTATAAATCTTCCTGTGAACACTTGACCAAGAGCACACATGTTTTGCAACTATGTCAGTTTAAAGAAACCAGCTATTTCCCTACAGTACTGTAGAATGGTTTTGTTTTTATTTTTTTTTTTCTGGCAAGAGATGTGAAGAATTTGCCATTTCTATATATTATAATATTTTTTAATGCTGGAATGGTTCACATCCAGGTTTTTAAAACAGAAGGCATGTAGCCCACAGTTTTGTTTGTTTCATTTATTTAGCATGGCATGGCTAGGTCCTGGAACTAGCTTATATGAGGTCATTACCCTGTTGATTAAATAGTGTGATGAAAAGGGCATGATAATACACTGCTGGGAGATTATTGCCAGACACTTTGCAAACAAAGCTGCTGAAAGGAGAGCAGTTGTGAGACCTTCAGTGTGGTGTGTAATTAGCAAGCGAGTAGGAATTAAAATAAAGGATACATGGCGTGATATAGTGATTATGTGCAGATAAGTAATGTTTTGAATACTCCCTTTTGGTAATTCTAATGAGAATACATCTTAGTACAGGAAATGTCTGCTGGGACTACACTATCCAGAATCTTTAAACAAGCTGTGCAGTAAGTTGTCCTCAATAGTGAAAAAAAAAAATGGATGCAATGCTGTGGATCTGCCTGTTTCTTCAAACCCTTTTCTCTGTATCTTTATTTTCTGGTATGAGTGTTAGAGAAAAACAGTACATCTGTGTTTTTTCTTCAGGATGGAGCACAATTTCTTTAAAAAAACTCCAAACTATCTTTTGGGGGACAGCAGCTGGATTTGGAAAAGCTACCTTTTGAGTGGGAAACATCAGCCACTACAACATGAAGGAGGTGTCTAAACCTGGGAGGTACAGGCAGTACCAAACTTGTGATTCTTGCACTCAGCCTAGCTTCTCCTCTGTCCTGAGGAACACAAATACTTACATGTTCCTGAAATAAATCAGGGCATCTGATTTATTCTGTGGCAACCCTTTCAGGCCTACAAAACCCAACAGATCAGAGGCTTTTCAGGCTGCATCTCAGTTGCCTAAAGGGGAATTAAATGGAAATTTTCAGAATAAGGCACAGACCAACTTTAGATAGAGAAGGATGGACATTGGCAGACATCTTTCAGGACATTTCTTTGCCCAGTTTCCTGGGAAGATCCTTCCAGTTATGAAATTAATCACAAGACAAAGAAAATTTTCAAAATTATACTAGTACAATTCTTCAGAGATGTTACCCATGGTGTTTTAGATATGGGAGGATAGCTCCTGTCTTAGTGTCTATCAAAAATCTCAAGCTGCACATTGAATAGACAAAGTTAAACAGCCACAGCAGCAGTAAGAGTGGGAGAGAAGAGGGCACCAGGGAAAAGAGAAAGGGAAGGGAGAAGAGAGGAAAAGAGAAAAACAGAGCTTTTGTGGGAAAGCATCCACTCAAGGCAGAAGGGTTGAAGCAGCCAGGGTGAGGGCAAAATAAATGGGGAATACTCTATATGGCTCTATTAACCTTAATTTTAGTTCCTCTTTTCCATTTTTCAGCTTAAGTAAGCAAGCATATAGCCATGTTTATATAATAGCTGGAGTAATGAAGATGGAATATACCAATTTGGGGCTAATTCTTGCCCTCAGGAGAGCATAGGCACTGCAGCTGTGGCCGGCCCCTACCAAAAAGCAGTGGTGAGGAGAACAGCTCCTTGTATCTGACTTCCCATTACATCCTCACCAGGGACCACCATAGTCTAGCCCTTAGAGTAAATAGATGAGGTTAATTTTTCCATCTGTAGAGTTGGTTTAGCAGCTCTCAGCATTGGTTCAGTTGTGCTCCCACTGAAGCTAATGGAGTGGTTTCCTTGAGACCAGTTGGACCCTAAAAGCCCATTTATAATCTTTCTCAGATATTGGAGTTTGTGTCTTGGGACTGTCTTTTGTTCTCTTCCTATTTGATATCTTCATCTTCCAGATCATAACAGGCAGGGTTTTCCACAACTTTATCACAATGCTGTTACATACTTATAGCCATAATAACCCTTGATTTGGGGGCGTGGGAGAAACATGCAGCATGCCACATTTGACCACATCCTCTGAAACTGAGGTTGTGGTTGAGCTAATTATTTTCACGGCTGGAAGAGAACAGACAATGCTGCCTAAAGAGTGGGAAGATATGTGTCTGTGTGAGCCTGTGTTTGTGTGGTTATACCATCTGCGATGAGCAGAGCCAGATATACTTCCCCTTGGCTTTTTTTTTAATGTGCAAACCCTGAGTAAACATGCAAACGGTGAAGTCTCGTTTCTCTGCTCAAGTCCTGCATTTGTCTGGGGGTTGTAGCGCTGGGGACTGCATCTTGCTGCAGAAACCCTGCCCTCTGGAATTCCTGTTCTTCATTCCCCAACTGATGCTTTTTGCTTCTGTGGGCAGGGGGGAAGTTGCCCTTCCTCTGCATTTCTTGTTTTTGTTACACAAACAGTATGAGGTACCCTTTATTTATAATCTGAACGTTAGGGATGTTGGGCCAATCTGGTGCTTCCAGCTGGCTGAACACTTCCTAGAGCTTTGGATGCCAGATATAATGTAATTTATTGTGGAAAACAGTAGGGGAAATACACTTCTTGCTATCAAAGGTTAATGTAGAATATCAGCAGCTCTTCGGCAAGGGTACATGTATTGTTGGATAGTCTGTGATTATGTGTCTCTTATTAAAATAGAAGAACAAATTGCCTTCCTTTTTGATGCTGCTGTTTAGTGCCTTCTCTTTTCCCTTCTTCCCCTCAGTTATTTTAACCCTTCATTGCATTTTGCAGTTTTCACATGTTTCCTCAGGGAGAAAAATTAAATTGTACTTTGTTTGTTTGGCACGAAACTGAGCAAAATAAGGGGAATTTCTTTTTCTTTTGGCTTTGTTTTAACTAAAACATCCTTTTCTGTGCCAAGACAGAGCAAAACTGCTGAGTTAGCCAAGACTATAAATTGAACTGGCCCTTTTACCTCTAGAAAATATTAAAGCATCCTTCTGCCTCTGAGCTGGCACTCGTTGCTGGATCAAGTGCTACTATTAACGGGAAATCAGGAAAGTACATTATCACTCCAGTGCTGTCATTACCAGAGGGTTTCACTGAACTATAGAGTCAGGAAAGTGACTCTAGGAAGACCAGAGAAAAATGGCACACTTCGAGCAAGGGAAGGGAAGCTTCAGACAAAAAACTTGGAGACACATTAAGAGTTTTTGAAGGTACCCAGCATGGAGGCAAGTGGCTGCTTTTAAAAGGGATGTGTTAGGTAAAGTGTCCCATTATTCTTCAGGTTTAGAGATAAACTGGTGTAGACTTTCCTAATGGGCTCATTTAATTAATTCTAGAAGATCTGAAACCTGCCAAGGCAAGATTGAGTCAGCCTGGAATCTAATGAGGTTCATTCTGCACCAAGGAAGACTCCAGAGAGATTTTACTGGTAACTTTTTTTCTTCCCACTAGAGTATGTTCCCTCTCAGGCATTCTTCTGCTTAAGAGAAGTTTTTTTAATCATCAGAAATACACAGTGAACTGCAGTGATAGTTCAATGAAAAGTATAATGGAAACATATAGAATAGTAAGTTAGTAAATACTGTGGTTATTTAAGACATAAACTTCGTACTTACTGTGGGTGTCACCAGGTCAGTAGGTGGGGGAGCTGCTTTCTTCCTGCAAAGCCGTGCTGAATTCACTAGTTCTTTTGTCATTAGAGCCATAAGGAAGACTTAGGCAAACATTTTGTTATAGTTCACAGTCTGGGCTGCATCTGACTTCCATTTTATGGGATGAAAAAATGAAAAATAATACATAAATTCAGTTTGGTTTGCTTTTCATTTTCAAAGTTCTCTAGAGACCTGAAATAATCTTCCTGACACCCATGCAACGTAAGCGCAGCTATCGAGTTTTACAGATGTGGAAACTGAGGCACAGACAGGTTAAATAATGTCATTTGAAAATATAGGTGCCTAAAATGAAACAACTTGAGTCCATGATCCAAACAGCAGAAACTCCAAGCTCCTGATTTCACTAAAAAATGAGGATGCTCAGAATATCCATGCAGCAAGCCCTGAATGGATGTGCTGAAATCTGCTGCAGAGCAAGTGTCCCCCAGTTATGCTTCCCCTGATTGTGGTCAAACCACTAGACCAGAGCACCCCTGAGTGGTTGTCAGGGCCTGCATGCTGTTCCTAGCCCTGGTTAGGATTTGGGAATCTGACATTTTTACTGATATTTGCTCGCAGCTTACCTGCTCTTAGTCAAGTCCCTTAATTCTATACCTGCATTTTCTTTGTGTGTGTGTAAGAAGTCTCCGCAATAGGCATGATCAACTTCATAAGAAAACCTCTTTAGCAACATAAAATGTATTCTTGTTTTTGTTTCTTGGGATAGGCTTCTCTCTGAGAATTACTCACAGAGCCATTTATTTGCTTTGCTCAGCACTATTCTGGTAGAAATATTTCTTGTTTATTTAGTCTTATGCACCGGTCTGACAGTCCCTTGTTGCTACAACACATTTGAGTAAGAGATTGAAGCACCCAGGGAATCCAAGATGATTCCCAGAAGTTAAAAACAGGCACTGATTTTAACTGTGGCTTTTTGGGGGCTCTGGTTGAAGTATCAGCCCATCCAGTTTTTCAGCATGTCCTGAGCCCTGACTCTGTGTAGAGCTGGGATTCTTCCGGTTGTCTGAAGGCAGGAGCAGCCCCTGTAGTTTGCGACAAACATTTCCAACCTGGGGCTCCCAAGGAGCAGATGTACCTTTGAAACATTGGTTATTTTCACTGAGCACTTATTAGTTTGACTAATACAATTTCTGTCAATTCATAGTCTCAGTAAATTAAACAATATTGAGCTACTATTTCACAGTTCTTCGAAAGTCATCTATTCCCTAAGCTACAGCAGAAAAGAATATTTCCTCATCCCTCCCCCTAAGTTGTTTTCGAAGAGGTTTCAAAAATAATTCTGATAATGAGACTTCAGTGCTGCGAAATTTTATCAAAGGGCACTCTTTCCCTGGACTCAGATATGAACATATTTTGCCAATCAGATAAAACTTCCCAAGCTTTTTTCTAGCAGTATCAGTGGTTAACTTGATCTTATTGCACTGTAAACGATTTTGTGCTACAAATCATTTTTCATAGAATCTCTTTGTTATGTTGGGTGAACTCTGGAAAGATTATTTGTAAGAACATTTCCAGGAACTTTACAGCACAGTGTAGTCTGCAACGAAATGAAAATTACTTAAAAAGGGTTTCTTTTAGATTAATAAAAAAGAGAATGTATAATGAAAAGGATTGATAGGGAAATATTTAAGTATAGCAATAGGCAGAAGAAATACCTATTAAGCAGAATAATGTCTGTATACCAACCCCCTCTCCATTTTAAATTGTATATATTATTTTAGCTGTTAGGAATCCGTCCTTCCACCTTGTGAAAACTGACAATTTTTACTTACAGCCTGAAGCTAAATACTGCAGTGCCTCAAAATGGAAGATGAAAGAAGTCAACAGGTTTTCTTTGTCTTTTGAAAAAAATGAAGTGTCATTTCTTCTCCCTCCCCCTCGTGTGTTCCTTCCCCCCCTGCTACATCCCTACTGGTATTAGCAGCTTTTCCTCCAAAAAAGCACTAGATGGTGCCCCTTTTCTTTGAGAGTGACAGAGCTGGATTCCCAAGGGACATGCTGCCCTGCCGGGAGAAGCATTGGACACAAAAACTTGGAGTCTCTCCTTGTCTCTTAATATAATTATGAGTCTAATATAAGTCTCTTTTATATCTTTCAGGTCTTCAAACCTGAACTAGATCAATCTTTAGGAGACCCTCTTGTTCCTGTTGAAAAATGAGTCATGACTTCAAAGATTCATGGGCAGTAAAATAATTTTTTAAAAAGTGATTTTAAATGAAAAAGGAGAAGGAACAGGGCATGTACCTTCCTCCCTGTTTTCAGCAGCCCAGCACTGCGACATCAAAGAACATTTGCATTCCTTGCTGAAAACTTGTCAAGTCAACGATCTTTAATTAGATCTTAGATGGGCAGTCTGACTGATACTAATTTTTAAATTTTGTTACGAACCTTAGCTTTTAACTGACTGAGCAGCTGTTTGTAAACAGAATGGATATTACATTTTAATATTTCGTTCAAATAAAGTACCAAACAGGGAATCTGGCCTTGCCTTGTATTCTGTGTGCTCTGTCAACTTATTCTGTATCTTTATAAAAAAGTTATTAGTTATGTTCATCAGATTGTTACCTAGCCTTTGAAATTGGAATGACTAATTGGCTAAAAGGGTATTACCTACCTGCTTCTGTATTTCTTTCTGCAAAATAACTGTTTACCTGGTACATGTCATCTTTGTATTTAGACAGTCATTATATTCCTGACCCTTAACAGAAGAAACTGGTAACATGACATTGAAACAAATTCAAAATCAACAACAAATAAAATATTCGCTTGTTAAGAAGGAAAGTCGAGGCAGATATCTAACCTCTCATTGTGGAAACTCTAAAATTTAACTGAAAAATGCCACTTCATTTAATCTATTTCTTTATGCATTTGAAATGGCATAAAAATAATCATTCTTTGAAGTGACCCCAGATAAATTAGTCCAGGTTTGTCATTTTTTACTATTTTTGTAAATGGTCCTTAGAAAATTAGGTCTATTGGCATCTGGGAACAAAAATTCAACTGGGAAAAGAAGCTCTAATATGAAACAGAAAGAATTATTCCCATGCTCTGGCTGCCCTGTCATATGTCATGACATGTGGCAGGTTGACTGCTCATTAATTCTATTTATATCAGTATGATAATACACCCCACTGAGTACACATGTGTTAAAATATTCATAAATTATGTTTAGTGCAAGCAGATATACATTACATGCCAAAAGAAGACTATTATTTAAAGACAAAACTGGTAAACAGTCAAACATGGAAAAGTCTTTTTAATCTTAGTCCAGTACGTTGTGTATCATCAAACTCACATTTAATTGCCTTTACTTGCAGACTCTGTCTCCAGCAATGCAATATCCAATGCACCTTTATATTTTTTAACAGCTTGCAAAAGAAGCGGCTTTTACTGAAAGTAATTGGAACTTCAGCAATTACTGTAAATGTCATATTATTTCAAAGCAATAAATATAACAATTTGAAATATTTAAAATGAAGCTTTACTTTGACCTGCACATATTTCAAGGTACTTTTACATAGCTTAAAGCTCTACTCTAAACACTAAAAAATTAAAATGTGAACTACTTTTGAAGGGAGATGCAGTTTAGCCCCGAAAACAGTTAATAGTAAATTTTAGGCGAAAATTAGCCAAAAATAGTTAATCATCCTTGCTCAGAAAATTTTATGTTACATATATCTCTGTCTCCATCTATATTTATACCTATATCTATATACGTTAAACTTTTAAAAGGCCTGTTAAAACAGTAGGATGAAAAGTATGTTTTACAGATAGCTAATTTTGCATAGAATGTGAAGTAATCTCAGGATATTAAACCAGATATATCTGTGTCTTAAAATCCATTTGTTCAGCATCAAAATGCTCTTCTATGTGCAATCAGTTTTGAATTGCTCCTAGCATTGGATCAGAATTATTAGAATATTTAGACTTCTTTTTTCTGGCAATATATCATTATGGATTATGATTAATTCCTTTATTTTAAAATACTTTTGAAATGATATTTTAAATTTAAAAATGCATTTCAAAACTTCAGAAATTATCACAAATTATCATGGACTAAAATCCCTGTAAGTTTGAAAATTATTAATAGAAGGTATGAAGTAGTACACATTTATTTGCAGGTATTGTGATAGCAGTTCTCCTACTGAGCACAAACCAAGCTGGTTTTGATATCCTGTCAGCGCTTCACATTTGGAAAACAATTTAGAAACTTTTAAAAATATCAAATGGTATAATGGGGGCAGACAGAAGGGAGAAGGGGGTTACTTCATGGTGAAATTTTGAGAAGATATACAATGAGATTTTGAATTCATATATATCACAAAGGGCAAATAATTACCCTGTTTCTACTCAGTTTTAAGAGACCTGTACAGGGGCAGGATGATGTGACTGACTCTAAAGCGTATGGAACTTCTAATCACAAAACTGTGCTAATGTTTCTAGCACCAGTGAAGCATAGTGACTTCTGATAAAGGACGAGGAGGGGTTACAGGAGCATGATGTTACAAAGTCATCTCTTCAGGAGATTTGGTGGGAAGATGGTTTGCCCAGGTGTTTGTGGGCAAAAATGTCAGCCCTTGATTTTGGCTGCATTGCCAAACTCACCAGCCCAGTTGACGGTTGCCCAGCTATACAAGTGACTCAATTTTAACCATCAGTGAAATGGTTAGAAGGGGTTGGGAATTTTCTCTTTCTTTGATTGAAAAGGCTGGCTTGAGGAAACCAAAACTTTTTTTTGCAGGCAGGTATCAATTTCAAAGAAACTTTCATCAGAAGAGATTTGTCAGCCATCGGATGGAATTTCTGGTCGAGACCAGAAGGAGATGGCAAAGTTGCAGTATCAGGTAGCGCCGCGATCGGTCAGGGCACTCACCTGGAATGTGGAAAATCAAGGTTCAGGCCTGGGGACTTGAACGTGAGATTTACAGAGTGCCCTGAACAACTCTTTTGAGTTGTTTGCTTGCTGTGCATTTAACTGTTTATGTAAAGTGCAGCCCTGCTAGTGAGCAGGAGATCTGGAGACCTGATGTGTCTCTGATGTGTCAGACTAGCCTAAGACCTGAGGCAGTCTGTGGAAAATGCGAGAGAGTGGCAAAGCAGGCAGCAGAGAGTGGCAAAGCAGGCAGCAAAGTGCTTTACTTACTCACCTTTCAAGTACTGCCTGTTCATCTCTCATTCTTGTGTGTAAAATTCAAAAAGTCTTGGTCCTGGTGAGGAATGGCTACATTTCTGACATCTCATAATAGCTTTGCAAAATGCAAAACCTGCTTCTCCCGTCCCACCGCTATCCTGTTTGCCATAGAAACAAATTGCAAAAATCCACTGAATTCCTGGGAGCAAACTGTGACTCATGTAAAATGATTTGTCAATTGCTATAGAATTTACTGTATGTAAGGTTCATTGTAAGTATAAAAATTGCAGTCTCTTAACAAGACAGCTTTTAGAAATAAAACACTTTCTGAATTTTAAGAAACTTTGTAATAATATAAACAAGGCTTTTAATCTTGGTAATGTTAGTAGCAAATTATATACAACATCTAATTTTATCAGACAATAACAGTTGTAGTTTTTATCTTCAAAAACAGGTTGTGAGTGCTTGAGGGGAATAACTCTTCATAGCAAAAGCTGAGTTAATTTTGTGTTGTCTTATGTTGCCGGCAGAGAAGCCTTTATTTAGTTCATCTCTTTTTTCTGGTTGTTTTTTTTCTCTAAAAAAAGGAGTCATTTCATACAGCAGTTTATTTAAATACAGAAAAAAAATCACATTAGAAAGATCTCTCATTATAAGCTTTCAGAAAGTTTGCTATGCACTTTCATGTAAAACTTGGCCTCAGTACAGAACTGCTGTACAATCATTTTCATCTGAGATTTGAACATATTGGATGAACTAGAGCAGTTCTTTCTTCTATCCTGTCATTTTTTCCCTTGGAAATGATGAGCATATGGCAACCACCCTTACTGGATTCTCAAACAACAGGAGGGACCTTATTTCGATTCCTACATCCTGTCATCAGTGAATCCCATGATATTTTGTTCTTGCAAGGCTAAAGATGTGATTCGCATTTGCCATAAGGACAGAGCTTAATGTGATGCCATTTTACCACAGGAGCCCTCAATCAGTTAATTAAACATGATATAAATCACTGCATGTATTTGTAAAGTAAGATTAATATGGCAAAGTCAGCGTAATGAGGAATCCTCACCATTGTCTGAGTGTGAATCACTGATACGAAGATTACCCTTTTTTGAAACTGGATATCTTTGAGTGGGTTTTGTTGTCTTAATCCCTCAGACTGCTTTGTGCAACTTGAAACCCAGACCTGTCATCTTTAGCCAAAATTTCAGCCATAACTTCCTCAGCTTTCACCCAATCATTTAAATCAGCATTCATAATACTTAGAAAGATCAAGCCTTTCAGCAAACCACAAGGCTTCTTCATACCACCTGGGACATTGGCAACATGTTTAATAAATATTTCATTTCATTTCATCATGGAGATTCTTCTTTTGGGGTTTTTTTTTCAGGGGATTTACAGGGTACCCACAGCAGCACATTCCACTGCTATGGTCATTTAGGTTTACAGGCTTAATAAAAGGGTTTTTTTCTTTTTTGAAGTGCTATGAAGCCTTGTTAAACTAGAGCAATTACAGACACACAAGATAGGTGCTCTAGAAAGATCAGAGCCCCCTAAAGACAGCTCTCTAGGGTTCTGGAGCTCTATTTGAAAAGCACTCAGTTTACAAAAGAAGAGATTTATAAACCCACACTGTGAAAATCTTGTGTTCAAGTAATGCTAAGGACCTGATATTATTTAATATGCAATACATTTTACTTATTCCCTTTTGACATCAGACTTTGAACTACTCAAGGAAGTCTCCTGATGAATGGGCATGCTGTGGCACTGTATGCATCCCATGGCACTGCTTACATCCTGTGGCATGGTGTCTTTCATGGAACACTGTTCTTTTGTTTCAGAGCACCAGGCCTGTTTTTGCTATTTTAAAACACCAGACAGATCTTGCATATAGTAGACAGCCTTGACCGTTTGTATTTTGGTTAGGAATATGTAGGAGAGGAAAGAAAAAGGGAAGAAATGAAGCTGTCCTTGTTCTTGGACTGAATTCTGTGTTCATCAGGGCAGTGAAGACAGGGTTCAGGGTAGAGGCAGATCCAATGAAAGGAAAAGGTGCCTCCTCAAACAGAACCCTATACTGGAGGTCTTACAGTGTCTGAAGAGAGTCTGAGAAGCATTATGCTATTAAAGGAGCTGGCAAGAGGAAAAGATACAGCCAGAATTCTTAAGTGCTTTCCAGAATTCATAGACTTTACTCAGAAGATGCTTCTGTCAGCTTGAGACAGACCCTCACTATCAGTGAACAGCACAAGTGATACTGGTTTAAAATGTTGAAGGGTGTCCCAGCTGGGATTGGGATGTCTGGGGGGTAATTCAGTGTCAAAGAAGTAAACTTCCATCTCCCAGCTCACAGGAGAATATTGTGCTGCCATTGTGCCATCTGCTTCTTCACCAGAAAAAGGGGGAAAGTGAGAAAATACATGGGTGCTTTCTGCTTCTCCCAGTGCACTTGTGATGCTGGATGTCAAAGATCATGAGCAGAGTGTGCAGAAGTGACTCCAAAAGCCAAAGGGGAAGGAGAGGTACTTGGACGCTGATCACTTTCCCCCAAGTTACCAGAAGGTAATTGTCTGAGCTGACTAAGCAGTGGCTTCATCTAAGTGCCACATGCTCACAGACTCTGTGATGTGCAACTGTTGGGAGTCCATGTACCTCCAGAAATGGGTGATTTGTGTGGGGGCCTTTCAAGTTGCTGTTCTCTGTTCTGGAGCCTCTGCTTATTTTTTATTGGTACCACGCTTAAGGGCTTGACTCTGTGAGCCCTAAGACAGAGCTTAGGACCACACAGAGCTGAGCCCTAATGTCAGGGGCTTGTGTGGCTGTTAAAGAAGATGCCCTGGGTGACTTTTTTTGTCTGTCCTGATGGCCTTCAGAAAACCAGTAGATCCTGTGCAGCTGGAAGCACTGTCATTGCTGTTGGAGTTTTGAAAGGTCTGTATTTGCAAATGCGTGAATGATGAAAGTAAAAAGTGTAACAGGAGAAGCCCTGTTGTATTCCTAATTTTCCTAAGCTGCAGGTGCATAAACATAAACACTTGAGATATGATGATCTCCTTTCTGTGCTCTTCATTACTTTAAAACAGTCTAAATTGAAACTGAAGTGAAAAACTCTGTTACAGAATTGAGAGTTTCATTTCTGCTATTTTTTCTCTCATTCATGTTCTTTTTAAGTTCACAAATTCAGATTTTCTTTTGATGCAGCAGTTAATAAACATCATTGTGATACTGATTTGTGGATAGCCTAAAACTATGCATAAATTACCTACCAACACCTTGAAAAATGGCCTGTTTAAAGAACTTCACTCTTCTATGATCACTGTCAATACAATTATCATGATAAAGATTGTTATTATACCAAAATGGCTATACTGAAAGGCTGTCAGAAAAAATACGTGTTTTCCTTTGAAGTCTTGCAAGTATTCCTGTATCTGTTATGATGCAGGATTTTTGTCATAAATGGGTCAGTTACATAGAATGACTAAAAAAAGAACAGAAATAAATAAGATGAGCTAACCTTAGAAAGAAGGCTTTATAATGAATGAGAAAAGCCTCTGGAGCTGGGTTATATCTGTGGATATGCTAAGCATTTGTGTGACCATTAGTGAGTGTTGCCACAGGTCTCAGAGGCTGCAGGCTTTTCTCCTCTCTCCTCTCCTCTCCTCTCCTCTCCTCTCCTCTCCTCTCCTCTCCTCTCCTCTCCTCTCCTCTCCTCTCCTCTCCTCTCCTCTCCTCTCTTCTCTTCTCCTCTCCTCCACTCAAATGTCCTATATCAGTATAAAACTCTCCTGTGTTTTTTTGAGTTTTCTGGTTAGAGATGCTTCTTTTTCTACTCTTGGAATTCATCACTCAGGTAAAACTCCAGTTACAGCTGCATTTTCTTACTGTGTGGCTTGCCTTTATGGCTCTTCCAAACCTATATTGCATTTTACAAACCTGTGACATATAGTCCCGTGTTCATTCTTGTTCTTATTTTTGCCCTGTGGGTGATATTGCTTACTTATCCAGTGCTGTCAGACCCTGAATAGCTTTGCTTTATTTATTCCTTTCTTATTTTGTTTTGTCTGATATCTAACCTAAAATTCCTTGTCATTTATGATGAAAACTTGCAAAATGCAAACAGTTTACTGAGAGGATTACAGTTGATGTGAAGGATTAATGCAGAGCTAAGGAATCTCCCTGCAAGATATTTGGATCAAATCCAGCCTGCACAAGTTAACACAAGTTGTAGTGGGCAGAGAGAATGTACATTTTCTTTGGTTTGAGGTACTTTTGTATATAATCACTCAAATATTGGGAAGGTTCTCTTTTAGGCAGGTTTGTATGATTTTGGGGTTGAAGCAGGACAATGCTTTATTTCAGGATGTTCATCAAAGTGAATTTTACAATTGGTGCCTGAGCATTCGTGGGATAGGCACTTGGAGCTGATAAGAGGTTAATGTATGATGTAGAAATGTCTGTGTACACGTCCAGCCAGGAAGGGGGAACAATGCCCCAGGACTTCTGTCCTCTCAACTGGCACAGCTTAGCACATATATTGAAAATCTGTTTATTATCCTTTTTTTTGGAATTGAACTACTTCATTCCCAGCCTTTTTGAAAATTGATAAAAACATAGTGAGGCATCAGATCCTGCTCATATATTCTTAGTAGAAGAGTTAACCAGAGTAGAAATCCTCAAAGGCCACATGTAAGATTATTGCCTGTGGACTTTCACTTCTATCCAGCAATGCTGGCTGGAGAGATGCTTCCTGTGTGTAGCTGGAATGGAACTAGTTCAGAATGCCTGAGAAACTTTGTCTGGGTGTGAGAAGGCTGGACAGAAGAGAGGTGTGAGTTCCTTAAAGTCAATTTGCAGGTGAGAAAGTAGCCTCAAGTTTTTTGTCTTAATCTCTCGTGCTCCCCAAACACTAGTTCTAAACAATACATATAATACTATTAGCAAATTTTGGGGTAGTTTCAGATTAAATATTCCAGGGCATAGAGCTCGAGGATTAAACCCTCTTGCAGGGCTACTTGTAGACCAGCCTATGATGCTGGGATCTTTTGTTGATTCAAGTATTTGATATAAAAGTGAAAAAAACCCCACCAAAAAACAACAACAAAAACCCCTACCAGAAAAAAAGCAACAAAACCCTGATCTTGAAAGTAATCAGGATCTCTGTTCATATGTTTTACATTTAATGTGTTGTAATTTCCTGTCATGTTTTTTGTAGATTTGTAATCCTCCTTGTTATAAGATTAAGGTAGGCTACAGAGGCACATACCTGAATTTTCCCTGAAAAGTCAGCGAGTGCAGTCAAGACTCCTCAATTTCACTGGCTGAAGGATCAGACCCAACTTTTGTATTTGGTGGTAATGCTCTAGTAGGCTTTAGTGGCTTTTACTCTGCATTGTAATTTCTTTGCAGCATAATAAAAAGCTCTTTAGAACATTGCTACATAGATTAATATAGAAAGTGCTGGTGATACTTTTATACACAGGGAGTTTAATACTAGGATGCAAGAGCAAATTGATTGCAGGCAATCCTGTGCTTGAGTACCCAGGAGTGAAAGGAATGATTACAATAACCTCTGGGATTTCTTCTCAGATGTGGTTCCTGAAAACACCCACACCCACGAAGTATTGGGCACAACAGAGTATTGTTTCTTCTGATGTGGAATCACAGAAACATATTTTACTTCAGGAGGTGGGAGGGTTGAGGGGGAGAGCGAACTCCAGAGACATTAATGTTTAATGTTTTTAATTTTGTAAAATGAACAACAAAAAGGATATGGTTTGTGAGTGCTGCTGAGATTGTTTAAACTCTGGCAGCTTGCTGTCAGATGAGATGCTAAAAGCCAGGAAGGAAGAAACTGAGGGGCAAACTGAGTAAACTGCTGGCATGTCACCTTTGGCACCCTGATCTGATGGAAGAGTGAAATAATGGTGAAACAAACTTGGCATGCATTGCAGTGGTTGCCACAAAATGACTTGCACCACCTTGAATTGTATCAGACAGAACCTTGAATTGCAGCCAGGCAGGTATATTTCTTTTCTTTGTGGAAGGTTCTGGTTATTATTGAGCTCATTTTCCCGGCCAGCTTCTGGGTTAAGGACTACATTAATTGTGCCTTTGCTTCACTTAGCCCTTCCAGATTGCCCTCTTCTGCCCTGACAGAGAACATGTCTGTGACTGAGGGCTTCCAGGCAGACAATGCAACATCTCTCAGGAATGGGGAGGAATTCCTAGAGGACCTTAACACCTCAGCTTACCAAGGGTGTTTTAACCCCTGGTAAATGCTGAAGACAGTAATTCAAGTTACACAGGTTAGAGCAGTGTCTCTGTATACTCTGCACTCTAAGGAGCTTAGGAAACACCATTGCTTTTCTGTAGCTGAATCTGAAACTTTAGGGTGGGGAAGAGATAGTTTAAAGTGGAAAATAAGTTCAGAAAAAAAATCAGTGTGGAATCTGACAATGAGTTTGTTTCAATAAAATAAAGATAGGCCTCTGGTATTTTAAAATAGTAAATAGATAATATCAGTGTTGGTAGTTTACCATGCCATCCAATAAAATCAAATTCAGAAAATGAAAATAAGAATGAATGCTCTTAATGTAATTAAACAATTTTTGCCTTTTGAAAGTGCAGCATTTCAGCTTTTACTGTGAAGCTGAATTTTTGGCAGAAAAAAATTTGTTTATATTTCTTCCTCCTCTTTGAGGTTGACTGATTGCTTTAATTTGTAGGGTGTATGTGCTTAAAGTGCCCTGGTTGGTAGTATCCATCTGGTGTGTGCAACTCTCAGTGGTCAGGGCATTATAATACTGTGCCTCACTGGAGATTTTCCTGGAAGGGGATGTAGGAGTTGCTCCAGCACAGCTCTGACACCGGTGAGACTCTGGCAAAGGAACAGATGTTACTGTAGGTGAATAGTAATCTGCTGTTATGGGGGTGGGGGGGTTGAGCATACTACAAATGAACAACACCGAGCTCATTTAGGTGTGTGCTGGTTTATATCGTGCCTTCATTTGTGCCATCTTTTTTAGGAGCCACCTTTGCTGTTTCTGTTCTGTTGGAGCCCAGAACCGAGATCAGGTCTCTCTGTGAGTCATTAAAACCTGCCAGAGACTTGAGAGGAAGGAGCCTGTCTAGTTATGGCTATTTGCTATTTTCCAAAGAAGAGCTTTCTATGGGGTGGCAGGCAGTAGCTTGGTGAGCCCCTGACCCATTTACTCCCCAGAAACTATTGGGAGTGGGAAAGATTTAAACTAGTATGACTCAGGCCATAGTAATTTTTCCATATGCCTCCCCTTTTGCTCTGGACCCTACATCTGTGTCCAGGAGTTGCTGGGGCATCCATTCCTGGGGGACAGAGTGGTACAGCAAATATTTGTCATCCAGGACAGATTAATACAAGAATTCATGCTATTCCTCCTGCAAGTGCCCTGGAACATGTAGAGGATAAATTAATGCTTGTATTTGTTTTACAGTGGGCTAAGGATGGAAAGACTCCAAAAGGTTGCCTAGAATAACGTAGGGAAAACTTAGTGTAAAGAACTAATTTTATCTCTTCTTCTCAAGGTTACTGACTATTGTTTTTTTCTCCCATGAGCAGCAGGCTCATTACCTGCACAGCCTAACCCGGGAAAAGCACTGTCCTCAGCTGGGCCAAAACCAGATTGCAGGAATAAAAACATTTCATTTGGTTTTCTCATGTAATTTCTGCTACACCAATATCTCCAGTCACTGTATTTGATGACTGTTGAAGATCCTTCATTTTTTTTGGATGATCTAGGTACCCCATATTGACAACTGCTCTCACTGCAGCATTACTGAAGAGCTACTGTGTGTTAGGACAGGCCTTAATCAATAGGTGTATGTTTTTCAAGCAGTGGGAAGCTTAGAAGTGAAGTTTTAAAAAAATGCAGCATGCTTTTATGAATCAGCTTAGTTCTAACTAGTTTAATTTAGAAAAGAGCCTCTTCAGCAAATGAAATTTTATGGCACCATTCCCAGTTGGTCTTACTATCCATACAGATCTGAATGGCAGTGCAGGTCAGAAGGAGACCTGAACTCCTCAGTATGAGGGTGGCTAGTATTCAGCTGCTGCAGTGACAGGCAACTTAAGAGGAAATGGTAGAATAGGCAAGAAATCTGGAGCTGGGTTTTGATTTGAAACTATATCAAGTTCCTTTCAAATTATATTTTAAAGTGAAGCAAAAGATGTGATAAAAAGGAACTTGTCAGCAATCATTAGACCTAAAATTAAACCTGCTCTTCTACTCAGTTAACAGGCTTGTAGTAGCATGTTAGACTGCTGCTCTGCTCTGTACCAACAAGTAGGCTGAATACCAAAATGCTTTAATACTGATCCTAATTCTTTGGCCCTTTTGCCACAGAAGTTCTTAAGACCTTTATGTGCCTAATCCTGTCAGCCGTGTCACCATTCCTGCAGTACGAAGTCCAGGTACTGAGCACTGCAAAACTTACCATATGGTTACAGCTTCCTCTTCTCAATAAACAGTGACTAAAGACTATTCAGAGCATGACCAAAATAGAGGACAAACTTTGAAAAGTCCAGTTTATTGCCAGACTCTTTTCCTTTTGAACTGACAGCTCTGAAGGGAAGAAAAAACTGGTGTAGACAGTGAAAGCCTAAAGCAGCAGCTCTGTTCAAAGTGTGTGACAGATTGAAGAAGTCAGGAGCTGAGTGACATCAGAGCTCTCCAGGAAAAAGGAGATCTTTCCCAGGCTGATGAAACTGGTTCCATATCTCCTGTGCTTGCCTGGAGACATGAGGCTTGTCAGTCCAGATAGCTCCGATTTAGGTAAACACTTTTGTTCCCTTGCTTTGGAAGGGGCATTGCCTTTCCTGAATGACAATCCACCCATGAAATGCTTTCAAACCTGTAGATCTCCCCCAAAGGATCCTGCAAGCAGTCCTAATCTGTCTGCTCTGGTTTCCCTTCTCGCAGTAACTTACTCAGATCTGCAGAATGAATCTCATAAATACAGAACTGGGTTAAAGCACAAATACTCTCTGTTGATTTCACAAGTCTCCTGTTGTTGTTTTAGCCTAATCATGGTGTTGATGGGTTTACCTTGCCCTATGTTGTGTTTCTATTGTGTCCAGCTAAGCTTGCTTTGCTTTCTGCTGATATTGTCCTATATTTAGTGTTTTGACTTTACATGACCCTGACACTGTGTAGGGGGAGGAGGAGGAAAAATTGTATTGCTGTCGGCTAATCCTATGCATTGCTCAGAGATTTCATCCACTCTAGCAACCTTTCTTCATGGTAATATTTTTTGTTAGCAATAAAAGGATTAATTCTTGAAATCAAGCTCTTTGATTATGATAAGCATGATAAATATCTTAGACAAATTGCTATCCTTTTAAGAATATTAGTAAATGAAGACCTTTGCTCTTTTTGGCTGGGTTTGAGGCTGCTGGTACACACATCTGCATTGTGTGCTAATACAACTCCTTGTTGTCTGGTCTTCCTGGGAATGCATTATATAGATTGCAGCTGGTTCAGGATGCAGCTGCCAGGGTCATGACTCACACTAAGATTAATCATTACGCCTGGGTTAGCTTCATTTCTTCGACTACCCATTACATTTAGCAGAGATTATGAGATGTTACTTTTAACTTACAAGGCTTGGACTAACACCTACTCACCTCAGCAACAGTATGTTTCTCTTGGTAAACCACATAGAGAAGCAGAGCCTTTTGAGATGTACTTTCAGCTTGAGGAGCAAACCTTTCAGCGTTCTGTGTCTGAAGTGGCACAGGGTGAAATTCTCACATCTTTGGGTTCACTCTTCTGATGGAGACTTATTTCTGCCCAGTGTATACTGTCAATGCAGAACTTCTTGCTGGAGGAAACAGTGTGACAAAGAGGAGGATGAAAACATCACCACCACTCCTTTCATAATTAACATTGCAATTTACTTAGTTCTCTGGATTTAGTGCCAAGTATTTGGAGTGATAGCCATCCAAAGAAATGCACTTTTCTAGGAAAGGAAAAGCCAGTGCGAGTACTACCACTTTACATGCAACTAAGATTGTGCAACAATATGACACTTCCCAACAGAAGCCTACAACATAAATTCAGCTAACACAAATGAACAGGAGTCTAACTTGACTACATTCCCCGAAGCTGAGTCTCTGAGATCTTCTCAAGCATAAAGGGGAAAAAAGCCACATGTACAGAAGACATTTGAAGGACAATTGACTAAATGTGCCTGTGGTATTCCACATCAGAGCTATGAAGAGGAAACTTGAGGTTACCTTTTTTATGTACATATGGTTTAGGTTGCTGCCCCTTGGGTCACGGCAAAAGCAATTTATTATTGCTAAATAATACCTGATTGTTCATGTATGGGGTAGAAAATAAGAAAGAAATTGTTGAAATTATTTTATGTGTTGCAGTTACTTTATAATATTGTACAGGCTTTCACCCCACTAAGCTGCTCAGCCCTGAGTACAGTGAGAAAAGATAGCTCTATCAGAGAGCCAGACGGTCTGATAGCTACTGAGTGAGAAAACACTCTTGTTTAGGGGGAGAAAAAAATTTTCAGAGGTTTCATTTGGCAGAGTTTGAAGGAATAGGGCTGGTTTCTCTGGTGAAGGTTCCGCTTTGTAATGGGCATCACAGCTAGAAGTTAGTTGCTTGTCATTTTTTAGGAGAAGGTCAAACTTCCTAAAAAGTGTCTTGTAGAAATGGGCTGGCTGTATCTCATGTTGAAATTAAGCATTTAGCTGAGGGGCTTAAGCCAGGAATCTGTTTGCTCTCAGCAACTTCTGTGCATAAGAGAGACCCTCCCTCCTGAGGACAGTTGTGCCAGCAGGTATGTTCAGCCATACTCTACAGGTACTCATCACCAACTTCGAGATTTAGAAAATAAGCACCTCAGGGTGGTGGCTAAGGCTGAGCCAGAGGAATCCAGTGTGCATTATAAATATAGTTTAGACCTAGGAAAATTGTGCAGAGCAAATTCAAACCTGGATTGGGTTCTCCTAATTAAGCACTTGAAAACTTCCAGGTCTAATCTGGCAATCTGAAGGCAGCTTGTGCAGAAAGCAAATAAGAGGGAGAAGAGCAGCACTTTTCCCCTCTAAGTGGACATGTCATGTGCTTCATACCACAAGAGGAAACTTGTAGGGAGCCATGTTTGAGGAATCCTCATGCTAAATCCAAGAAGAGCCCTTTCAGCTGACCAGGAGAGCTCTCAGGGCTTACCTGTGGGTTCCTCTGGAGGGTGGAGCTGTAGGAGCCATTTGGGCTTCAGGTTAAGCTACAAGACCTGAGAAGACTTGTGTCTGAGATCTTGTCTGGTCAGGGGCTGATGTTCGTACGCTACTTTGAGTTCAACTAAAATCCTCTGTGGAGCTGAGAAAAGTGCACATTCAGGAGGTGAGTATGTGATGGAGCTCTGCTCCCTCATGATTTCCCGAGTATTTGTTCGCAGTTGAGGGATACCCCTTGAGAGAAAAGGTTCAAAAGACTGCCACCAGCCTGCTTGTTGGAGATGGGTGTTCTCTTTCCTGAGCTTTGCAATTCAAGATGTGGTAATTATGAGGTAGACTCAGTGACTCAGGGGTCCTTTCCACATCCTATATCCTATTATCTTAAATTAAATTTTTGTGGGCTTTTTTTTTAAGGTCTCAAAATGATTTTGTTGTGCATGACTAACACTTAGTCATACATTTTCTGATCAGAATTTTGTAGTAAGTAGCTCCAATGAGAACTACAGAGCTCTTTGAAGTGATGACTTTAGAAATGCTAAAGGCTCCTTCATGGAATGCATATGATTTTTTTTTTCCAATTTCTTTTTTTTTCAATTTCAGTTCTCCCTTTGATTTCAGTCCTTCTGGTGCCCAGTAATTCCTGAATCTCCCGCTGCTCTGACCCATGTTTTATGCAGTGATGTAAAAGAATCTTCTTGCTTTCAAAGCAAAACTGTCCACATAGAGATGCTAAACACATGTGTACAGAATTATTTCCCAGTGTTTACCTTCAGCTCAAACCTTCGTTTAGTGGAAGATACTTTAATTGAACCTCTCTTTCCTGAAGAGATGGTAGTGCAGGGTTCATACCAGTTGTTTTAGAAGCAGATGTATATGTATATATGTATAGGAGGCTTAAAGGGGGGATCGTGTGCAGTTGCTAGTTTCCACAAAAAACACATTAAGTCTCAAATCTAAGCAGAGAGCTGAGGAGCAATGCTCAGTAGCTTACCCTGGTTCCTAAGGAATGTGCCCAGGAGGATGGACTACAACGCCGTTATCTGTCAGCAGATTTCCATGAAATGAATCTTACTTTACTCCAGGTTCCTTTGAGATCTGCCTGTAAACCTGAAATTCATGGGAGGTGAATTTTTCTGAGGTGAATTACAAACCTCTGGACCTGAAAAATACGTTGGTTATAACTCTGATTCCTTCAATACATTTGAAGCTCCTTGTTGCCTTCCTATAGCAGAGGGAGATCCTTTTCTCTTTGACTGCATGTTACTTTTAGATATTATTTACCATCTTGCTGTTGTGTTGTCATAAATTAATAAAGCAATGACTTTGCATGCAGCCAAGAAGATGTGCACTTTGGATTCTTTTATGTGATCACTTTGGAGTGGGAGGAAAGAATGATGTTTCTTACATGATGTTTCTTTAAATCCCTTAGGATGAACATTTTCAGCTCAGTCCCCATCAGACCTCTTTGTAGGTCACTTATGTGTGATACCCTCGTTGCACCCACGACTTGGAGATGCCTGTATTCAAGTGACCTAAATTGCATTGAGGGAGAGAGGGAAAGGAGGAGGGAAGAATGGGGTATTGTGGAAACAAAGTCTGTCTGAAAAATTGACAAAATGCAGTTCTCCTTCCTGGAGAAATTAATTCAGAAAAAGACTGGTTTAAGAAATTTCAAAACATAAAAGGATAGATTAATTTAGGAAGGAAATGGTGTTATATAGCAGCTCAGAATGTGGACAGAAATGGAAATGCAATTAGGGGTATGGTTACAAAATATGGAAGCAAAAGAGGCTTTGCAGTGAGATGTCTGGCACTGTATGATCCAGTAAATGAACTCAAATTAGCTGCATTCATATAAACTTTATATGAGAGTGAAGGAATCTTCTGGAAGTGATGGTCCCATTAGCAAAGTGATATGCCTTTATTAACATTATACAGCTGCAATAATCTTAATGGAGCAATCTCGTGTTCTTCCCAAAGGAAGATCTTATCTCATTTATTAATTGTCTTTCTAGTAGTTATTAGTTCATCTGATCTTGGATAAGTGCGCGGGCTGAAAATTTTGATGCTGCAGATAGGGAGTGGGTTTAATGCAGGATGTTAGTAACTGTGTTCTATGCAAGATTGACTTGTGCCTTGCTTTATCTTACTACCTGTCTTGACTCCTGGCTGTGCAAATACTTCATTTGCGTTGTAGCCTGAATTAGTCACTTGTTAATAGTGTGCAAAGCAAGTGTTGTCTTCTTTCAGATGCTGACAAGTGGCATTTAAATGTACTACTGTCAGGTACATGACAAATTAGGCTGCAGAGCACATCTCTGATGCTTCCTCTGGCTGGAAAGTGAGGTAATGATTAACGGAGAGAGTGAAGTTGGAACAGTTGTTTAAAGCTCACTCTTTGAACCTTGAGGAGGTGCTAATACTGACTGCAGTAATTGGATGTTTTTATCAGACCTCTAAAGTCTTGCTATGGTTTTTTGTTGGTTTTGGTTTTATTTATTTTTATACAGAAATGAGGGTAGAGGGAATAAGGATTCTTATTTTCCTCATGACACCTGGTTAGAAAACAAAGCAGCGCCTGCCACCTCTGATTATGTGGAAAACACAGGTGGTTCTGTATGTTATATACTGAATTTAAGTGAAGCCCATGGGGAAAAAAAAAATCTGAGTTGCTTTGTTCATGCAAGCTGATACCTGATAACACTGCAGTGGTTTCTTTCCAATGTGGAGATTCTCCCCAGGAATGCAGCCTGTCCCCACTGGGGTAGTTTCGAGGAAGAGCTCTCCTGTACCTGTGCATAATCTGTGATTAAGACATGTTGGAGGAGTGAATGGAGGACATTCACATATTGTGTGTTGATAGATGAGCAGTCTCGGTGTGATTTCTCCTGTTACCAGAGTAAAGGAAGGCACCTTAGGGATGAGAGGTGTAGGACTACAGGCTCTGAATCCCTTCCTTCTCAGTGAGGTGGCTAGTTAGGTTTTGAATTTTGATTTCTTGCCCCTAGTCTCACCCTCCTCCAGCAGGGTACTTGGATACTCATAGCAGAGGGCAGAATACCACCCAGTTAATTCTCTGGAGTATAACTGCTGCAGCTCCTGGTGGGGAACTGAATGTTTGCCTTATGCCCTAAAGCAAAGTGTATAAGGCTTGGAGAACAGAGTGAGATCTTTTTTTCTTTGCTGTTGGAATAAATTATCATGTTGGAGTGCTGTGGTTGGACTTATCCCTAGTTGGGCATCACCAGTAATGTGCATTTAGCAAATAATATTATTAAGTTGAAAAGATGTCTTGCAAATTTTATGGGTTTGGAACAGAAGGAAAATAACAGCATTCAAGGACTTGTAATACATTTTTTTCTCAATATTAACCCCAAAGAAGCTTTCCTCTCTGCATCCTATGGCATGATTTTTGCAGGTCATATAATACTTCTGTTTAGCTGTATGGGCCTGTTAATTTTTTTAACCAAGCCTAATATGCAGCACACATGAGGAGGAAAAAATGCAAGAGAGAGAAAAAATTTTCATCCCAATATTCATTTAGGTGTTTGTCAGCAAAGAATTCTAGTCTTTGCCTTTATTTATGTGCATGACACTATACTATAGATCCATGTACAGTATTCAGTGTAAACATAAGGTGCTCTCCAGCTTTATTTATGACCTCCTGCATCCAATTGTTAGCTACCTCAAGAAATTTCTGTTGAAGCAAAATGAGAGGTGAGATCCAAGGTGATACATCCAAACCTAAAGGACCTGCAGAACACAGGTAAAAGCATCTTTTCTCCATAGACTTAGACTGCAGTACTTGTGCTGCATAGCTAAGGAACGAGAATGAGTGAAGCTAGGAAGTTAAACTTGAGGGACTGTTCTGGAGTGAAGGCTGTCTAGGGCTTACAGCTCTGTAACGCTGCTTGTACTGTAGGAATTGTTAGCAGGGGACAAAACTGGTTTTGGTTTCAGGACTTTATTTTCTTGCTCAGACGAATAAAGAAGAAATCAATAGGCTGCATAATAATAGTATATTTCTTTAAATGCACAAAGAATGTTAAGGTTTATGCAAAATATATTTATAGTCTTCCTCAGTGCTATGAGGGCAGAGGATATAATCATCAGTGTACAAAGTAAAAATCCTGAAATGTCTTGAAGTGTTAGAAGAAATGACAAGAAGGAAGTTGTTCTGTTGATCCCCATCCAATAGGCTGCCATGAGAAAGATTTGTACAGAAGCTGGCTTAGGTCCAGTTTGCAGCAGAATTAAGCACCTATCCCTGCATGCACAAACACTCATTAAAGAAGCAATGTTGTTGGCATGAATGGTTGAGAAGTTCTGTAGCTTTTGCTTACACTGCATGCAAACATTTTTGCCTTTTTACTCACAGAATCAGGTGTCCTGTGACAAAAGTGGTGATGTAACTTACTTCACTTGGCAGCAAAATTGCATTCATCTTTTGAGCTTTCAAACTGTGTTTCATTTTCATTCTGAAAGTATATATTGGTTATTTTCTCCTGATTTTCTTTAATGAGCTTGCCTTTATCCAGTTTCTAATTCTTTACAAAGATGAACCGGAGCAATTCATGCGAAAGAGCTAAAGGGAAGAAATGGTAGAAAATTTTAAACTATCAAATTTCTTCAAAGTAGCCTTTTGTGAAACTTATACTACCATTCTCTAAAGAAAAAGCAGTTAAGTTATTTAAGAGGTTTCAGATTGGCTGGCTGATCAATATCAAGTACTAATAATGCTATATTAGCAAAGACCTATACACTCAGGCCTTATTACCATGATGTCTATTTATTGATACTAAGATTTGATCATATACAAGAAATTATTTTGAAGTTATTTTTGATGAATGTTGTCCATATGTGCTATATGGCTTGATCTTGCAAACCTTTATTCATGAGGGTAGTCTGTTGTCTTCAAAGATTTTCAAGCATGGCCCATATGCAATACAACCTTGATTATCCAAATGTCAGGGGAGACATTGAATAAGTTCATATAATCGACATTTTGAATAATGAGGAAATTTTCAGTGCAATTAATAGATGTCAGGGGACATGACCATCTTTCAGACGACAGGGAGTTTTCAGAAAATTTAGATTTTGATAGCTGAGTTCCTAATATATGTGCTATTGAGAGACTGAAATGGCAGAATGCTTGAAATGTGCCCATATATTCCTTAATAGCCCTTTCTGTGGAGTCAGCCAGAGTTCTATTTACTGTGGTATTGGCATTGAGGGTCAAATTGTCACAAGCATTTAGCTTAATATTGCAGTAACTCTGCTATTAAGAGTCAGGTTCCAGGAACACAGTGTTAAATCAATATTGGAATTGTCAGAAGTAAAATCTTATTTAAAAATACATCAGTGTCAATTCGGGAATATGGTTTTAAGAAAAAAATAATCCCATAAAATCATGACAGTAAATAAAGTTAAGGGGAGGAACCTCCTGGAGGTAATGAAAGAAGAGAGAAATCCAGTATCTTTTGTGCGAATGTGGAAATACCCAAGGGAGGTTCAGTTTATATCTGAGTGACTGTCTTTAAACTTGAAGGTGGTCAGCTGAAGATAATCCAAAGCCAGAACTCCTGTTTTGTGACTCCTGTCCATCTCCACACAGACCAACAGAAGGTGCTGCAGTGGGAGGCACTGGTTTCCTTCCTCCCCAGATGGCTGCATGGGAGCACCCAGGGACGCGTACGGCTCTGCCGGCCCCTGAGCAGGGAGCACGGCTGGTGGTTCTCATTGCCTGTCCTCAGGTCTGCACTGCCGCTGCCTCAGCCGTGTGTCTGTAACAGCTCCAGTATGGGCTCGCCGACAAGCAGCAGAGGCAAAATGGTGACAACCACAACTGATAGTGTGCTGGGGGTGTTTGGGATTCTGTCCTGAATCAAAATACTAATGTTTGTAGGAAGCCGAAACTGATGCATCAATTTATTTTGGCCTAGAGATGAGCAATTGCTTGTTTCCTAGGAAACATGGGGCTGTGCATATGCAGCTCTGAATGTGCGCCCTCATGTTTTCCTTCATGGTGATAGAGTAGAAAGTTTGTCTGATGAGATCTATTATGCTTAAAGCAGAAGGGAAAATAAATTTGGAAAGTTGCACTATTTAAAAAGAAGATAGCAGCAATACTGCCAAAGTCATGAGGAAAAGGCAGAAATAATTCAAGAAAATAAAGGAAGTGTCCTTTCTGTCTGTCTAATCTGGAATCTGGAGATTTTTATAGTTGCAGAGCCATCTGCTAAGTTTCATTTATTGTGCAACTTTACTACATCACCATCATCTGCTCATTAATCTGCCTTTTTTAGGTCTACTTCTGAAATTCTGAACCTCTGAGCATCTGTCAAATAGCTGCCATTGGTTTTGAAACAGTCATACGGTATAATCTAAAGGTTTTTATAGTCAGTCATTTTGCATTGTGTCAGTATTACTCAGCAAAAGCTCAGCAGTTCATAAGAAGCTCACATCAAGCTTTTCAGTAAACCACAGCCACCACACCCCACCTCTTTGTGTTTCTTACTACAAGAGTAAATAAAACATAATTTTTGGCAACTGTGTCTCAAGATGTGGCTTGAACGGCATGGCAGCATTTGGTCCTCTTCTGATCAGAGCAGTGCTCTTGGGTGGCAATTGCCAAAAAGACTGAGGATTATGATCACAGATCACTGACCCCAGCAGGAACCTCACCATTGACTCAAATGGCTGAGACTTGGACCAGGGTCAAGGACTTTTGGATGTTGGATCAGACCTGACCATTCTGTTGTTACCTGAACACACATCGCTGAGATGAGCTCAGGGAAAGTAAAAATAATTTCAATCAATGCATAGAGTTCCTCAAATACATTACCATATCCTTCAGGGGTGGTCAAATGATTCATTCTTCCTACTCATTTTTAACCGAAAGAAAAATAAGAGACCTGATCTTCCTGAAATGCAGAGCCCTGGCATCTGTGTCTGAGTGCATCTCAGACTAATCCATACCTTTCCCATTTGTGCGTTATCATAGCAGCAGGCAATCTGATGCACTACCTGAAAAGGCACTTGGAATTCAAATTCTTGCTTTCTGGCTCCATTGGAGGTGAGGCAATCCATGAAGCCCCAGGAGCCAAATGAGCAGTGGCTGCCTCTGTGAGTAAATGCTGCTGGAAATAGGTATTAGCAGGTCTGAGGGACTGGAGTCCTCTCCTGCCAGATGGCTGCCAGGATGTCACTACCCTGTGTGCAGTTTATGGATGCCTTTGTCATTCCTGCCCTGTGGTTTCCTGATGCATTTTTAAGCATTGATTTAATTTTGCCTGTTTTAGGTAAATTTTGGTAGCAGTGAATGATTCAACTCAAGAATTGTTTTCTTTAGGAACTAATCATTCTGCCTTGATCTACACTCCTAATTTTAGAGGTTAATCTCTGTAGGCTTCTGCTGGGGAAGGCTGAAGCTTCCATTCTGAAACCTCCTGTGGAAGGACTAACCCTAGGCATTTTGAATCACACACTGTCAGAATCTTTCTCTCTTGGTTACATATGGGACTAAAGAGACTGTATTTCTAATTTAGGCAGTTACAGATGAGGTACCACAAGATGGATGAGGTGATCTAATAGCCTGCTGATACTTCCTGGCCCTGTGTTCCTGCTGTTTCTCTTGCTTCAGCTTGGGTGCTTGTGCTTCAATGGCAGGAAACTATCCCAGCAAAACAAATGGAGCCAAGACAACCTGAGCCCTCTGACGGGGATGAAGGTGGGGACCAGAACTGGTGGCAGAAAGAGGCTTGTTCTGTGGAGTGGAAACACTCAGCTGTAACTGTGATCTTTGATAGCCACCTTCTATCCTTTAACTAACCTTTAACTAAAGGGGAAAAGTTGTGGAATCCTGTGGTTGCTGTGACTCTCCTCAGTCCTTTAAATGGAAGCAGCAGTGACAGGGAGTATTGGGCTTCTCACACTGCAGAGGCCTCTAACCCTGATAGAGTTAGACTGATAGGGGCCAAAAGGATTAGCCAGCAATGCCCCTGAGATAGGAACAGGGATGCATCCCTCTTGTGGAATTTCAGTTCTTGTGTTACTGAAAGAAACAGCCAAAAATGTGTAATTATCATTTTGTAGACTCCTGACCTCTGAGATGTCTTTCAGTGTGGGGCATACAATTAGATGTGCTGTTTGTCTGAGAGGAAGTAAAAGAGTCTTGTCTATGAAAAGATAAACTCATATAATCATCTTGACAGTAGATGTTGTCATTTAAAATCCTGTAGTTCTTTTCTGAAGTTAATAAAACCAAAGACCTTCAGTAAAATTAGCTCTTAGATGTACTTTTGCCTGATATTTAGAAATTAAACCTCTGCAGCAAAAATAATAGAGCTTCTGTTCTAATCTGGCTTCTCCCTCCATTAACAATAAATAATGGTGGAACAAGTGGAAAATTAGCATCTTCTTCTCTGATCAGAAAATACCTTATTTTGTATGAAAACTTGCCTATTTTTTCATAGAGCTATTCTGACTTGTTAGTTTCTACGTCTCGAATCGGAAGTGGCCGGCACGATGAAGGAACTGAGACCTGAGCTGTTGTCAAACTGTCTGGAGTGGAGCCTCCAAGCAGTAGTGCCATAGTGTTTTCCATGCTTGTTTGTGATGAATGAATTGGATAAATAAACTATGAGGGAAAACATATGTGAAATGGGATGGTGAGTGATGAAAGTATGGCCTCGGCCTCAAAGGATGAAATAAGAATTTTACGTGGTGCCAGAAATCAAAAGTCTGAACTTTGTATTTAACAGTTCAGATTTTATTTGAAGTCAGTGATTTTTAGAGGTTATTATCTTTTGTGATCAAATTAGTGCACATTCATACAGCTTGGCAGGGAATGAATTGTGCTATGGATTACTTCTGGGCTGTGCCACTGGATTTTGACAAATCCATCTAGTCCCATACTGTGGAATGTGTGGACAAGGTTCAGGTTTGTGCTGATGGAAATGAAAACCTCTTGCTTTACTGAGTTCAGTTTGTTTTCACATGTGGTGTGTTGTCTATCTGGTATGTCTGTTTTATTTATAGCTATATAAATATAATCCTGAAAAAAGCTAGTTGGCAATTTTCACATCAATATTGTGTTTTCAACAGAAAATGGCTTATTAGTCAGCAGAGGCTGCTGGAAAAGCTTTATCGTTTGGATCTAAAAATATTTGGTTTTAATGAAGCATTGGGAAATGAAGACTTGGAATTGTGGTTTTGTTTTTTTTTCCTGTAAAATCATGAAGAACTTGATGCATCTGTTAACAAATCGTTTATTGTTTAAAACATTTTGAGTGAAAGTATATCACAGCTGGCTCAGACATTATGTATGCATTATGTATGTGTTATATTTTGTCTGCTGAGACCACTGAAAAGAAGTTCTTTGTGCATAGTAAGGAAAACTGGATTTGCAAAGGCGGGGGTTTGTTGTTGTGTTTTTGGTATTTTTGTTGTCTAGGGATTAAAAAAACCCACCCTCGTAAATTTGCCAATATTTTCATTAGATCTGGCAGCTTTTCTTTGTGACTTCAATTCCAAATGGTGTTCCCTGTTTGCTTAGAGAAAGCAGGGGGCCCACTTCACAGTGTTTGCTCTGAGGCTGGGGCATTGACAGGCAGGCATTTTTTCACATTTTTTTATTATCAACTAGAATAAGCAGTTTAATAACTAGGATTAAACCATCAGATCATGACAGAGCAACATTAGCTGCAGGAACCAAGTTGGAAAGGATTCCAGATGTGATTAGATGAATACCTGCCCCTTAGGGGAAATAGTTAAGTGGGCCTCTGTTTTTATTGGTAAGGTAAATGTTTCTTGGGCCATTCTAGGCAGGTATCCCAGGTCTGCCTTTTCCCAAAGATGTTGCAAGTCCCTGGTGCCACAGAATATACTGTATTCTAAACGTGAGCCAAAATTGTCTCCCTGATGAAAATCAGTGGATTTGCCAGAACACACAAGATTCTGCTATTGCCTTGAATCATTTACATTTTTGTTACAAATGCAAAAGCGTGTTTATGGCATGCCAGTACATGAATATTTCCTTCGGGGAAGAGGGGTATGGGGAAAAGTTGTGATCAGAACCTCTGCTGAAGGGAAGAGTTCCCCTTCTGAAATAACAAAGCCTTACTGGTTTCAGTGAGATCAAAAATGATCGTGAAGTTATACCTTCCCTTATCCTTATTTAACATAAGAGGTGTTTATGTTTGTCATGACTGAGTTTGTATTATATTCACATATGGATAAGTACTCAGGGCTATGAGAGACTATTAAAAATCAGATGCAGGGAAGTGATTTCTGGAATGAGAAAAATACCTGTTTATAGAGATCAAAATAGTCAAAAAAACTTGTTGGACTGCAGGAGTTCCTTCTGTTTGGAGTGGGAAAATTCTGTCATGCTGTTTCAGGATCAGTGCTGAGAAATGAATTTTTCTCTGTTATTAATTTGGGCCATTTCTGCAAAAGTATTGAGGTGCCAAACAAAGTAACAGTATAAATCTGGCCCTGGAGCACTACAATGTACTTACCCCAAATACGACATTGCAATACTCTTCCAGTCTTGTGTGACTGGAGATGTATTGTACAAAAAGACTTCACAAATCTGTCTGTAAACAGCTCTGCTTTCTGCCTAGTCACTGTATAAAAAAATGAAATGAACTTAAGCCGCCAAGTTATAATTGGTGAAGAAATAAAATGTCAAGTTAGAGTATATCATCATCTCAAAATTTTTCTTAACTTTTCAGTCTTGAGTAATCAGGCTAATAGTGCAAATATGCTTAAATTACTACAGCAGAACACAAATGTAAAGGTTTGAGAGAGTAACTCTAAATATGACTCTTGAGTCCAGATAAGTCTTCCAAAAATTATTCAAACCTGAAAATCATTTGCACACTTTTGTTTTATTAAGTATTTGTTCTACCCCACTTAAATTTAAAGGTCTTCTTGTTACAGTCTAAGGGACGTGGACTACTGTATAAAGGAGGAGAAAGAAAGGTGAAAGTTTTAATAGTTTCAGTCTAACCATATTTCAATAAATACCCTTTTCTGCTTGCTTTTCTGGCAGCTTGCTGTGTAAAAGACTTAACATTTGTTTTCTTTTCTCTGTGATATAGAGAGTTTTAGGTGATTGTAGAACCAGTTGCTGAAACTCAGTGAGTCCACAATATGGTGCTGTGTGAATACGTTCTTCCCTAAAAGAAGTGCATAGTCCTGAAAAAATCAAAGGAATAAATAGTGGAAAATATTGGGGTTTATAAGTTTTTCTTACAAGACTGGACTATACTGAAGTTTGTCTCTATTTTTTACAAGTTCTGTGTTTATCTGTGGTCTGGTACAAAGCTTACTGACGTCAGTTTTTCTATGAACCCTGATGGACTTCTGATGAGTGCCCTTAGAAAATGTATTTTGGCTTCTTTTATTGACAAATTTGTGGGGCTGACATGAAATTAAACCAGGCCACAGAAAGCACTTCATTTCCATCACCTGCAAGGGAAATAACCACATTTTTTGAAGTTCTCTGCCTTCATTTCTGAAATCCTTCACTGTTGCATGGCAGAGTGTCTGGCAGTTGCTCCTAAGAGTAATGCTCCTCAGGTGTAACACACAGGATAATCTTAGTGAAGAGTGTGTGGGAGGTTTGCTCACTGGAGATTACAAAAAGAGCCAGTGGGTGTGGGTCAGGATAGGGCTGTGTGGATGACAACAGGAGTTGAGAGAAATACAAGGAAAACAAGGTGTAGCAATGCTCAACTTGGCTGACTCCTAGAATGACCACGGCCCTTTTGGCAGTGTGGTATTCCCCAAGAAATTCCCTCTGCAGTTTTGGGAAAAGGTAACCCTTGCCACCACAAGTTCTCTCAGAGAATTTCAGTAATATGCTATATTTTTTGGAGCTAAACCAACTTCAGGTAAAAAACTGAGAGGGTCATCACAGGTTGCAAGAAGGTATTTTTACAGGGGGTAAGTCAGTGACTTAAGGCTGAAAGAATTGCTGCAGAGCAAAACAAAATGCTTCAGAGGTAGGTCTGATGGACTTCTGCTTGGACCTCATCCAGGGGCTTCTGCTGCCAATGAACAGCAGGCTTGCTTGAAGGGCCAAATATGAAATGACCTTGGAAGAAGTAGCACAAGCTATAGATATTTTGTTTGTAATTTGCTTTCTTTCCCCTTACCTATTCTTCACTAAAGTATTTCAGTCTTCTGAGTGCCCCCAGGCCTTGCAGAAGACTAAGTGGCTATGATAAAAAATGAGATCATGACAGAAATGAGGTAATCCTTTTCTTTTGTCTTTATTTCTAGTGTATCCAAAAGAAATTTTTAGGTTAAAAAAGCAAACAAAACCTCCCATCCCAGGTCTATAGGTAAAGTAGTCTTTCATATTTTTGTTACTGTTTAGTAACAGTTTTCCCCACACCTGTGGCTTTAATGAGGCTTGAAAAAAATGTAGGAAAAACATCAATATACTTCTCAGTCTGAAGAAAAGTATTTTGTTTTTTCAGGTTGATGTGGAGCCTGTTGCAGTTGATAAGCCCGTTCAGTGGGCTCTGGATCAGGCCCTGACTTTCTTAATTTTCAGGTGTGCAGGGAAAGAGAGTGCAAATACATGTGTGTTCTTGGAGGTTCACTTTTAGAGAAGTTTTTGCCAGACCAAGGTGCATTAGACCCTTTGCACAGAGGATGTACTTTTGCTCTTGACTTTAAAGTAAATTCATGGCAGAAGCCATGTGAAGGAAAGGCAGCACAGAAAACCCAGGTGCAGGAGTGTCTGACCTTTCCTGCTGCTCTGTAATTCCTGTCCCTTTGCCCCCCTGAGACCCCACACTTCCTGGGGTGATGGCATGATACTTTTACTTGGGAAGTTGCATGAAAGTTGAAGTCAGACTGATAAAGATGTGAAGAAAAACCTTTCAAATGTGAAAATTTCAGCTTTTTGATTAATTGAAGCTATTCACCTGTTCTTTTATTTTTTGACTGCACCTTGTTTGATGCTTGGGAAAAAATGAAGAATCAGCCTTTTTCTTCTTGTATGTCCTGACTTTGCTTTATTTAGGCACCTGCTTAAAATAATTTATAAAGATAAATCAGTCAATGTGAGGTAATTTTAAAAAGGCCTTCCCTTTTATAATGATTTTGTACTTAAAGCCTTAGATATGATTTTTTCATCCAACTAGGATTGATGTGGTTGCTTTTATCTCAAACCAGAGACCCAAATACCAAATTGAACAGATTTCTCCTTTGAAAATGCCACTGTCACTTGAAAATACCATGTGTACAATGCAGATGTCTGATTTCTCAGGATTGCAAAGACTCAAGACCATGTGAAGCCTACAAACAAGCTTGTAACTCAATGTATAAAATTTCAATCTTTATTTCTAATGCTTTGAGACTCCCCTTTGCTGTAGTGCATTTGCTTGCAAAACATCCCACCCTTCATGTGATCATGTTGAATTTTGTAGCTTTTGTCATCATTTCTGTTCACAGACTCTTCCACAAGTCTGAATTATGCAATACGTTTTTATTGTCAAACTTGTTCCTGGTTTTTAGTATTTAATCTACTTCTTTTTTTTTCCCCTACCACACTGTTACGTTTTTGGGTCTTTTTCACTTCTTTTTAGTTCTTCCTAGCAAGTTTTGTTTTTTCTTTTAATTGTCCACTCCTCAGATGTGGACTTCTGAGTTTCCCATTCTGAATGGCCACTGAGACGTGCTTTTAACACATTCTTTTTGTCATTAAAGCAATTCTTCTTAGCTAATTCAGCAAAGAGGAGGAAGTGACTGGCTGCTGTTGGTGTTGAGAAATATGATGAATACGTCAGCTTTTCATCTGGCATAGCCATTGTCCTCCTCTTTAGCTGGCATTCATTTCAGTTTTTTATGTTACAGAAGTATCAATATGTGATGTTTTTGTTCAGTTTGATCAAAAGAGATCTTTTGATAGAAAAAAAATACCTCTTTGCTTTAGCTCTGTGTATACTGCAACAGCAGCTTGTGATATAGTGCTGAAGATTTTGTAGTCCAAACAGATTTGCTTCAGATCAGTGACTGCATAGCAAATCTCCAGGGAATATTTATGACCAGATGACACTCTTACCAGAACCAGATTGGCACATGAGAAGGCCTTTTGCTCCTGGAGATGCTGCTCTTATGGAGTGAGATGTAGATGCATTTAATGCTCATATCCTCTGGTCAGGAGGAGCTGGGTTTCAGGGGATCTGAGCCTTGGTCACTGCATTTCCCAAAGAACATAGTACAGTCCCTGCATCTTCTTTTCGAAGTGAAGTTGACTTTCCAGCTTCAGCCAGAGCAGTATTGAGGGGATTGCCTGTCAGTGGAGACAGCTGCTGTGCTGCAAACCAGGGCTGCCTGTCCTTTCTAATAGTGTTGGCAATTTAGCCCAGTGCTTTCAGCGAGAAAGTGCAAAGGTTAGCATAAGAGCTGATCTGCATGAATTTATTTTGTTATCACTATTGGATTCCTCCCCCCCCCCCCACCCCTTCATCCCCCTTGCACCTCCCTTTAGGTCTTAAATGCACTTGCTGGAAGAAGGAAGTTTGGTAAACTACAAACCTTCCTGCCTTTGCTTCTTGAATCTTCCAATTGTTGCTGCTGGCAAGACAGCCTAGAACCCTGCTCCAAGATGACTAGTGCTAACTCTGGAAAGGTATGTTAGCCCTTTTTTTTTGGGGGGGCATTCATCATATCCTTAGTCTAGTAATGGTCCTGTGGATGCAGTGGAGAAAAAAAAAGAATTATCGTTGCTGTGCAAGATGGTGAGATGCTGCAGGGGAACTTTGTGGGCCTTATAGTAGGCATTTGAAGGTAGGTAAGTATATTCCCAGCCTCTGTGTGACCAAAGGAGCTTGGGAGAGGATCAAATATATGGCAATTCAGTGTCATTATATGCTTAGAAGCCAACCTTAGTACCTATTGCTATATAAAACCAGGTCCTCTGCATAACCCATGGACTCTCAAACTGCCCAGAATACAGGACCTCAAGTTTTGCGTCCACCCGCTGCCGTTGGACTGGCGTGGGTAGCAGTCCTGTGGTGGATACGACACAGTATCCTCAGCTCTTCTGAGTCCACTGGCGTCGGGAGGGCACTTCCCTTGCTTGGAGGGCTGCAGCTCCCTGAACAGTGGACACTGTTGCAAGCGCTGGAGTGGCAGTTGGGGGGAATCTCTTTCCCGGGAATAAAAGAGATACAGTGACACAACTTCAGCTGCACTCTGGGCATCCCAGGCAGAGAGACCCCGAGCTCTCAGAGCACCAGCCTTTTATTAGAGTCCAGGTAACCAATCAGGGTGCTGCTCGGGGGAGGGACAAGGGGTTAGGGACCAACAGGGATCATAAAGGGGAGGAGAGGGGATAACAGACAACTCAATAAACAAACCATCAACCGAGTGTAACAGAAACTTCTAGAACTGGGGGAAGACCGGTGATGGGCAGGTGGTCAGCCCTATGGGATTGGGGATGTCCAGCCCCTTGGTAGTCCAGCCCATCCTTGGGACATACCACCCCAGGCGTGTCCTTAGTCCAGAGCATCTTTTCCCCCGGGCTTCTTTATGGGGAACGTCCCCTTGGACGTTTGGACCACCGCCACACTCAAGGACTTATAATGTGGAGCTTTTCAGTGTGTTTGGTTCAGCCACACCTGCCTTTGTAGATAATCTCCGGAAAGCAATTCAGTCATCAGAAAACTTGACTGCTGCACTTGTCTGTGTCCTTTTGTTGCTGCCTGTAGTAAGAGGGCCTCTAAGATGACCATTGCTCTTTACCTGTCTTTGTGGCACTGATGAGAACCAGAAAGGGCGCTCTGAGCTTTTTGCAGCTATGCATTACTTCATTTTCTTCCTGCAGGAGTTGAAAACTGCCCTTTATGAAAACTGCCCTTTACTTTGATCTTTATTCCAGGGAGGGAACAAAATAAACAGTGTTGGACTTGTGTGGGGCTTTCATGTGAAGTCAGACAACATTAATTGCTCATAAAAAATGTTTTCTCTCACAGTGGGAAACAAATATTTTTTTTATTAATGGTTTCTCTGCTTTCAGATGGTGAGTGAAAAGAAACTTGTAGGACAGAGGTGTGGCATCACTGAAAGATCTGTAGTATGGCATCAGGGTGCATCATTAGTAACGGTTTCTTCTCATAGTTCTTAGAGTCGTAAAATTATTTAGGTTGAAAAATACCATTAAGATTGAATCCGACCATTAACCCAGCACTGCCAAGTCCACCACTAAACCATGTCTCTAAGTGCCACATGCAAAAGTCTTTTAAATACTTCCTGGGATGATGACTCAGCCACTTTTCTGGGACGAATATTCCAGTGCTGGAGAGCCCTGTTGGCAAAGAACTTTTTCTAATACCAGTCTAAACCAGAAATGAAGAGATTTAGATTAGATGTTGGGAAGAAGCTCTTTACCCAGAGGGTGGTGAGGCACTGGCACTGGGTGCCCATAGAAGCCTTGGCTGCCCCATTCCTGGAAGTGTTCAAGTCCGGGTTGGAGAGGGCTTGAAGCAACCTGGTGTACTGGAAGGTGTTCCTGCCCATGGCTAGTGGGTTGGAATGAGATGATCTTTATGGTCCATTCCAACCCAAACCACTCTATCATTCTAAACCTCCCCTGGCATAACTTGAGGCCATTTCCTCTTGCTTTATTTCTCATTACTTGGGACAAGAGACCAACACCTATCTCACTGCAGCCTCCTGTCACATAGCTGTAGAGAGTGATATGGTGACAAGAAGTGATTTCTGGGTACCGTCAAGGATTTCTGCTTGTATCAGGCCCTGTCCAGTCTTGTGAAGGTGTTAAAAAAATTACTCAGCCATTTCTTTGTGAAACTGAGGAAAAGCATCAGACTGCTGGGCTGTGCGGGGTATCTCAAATGACAAAGAAAACTAAAACCAGCTTCCAGAAGAGGGAAAATACAAGGTATATAGCCAGGACATTGCAGAGCCTACTTAGTTCCTACGTGTATTGTGCTGAACAATGGTAGCTCTTCTCTGACTCTGTCCACATCTTTAGTCTTCCAAGATAAAACATGGAACAGTGACACAGGATTGAGGATTTATGTAGTCAAAAACTTATCATAGGGTGTATTGGAATGTGAATTTTTTAGCCATTCATGTATTTTGATACCCAGTCATACAGTGCATCTACTCTTGTGTACCGCCAATTGTCTTTTCTCTTGTAAATGTGAGGCAAAACTTGAGGCAAATATTGTGACGGAAATGTGGCAAATATCGATGAGGTCAGAGCTTGAATATAGGCAGGTTTGCAGCTTACCTCATGTAGTGGAAACTCATATACTTCTGTATCAAAATATGAAACAGATTCTTCCCACCTAAAAGGTGCAGATAGAAATGAAAACGTCTAATTCTTCACCTTTCAGCGAAGTTAGTAATTGCAGTGTGAACAGGTGAAATACCAGATGTGACTTCACTTTTTCTTTATAATTCTGAAGAGTTTATGCATTTTCAAGAAAGATTTACATGAAGAACATAGATAAGTAAATAAATGGAGAGAGTATATGATTAATGTTTTTAAAATAGTAAATGCTTCCCATTTGTAATATTCTTGAAACAGATTGGCCATGAAGGCTTTGTTTTTCTTTCTGCTTTACACGGTTTTCTGTGTTTTGTTTATTTACTGTACAAATTTATGTTCAATGCCTCCTTTTCTGTTTAATCCACAGGAGAATTTTGGTCATTAAACTGCATTAATATATGTTTAATTAAATAATTATTAAAAATACATACATATGATAAATTAATGTATGGGAATTAAACCTTAAATAACATTAAACATTTAATCCTTTTAATTTAATTATTAAATTAAAAGGAATTAACGAAATGAATAATGACAAAGCAAGAGAATGAAATCATATATGTGAGATCCAACATAATGTTAAGAAAAGGACCCACACAGGAACACAGTTTCACTATTTTCAAGCTACTGCAGGTGCAAATGGTATTGCAACAGATCCATTCTATAAGGATGGATGCTCACTGCTGCTTAGTATTGTCTGCTTACTTCTGACCTTGTCTATTGCTGGTCCTCTTGTACTATGTCCAGAGCAATGAAAAAAAATGTTATTTCTACCTTTCTGCAGATTATGATTCTGTCAGATGCAGTGGCTGTAAGGAGTTGGCAGCAAGGCAGGCTCAGAAGTTTGAACAAGCAACAGGAGCTTGTCTTATGACTATTCCAAGCAAGGCAGTGGAAATGGGTCAGCAGTGTTGACCAGATTGGAAGTGTTTAAATGTGAGTAAATGAAGTGGCTAAGAACATTTGAAATACAGTAAGTAGGTAAATCAAGTTTGAAGGAAGAGATCCTTTCTAGCAAAGTTCCAAAGCACCAATGAATTGGTTGCCATTTCGAGTTAGATGGGACTTGTTCAGAATGGCTATGTCTGGATAAAGCATGAAACTTCTGGGGAATTTGAAATATGTAAATGAAAGCTTGGTTATAGACTGGCTGGAAGATCAATATTCGCAGTGTTCTCACTGCGAAATGAAAAGGGCCAAGATTTTGAGTACCAGTTTGATATCCTTAGTAACCTGCTTCTAGCTCTTTGAAATTTTAGTTTTACTTCAAAATGTTCGATTAAATAGAGTAGTTTTGGAAGAAGCAGTACAGTTTTGTAATAATCTTCTTTTAATAAATTCAGAGCAACAGCAATGATCTTGAATCACTCAGACAAACAAGATTAGGAATTTCTTCAAATAAAAACTAGGTACATGTTTGAAATGAGTGAATATTTACTTTTTGTATCTCTAATTAGGAGCATTCTGCACTAAGTGTAGGTTTACACAGGCTTTTAGTCACTTAGCTCCACTGTAGAATTCTTGATTTATTTATTTTTATAATCATTTTTTTTAAAGGCGAAATAATGTTGCAATTGCTGTTGGCACTGCAGTGGGATCTTTGGCCTGTTCTTGCCTCTGCCAAGAGGTAATTTTGTGTCTGGGAAGTTCATGTTGCTACTATAAGCCTCAGTTTTCCTCACCTGTAAAGGAGATGATGGTATTGGAAAGTGTTGGTGGCAAAGGAGGTGGAAACTCAACATATAGGATAGCTATTATGGAACAGTCAGCTTTAGTACTGGTTAAAGTGCTACACCTGAATGAATTAATATTACAGAGATCATAATGTTAGAGATTGTCACTTATATAGTGAAATCAGATGTATTTGTGTGATTCAATTGCAGTAAGTCTGCATGAGGAAAAAGGAAATGTCTTAAAATAGTGATAAGCATGATTCAGAGTGCTGATCTGCATTTAGGGGAGAATGTTTCAATCTGGCACAAGGAGGTTCCTACTCCACTCTTCCTATGACCACTCTTGCCCAAATCCTTCAGCATTCAGATGCAAAGTCTTAGAATGAAACTCTCCCAGATCTGACTGGTGTTAGTTCACTCTCTCATATATTCCCCCTCCAACCCCCTCACCCCCACAAAGTTCCTAGTGTTGAAAGTGAGTCTTGGATTCATCTTGATATGAAAAGGTGCAAGCCATAAAACTCAGATTAAGGGTCTTGAAATTCTTTTAGAGCTGGACTGTATCTGGCAATTTGTGTTCCTTTGGGGTTGACAGAATTTTTTTGGCAGTTAAATTTTCACTCCCTGAGTTTTGCCCTAAGATTCAGGTTCAAATAAATCTGAAATGTGGAGCAGAGTTCAGTCCAAGTGAGTGAGTTTCCCATGGTTTCTGTCTGAAATAATAAATCCTTCCTTGGAGAGAGAAGGGCAAACCTCCATTTGGTTCCTCCAGAAGATTTGCAGATGCTTTTATGAACCTGGGTTTAATTTGGGGTTTGCAAGGAAGCCCGTTCCTATTTCTTCTATTCCTGTTTCAGCTCTGGGGTATAACCCTGCCTGTGTCAGAGTTAACAGGAGGTTTTCACTCCCATTTATAGCAAAGGCAGGATTTTCACTCTGAAATTTTGCCTGTTTCTGTTTATTGCCCTTACAGGCCAAATACTGTGTTAGTAAGTATACTTTAGTGAAGCACCTATTGATTGCAAGGCAGAGTTTCAAAACCTCAGGATTCCATGCTATTTCTCTTAACTCTATTAAAATTGGAAATCTAATAGCTATCAAATGACCCAATAAATGACAAAATTCAATTGAGGAAGTGTAGCTCACTGAGGACATACACATTCCTGGATCTTTTTTTTTTTATTTTCTGTGTTTTTAAAGAAGACTCTTTGGCTGCCTTGAAAAATTTACATGCCTACTTCCCCAGAATTTGTTTTACCATCTAGACACACACTACATAGTTTACCTCCTGATTTTACAAAAAAAACCTGGTGTTCTTCTGCTCTTCGACCTGCAGCCTTCTGTACCCCATAAACTGGAGCAAAAACGTCTGTCTAATCGATCCTTATTTAATAAACAGTGCTATCAATGCCTTTGAGACAGCTGTATGACATGGGGACATCAGGACATTTGCTGGCTTGCCTTAATTGGCATGGCAACCTTGTTTTTTGGCCTGGCACAGCAGATCGAAAATTGAATTTACAAAATCAAACTATAGTTATCTACATTCCTTGATGTCTTCCCAGGTGAGCTACTGGGCTTCATGCTAATAACTTCTAAAGCAAGCAAACTTCAGCTAATTATGTGCTAGTTTATTCTCCCTTGCTAAATTTTGGCAGGTTGCTTCTGTAAATTATGAAAAATAAATGTGAAATATGCAGATGTCTTTTGTTTGAAGCAGATGTTTGGTCTGCCTTGCCAGAATCTAATCAGCTGTTTCCCCAGAGTTTTTTGTTTCTCCCCCCACCCCCAATATTGTCCAAGAGTTTATGGAAACACGAGGGGTTGGGGTACTGTGGAACAATAGGACATTGCTTTAATTTCCAGCTACCAGGCTTCAAGGTAACTCAAGGCAGATTTTTTAGGCTGTTGTCTTCCCTGGGTAAAGCCACAGCAGATGCTGGCAGAGGGCCCATAAGTCATAATATTGTCTGAGTGCAGAATTTGAATGCAGCCTTGCCTGTCATGGGAGAGGTGGTGGCGAGTTGGGAAGAAGCCAGTGAAAGCCGGCTTTGAAGTCCTGGTGGTGCTGTGTGGCCAAGACCCGCCAAGATTTATGTGCTTCTCCCACAGGAGCCTCACAGATGGGGGAGGTAAAGATCTCCAGGGTTGCAGAGCAGCTGTATTAATAGCAAGATGGGTGACAGGATCTGTTTCCTTCCTTGTTACCCAACCCACCTTTCTCTGTGCCCTATTGCCTACAGCCTGGCGCGGGAGGAGGATGGACTGGCTGGTGTTGCCCCATGCTGCCTGGCTGGGCTAGAGGGAGACTGGCAGGGGTGTTTTAGTGCTTTGCTGGCATCTCAGCCAGAACCACCCTGCAGCACAGGGTCTGAATGTGTCTGCAGTGGTATGGGCTACTTGCTGTAGTCTGGTTATCACAGCTGCTGGAAGTGAAGCCCTCTCCAGAAGTCTGACCTCATACTTTTCTCCTGGCCTGAAGTTCCAAGACACAGGTGTGCTGACACAGCAGCTGTGCCTCCCTTGCAATGACACCGCACCCTCCCAAGAAACATTTCTTTCTCAACAGCAGCATTTACTGGTTAGTTACCATGCAGAAAATGCTCCAGATGAAGATTCCTCAAACCTTGAAGATCATCCTCCCTGCTGTTAAAGCTTCAGCAGGCTCATCAGAAGTTCAGTGTAAGAATAGTAATTATTTTTTCAGTAAGTACCGAACACCTGCTTTGCACTTTCTGTTGAGGCTTTCACAGCATTCAATTGTGCATGAATTTAAATTCCAGCCCTCCTACAGGTAAAGTATCAATTTCCCCACTTTGCTTATAGGAAAACAGACACAAAAATAGGCAAAGTGATGTTTTCTTAGAAGGAGAAAACATACGTTTTGTGTTTAAAAGACTTTAAGGGTGTAATGTCAACCTGATGATGTTAGTCCATGTCAAAACCCCCTAGTGGACATGTTTGTCCAGCTGCCATCAGAGCTTCTGTTGTGGGTCAGCAGAAAGGCAGATATTTCTGCAGCACAATGTTGGGATTTAGCTCTGTGTGTTCAGAGCACTTCCTGTTTGGGTGGACCTGCTGATCATTTCCAAAATCTGTACTTTTACCTTAGGTGCTGGAAGCTGAATGGCTGCCTGAGTTGATAACAAATGAGCATCTCTAGGAGCCAAGAGGTACAGAGCAGAAGGCAACTTCTGAGCAATCAGTACTTCTGTCTTATGGTCCTATTTATTTTTTATCATGGCTGAAGCACAGATCAAGAGTCTGTTGTGATAGGTGCTTTGGAAGGAAGTAAAATGAATAGTCCTTTCTCTGGGGACAGAGGTCTTGAGATTGTGGCAAGGTGCTCTTGACTTGTAAATAGATAGCTGGAGAAAAGGATAATTCAACAGTGTAAGACTGCTAGGGAATTTTTTTTACAGTAAAACTGAAGGGGAAGAAAAGATATTGCCAATTTTTATTAGCTTCTTTACATTTAGAGTTGGAAGAATCTGGATTTGCCCCTTCCAAAAGCATTTGTTTAATCTGACTCTATCATCAGGGAATATTATTTTTTTTTTAAAAATGAATCCTCATAAGGCAGTATGAATATATAGTCCTTTGATTATTCAAAAAATTGTACAAATCAAAATAAATTTGCCTGAGCTATTTAAAATAATTAACCTTTGACAAACCTCCCTCTCTGGTAATGGAATAGTAACTGTATGAATAAAAGATAAGTCATGATATTCAATGAATTACAATATTCATCCCATAAATTACAGGATAAGATAGCAGTCTAATCTATGTTTTTATAACTGTAAAATGTCCTAAGCAGTAGTCTCTGTACGCTTTAGATTATTTTCTCTTCTGTTTCCTTGAAGTGTGTGACACCCCTTGTATGAAGGGCATCCCAAGTGATGTTAAGTTTCAGCAGTGTTCACAAAGGCTGTGATCCAGGACTTCCTTCCCTGCTCTGAAAGGGAGTCTGTGCCTTAATGGGAAACCCACGCTACAAAGGGATTTTCCTGAATTGTAACAGTAAGTGCAAATTATGATCCTGGGAGTCTCCTGCTATATAACCAAGTACAATGCCAATAAACCAGGGGTGTAAACCACATGAGCATATGGACAAAATATGGTCTGAATGGCATGATTATGTTTCTCAGGCCATAATGAATTCATCCCAAGGTGCAACTGTACATCTGTTGTTATAGTGTTCATGATAGCAAACACTACCGTTAAGGTTGCAGTTTAACTCAAATTATAGCCACCTGTTTCCATTCACTAACAACTTTCTTAAAAATTATTCCTTCTGGACTGTCTCAAATCAGTTTTAAAATGGTCATTCATTTATATATTTATTTGGGGGAAAATATGCTTGATTTATAGAGTAGGTCGGCTGAAAGACACTCCCTTCCTGCCCCCTCCTCACCATTCCAACCCTGTTGGTTGTAACCAATTCATTTCCTTAAAAGTAAATCAAATCCTCTGGCTTTTGAGGGTACTGATCCAACTCACATTGATTTGTTGGTGAATGCTGTATTGGGCTTTCTGTGGCTCCCTTGGCGGCTGCTGGCATGGACTAATACTGTGTAGGAACTGATTGATTGCTGCATATGAAGCTTTAGGTGCTTAGAAGCTAAGAGTCTTGTCAAGACTAGTTTTCTACTATCTCTTCCTCATTGTGTAGTCAATAAGTGTTGTTTACATGGCATCCCATCTTTCTTTAGCTGGGAAAAATCCAAACCACAGTCTTTTTTAGACTGGAGATAAAGGGTAGGATGCTTGATTCTTGACAATTGATACCACAGAAGATAAATTTCTTTAAAGCAAGTTTACCACCCCTCTAAGAGGGATGAGATAGCCAAAGAGACTAAATGCTATTATCAAAACTTTAAAAATTGCAAAAGAGGAGAATCTAGTTTTGGGTCTACAGACATCATGTTCTCTTTCAGTGTCTGTCTTAAAAGATTTTAATGCACAAGTCAACTTTGTACATGTTTTCCAAGTCAAGGTATACAAACATTAAAGGAGGGTCTTCTACTCATCCTTAAAACAGACATCAATATCAGTGATACATACAACATTTTGAAGTGTAAATGAATGTGAATACCTGAATGTGATAGACTCCTAACAAACGTTTATGGAGAAACATAATTTCTTAGCAAGTGTCCATATTGTATCTGTTATTGAATGTTCTCTATTGTGGTTTCATCTGAGGGGAGTAAATGACACCATGATTTCAGGTTTAGTTTTGATACAGCAGTACAGGGGGCTGTTTGGTTCACTCTTGTATTGGGTTTCCTTGTCAGCCCCTTCCTGACACCTGTGTGAGTGCAGGAGGGAGATTACACGGTTCTTCTTGAAAAACTAACACACCATGTCGTAGCTCCCTCTGAGGGGCAAATTCTGCTCCCAGCCTGCAGCCTGAAGGGCCAAGTTAGACTCCAGATTAATCTACAAGGGTTGGTAAGAAAAATGAAGTTCTTTCCGTTGAGACTTCAGAGCATTATTGCTCCTTTTCTCTGCCTGCATGTTGCTTATGCTACTCTGGAAATGAATGCAGAGTGTGTTAGGGTGCACAAAAGTCACAGCACAGGGTTTCTCTGTCCCTTTTACTTCTGTTATATAGTCCTGCTCACAAGGGACAAGGAAGTTCTCCAGTGTGCACAGAGTGCTTCTTTTTTAATGTAATAACATCGTTCAGCTTTTATAGACTTATAACCCAAAATGTGGCTTGAGATGGGTACTCATGCCCTTATGCTTTTTCAACAAAAGGGGAAACTGAAAAAAGACTTGCCTACAGCCTTGCACCAAGGCAAGACTTGGCCTTGGAGCTGAGGTCCCAAGCCTATGCTAACTCCTGGGGCTCTCCTCTGTGCTGGCTCTGCTGCCTTTAAGGCTCTCCGTGCCTGGGAAGGTGAAAGCATTAATGGGTTGAAGTGCAACAGCTCTGTAAAACCTCTGCCAAGTGCACAAAAATTATCCTATTTGGCCAAGTGACTCCACTGTCACGCATTCATTGTTACAAGCAGGGACAGCCATTGCAGTAGAAATTGTTGGAAATAGTAGCAAAAGACTGTGTTTTGTTTGGGGTTTCAAAAAGAATGTGTGAAGTTGCTGCTTGAAATTGGGACTTGCACAGCATTTTTGTTCATTTGCTCTCTTGTCAGCATGTTTTCTACCAAACTCCTGTTCTCTTGGGTGGGACAGAGGAAGATGCTGGCAAGATGGGCAGATGGATGGCAAGCTGCCACTCAGCCTGGAGCTTGCAGTCCACAGCTACATAGACCCAGAGGGCTACACGTGGCATGATTTGAAGCCTAAAAGAGAAAGTGAATTTTCAGTGACTCATTTCACATAACTTTTTTCCATATCTTTTTTAAAAGGTGCCTTATCACAATTGTATTATCACAATTTAAAAGAGGCATTGATATAATTATGTAGTAATTACAGTAAATTATCAAGATGAAATCATGAAGGCAGCTTTTTCTATTATTGCTGCTTAAGGGAGATGTCTTATATATATTTGGAAGAGAAGAAAATAAGAATTCTCTTGCAGCTTTTGTATTACTAAAAATAAAGGAAGATTGTGCTCTTCTGCTGCTGCTTACTGCCACTGTCAAGAATAATGTGACATGGAACCAATGCAAAGTGTGTTCTTCCCCGAGTCCTAACTGAGTAGCATTACAGCTCATTTTATCAGGCTCGCAACTGTGAGGTGGCCTTTTTCATTCTTGAACTTTCAGGCAGAGGAAATTATTTACATCACAGAATAAGGGTATTTTTATGCTTACGAGTTAGCCATTTGCAGAAAAAATGTTATTTACATGGATGAGTTCATGGGGAAGAACATGAAATCGACCACTTTATTTTCTTTCCTTATAGAAATCTTGTATGGATATTCTAGTTTTCTATTAGGGATGTAAGAGGAAAGAAGGGGGAATATTGCTTCAGTCTGTCCCTCTTAATAGGCTTTCTACATGGATGCAGAGTCCAGAAAGTCTACTGATGGCAGTGATATATCTGATTTCCAAGATTTGGTGTATAGCAAAATAATAACAATGATACAGCTTTTGTATTTCTTCATTCTTGTTTATTCTTTTGTGTATATTTGTCTATGTTTTCAAGACAAAACAGTAGCCTTACTCAGGGGATTGGTAATTGGATAGAGAGCCTTTCACCTCTGGGTCAGGAGCTCAGATTTGTTACAGGTCAGTACTGCCTGGGAGTTGCTATCATGTGACAGCTGCTCAGTGGCCCTTTATGACATGAGTTGGTGGTCCCAGTTCACTGCCTTAAGAGCAGGTGTCTTCAGCACAGATCAGACCTGAGGGTGCCAGTACAAAACCCATTGTTGGTAGAAAAGAGGAATTACACTTGAGTATAATGCTCACAGTTTGCATGAACTTAAAAAAAAGTCAAGAGAGCAAACAGACATGTCTAGATCCTCAGCTGGTGTAGATTTGGCATAAATAAATTAAGTGCAGTTGCAGTGATATCACCAGCTGATTAAAACAGAACTCACTGTGGTTGGACTGTTTTAGCAATATAAATGTTACTGACATTACAATAATATTTTAAGTAAAGATGAAAATGATCAATCCAAGTACCTTAGAATTAAAATCACATTTAAAAGAAATCCAGGCTTCCTGAAATTTGGAATAGCACTAATTCTTCCATCTCGTGATGCCCTGAGATAACATATAGTTATGGTAATGGATTTTACTGTTTGTTGTCCCAAAGGAGATGAAATTGGATTTCAAAGATACATTAGTCTCCAACTTTTAATGGCTCTCTGCTTTTAATGGCTTTGCCTGTGCTTCTGCCAGGGCAACAAACCCAGGCAAGCAATTCTGAACTGTTGAGGTGTAGTGATGGAAGAAGTGAAGTCTTCCACCAAGGAAGCTCCTAACACTAGCAGAGCATGTCTCTCAACACTTAGAAAAAACATTTAGCAGTTAAGAAGTAGTTTAGTTATCTCTGACATCATTGAAGTCTTGTTTAAGAGGAGTCTCAGTTTTGCCTGACACTGTCAAAGAGAAAGTAAGAGAACTATTTGCTCTAGAAGAAATATTTCTGTTATACTGAGATTTTGCAGCAGCATTTCAAATCTGAGTTGTTTTGGTATTTATTTCAACAGGAGCAATACAATGGTACAGGGTGTCTTAATTTTGTCATAAAAGTGAGCATGAAGTGAAATATTTATAAATTCTCCAAAGTAATTCTATGCTTTAAAGGGCATATTCTCTGTACAGGGTGCATCGTGGAAAGAAGTTGAACTTCTTTGAAATGCAGACTTCAGCCTTAATTAGAATAGTGACTAGCACTTCCATTGCTTTAGGCTTAAAAATGATGGAGACGGAAAAGTAGCCTCTCCTCAGTAATTGGTTTTCTTCATAATGTATAACCTGTGTTCTCTTTCTTTAAACTCACTAGTCCCATGTCTGGTATAATTTAGGGAGTAGGCTAACACACTGGTTGTTGCTTTTTCTTACCTCAGAGCTGCCAGATGAGGGGACAAAAAGGCAAGCAAGAAAAAAGGAGAGAGCATTGAAATTATGGAATGGGTGGTGAAATTGCATTTTTAGTGATCCAGTCTGTGCTGGATGATTTAGTTTTATTTTCTGTGCACCCCTGGTTGTTGATTGTGGATAAGAACTAGCAGACTTGCCAGATGTCTTAAAAAAAAAGTCAATTATCAAAGTGTTCTAATCCTCTCTAGTGTCAGATTCCTTCACGAACTTGTACCTTGTGTCATTCATAGCTTACTGACTTTGTATGTTGTTTGTTTTTCTAAGTCTGACCTTATTTACTGTCTAGGAACAATTAGGGCCAGGATGATACAAATACAGTATTCAAAGACATTTACTTCAAAAGGATCAGTTTCAGTATTTACAAAACTGAAGGTGGTGGGATTCAGCTACAGATTAGTCCAGCCATTAGAAAAGGAGGCAAACACTGCTTGTGCAAATACTTTTGCCACATCTAAATTGAATAAACTGAGGCTTTGGAAGAAGGAAGGGTAAAAATTCCAGCTGCCTCCTTTCTTTCTAGCTGAAACTTGGAGGTACAAGGGCATAGCTAAGCTTACTTTATTCAGTCACCCAGAAAAAGACACCACTTGAATGCATTCTCTGAATAGAAGGCACAATGATAATAGCAACGTCACACAACAGAATGGCTTCTGCCAAATCGCCTTAGCCTTTCTGCATGATCATCAGGATCAGCAATCTGTTAACCAGCCCGTTCTCTAGGTTTTGCTGTAGCAGTATGCTTTAATTTGAGATTATTCTTGCACCTAACAAGAAACAAACAATTCTTGAGAGACGGTTTAAAGAGGGAGTAAAAACCAACAAAAGAAATCTCACAATCCGGAAGAGCCAAATATTGGAAGGTGAAGGGAAGATTAAGAAGAAATTGCCTGTTACAGAACTTCATTAAAGCCATTTATTAGTTTTGTAATGCCTAACAGTCTTCTGGCTCCAGAGTTTTTTCATATAGGGGGTGGATAAGGGTGCGTTTCACTTTCATTTGCATTCTTGATCCCTGCTGCTCTGTTTATGGCATTGATGCTATTCATACAGTCTTTGCAATATTAATTTTTAATTTATGATGCTCATTAGGAGACACTTAAAACAGAACAATTATCATTTATCTTGATATATTATTTACTAAGACTTGCTGTCATGGTTAGGGACCTGTGATTAGTGGGAGGGGAATAGAAAGCAGTTCCAAAAAGTGCTTGGCTGAATGGACTGAATCTGAGGAAGTGGTTGTCACCACCGAATGCCTCAAGTTCTGATGTCTAAGCAAAAGACTTGCAACATCTAATCAAAACTCAGGAGGAGCCTTTGAAGACAAGACTGGGACAGTGCTTAATGAACCTGCAGGACAATATTAATGAAACTCTCCTGTAAACCACCAGCTCATCAATTATTCATCCTGCTTTTGTCCTGGTACTCTACTGTCTTCCCTTCTTGTCTCAATACCTTTTTTTTAATTCCCCATATCCTCATTTTTCTTTTGTGGATTTGCTGATGTGTACCCTGGTAGCATTTCCTCCCTGGGAAATTCTGGTTTTTGAGGCAAGTGCACAGTATCCACAGGAACAAGATAGGTAAATTGTGCTCTTTGAGGCATTTGGATAACCATGCTGCAGTTACTAAGACTTAGTAAACCCAGATCACTGACATGACAGCCTTGGAGAACCTGATTTGTTAAAGGTTGCCACAGTGGAAACTCAGAATAATTTATGGATTTCTTAATTAATGTGTAGGATTTAGTAAGTTATTGGGACACTACCTATATAGAAGTCTACATGGCAAAACAGAATTTCAAATACTGGTGACCTACTAGGAATACAGAGACATGCTCTTTTCTCTTCCTCCTCCTTAACTGTCTGTCTTACAGGATTTCTGAGAATCCCTGCCTTTAGTATCTGAGTTCCCAGGTTGTTTATAATGTATGCTTGTGCAGAAGAGAAGGCAAATTGGATGTTTTGGAGACTGATAATTGCAACTCTGCATCTGAAACCAATTGTGGTATTTTTGACTCTGTTTTATTTAGTTATTTTTAGACTTCCTGAAAGGGGTATTATTTCTGTTTGTTTTCTGTTTGACATCAAAGCAGGAACAACAAATTACTAATTTTGTAATGTATTCCCTGGACCCTTGGCTTTCAATTTTTTGAACCATTGCACAGCAGCAGTGGAACTGTATGTAGAAAACCTCAAGGGCCAATACCATCAAACACCTTTGAGACACATGCACCATTCCCTGCCTCTTTTCTGTTGAAAGTCTTGACACTGCGACTAATCTCAAAGGCAACCACTGTATTGATAAACTGTATTTTCTAGGGAGAAGGATAAGGAAAGGAATTATAAATTATGAGGTTCAGCAATTCTGGCACTTTTTTTTTTCTCTTCTACCCTCTGTATTTTGCAAGCTTCTGTTTAGAATGTATTTATACCAGAAGGGGAAAACAAAAAATAAAATCCCCTGCCTGGTGTTATGGGAAAGCTGATGCAACAGTCTATGATGACTCCTTCAAAATAGTGTAATGAGGACAGCACAAAATGCTACAGCTTGTATTTATGCTATGTAGCGTGTTTCATCTCCAAGCCTGTTTAAAACCTCAACCAGTTTATCTTTGCAGCACTCCTGTGAGTAAGGTATGTAAGCACTGTTAGCCTCTTTGTTATGTTGTATCAGAGCTTCATTAGGTCCTGGGATGCAAATACAAAAAAGCATGGGAGAAAGTATTCAGCACACAAATCAGTTGTACACATTATTTTGCCCCCTGTTGTAAATTCAGATCCTTTTGTAAAGAAAGCACTGCCCCTTCCCCAGCATGACCAGCTCTGACTACTGCTGTAAAAAATTGATGTTTTTAGTTAGTCATATGCTAAACCCAAGAATATTTATCTGACTATATTTTTTCCCCATTAATTGACAGAATATTCCCAAAGAGTTCCCCAATTGTTGTACTACATTAACTCATTTAGGTAGAATTTTAAAAACCATTAATATAATTTGGAGATGTAAATCCTGTGGTCTGGTATGACATGAGCACTCAGTGCTGCAGCCTGACCCTCGCATGAGCGATGTGACACATCCACATGTCAAACTGCAACCCCACACAGGAACTAGCTTGTCTCCTGGAAACCTTATAGCTGCCTTAGTGTGGCGTGCTCCCGGGCTCACTGTGACGGAGCAGGGGGATGAGGAGACAGGCAGAGTTACGCTCATACAGTGATAAATGGAGGTTTCCTCATGCCCCTGTGCTCTCTGTGTAAGCAGGCACCAGGATTCGAACAGCCCATCTGAAAATGAGTGTTGGATTAAAATCAAGACACTCCAGACTTTTCTAGCCATCCCAGCTGGTTGTACAGCGTTTCATTCATCACCTCTAAAGAACATTTTTGGATTAGCCTTACATCTTTCCAACCAAATTCAACCTTAGCTGCTCTGGTAATTTAATGTTAGAATTGCAATTTACTATAAACCTTCTTAGCAGGCAGGTAATCAACTTAACAGAGTTTATTGCACAAGCAGCTGTTCAGCAATCTAATATTATTATTTTTTTTTACCTGTTATTTGCAGCTGCAGAACAGGATAAATCCACGTTAGTTCCAGTCTGCCTGACAAACAATCTCATCTCTGCCATGTTCTAATTTTTGATAACTTTCAAGATCTGGCTTCTGCAAACTATGAAGCACATAAATTGAACAAAATAACTTTGAATGAAGCAAGCCTGCTTAGTTTCTCTGGTTTACATGCCAAAGGCTTGGCAGTTATATGGCATGTTAGTGATTCTTTCTGTTTGCTTGTTTTTAGCTTCTGCTTTTTTTGTTTGCTTTCAAAAAGGGTTTACCTGTGTTTGTCAGTGGTTAGTGGAATTGCTAATGTTTTAACATGATAAGAAGAATAACCCTAGGTGCTTGAAGCATTTGAAACAAGGCACAGCAACAAGGTGAGATGAATAGGCATGTCCTTTCTAAAGATGCTGTGTTCAGTAACAATATCAGGGCTTTTAAACCACAATCCTGTTTCCCTAAAGCGTTCTTCATGATCACATTCAGCTTTCATTGAACCTGGCAAGGGGGGAAAACTGGTAGTGTATATGTCACCACATAGCACGGCGTAGCTCTTTTAATGCTGGCCCTTTATAATCTTTGTAAGGTCATGTAACTTTTCTGATTTTTGCCCAGGGATAACTGTTTCCTTATTTTAACATATTTTCTTTTGTCTGGTTTGGCCAGTAATTGACTTTGTCCTTTTTTCATTTATTTCTCTGCCTCCTGGTTGTAGCATCTTCTCCCTGGAGTCTCAGGTTAGAAGTTTTCCCTTTTGTGAAACCATGACAGGTGCCTAATTGAATGATGAATGTCCCTTTATTACTCTGTAATTGAACTGCCAGCTTTTTGATTGGTTTGTGGAGATGCTCCACTCCTCATCAAGCACTGCGGGGGGCTCCAGGGCTGGCAGGCTGGGCCTACCCTCCATCTGTCTAATCGCATCTCTCCCCTACTTGGGTTTTGGGTGGGGAGGGGGCTGGGGGGGAGGAAAGTCATAATAAATTATGCTAATTTGGCGTCGCTGTGACAATAAGAATATCGCATTGTTACGTGCGTGGTGGCGGCAAATGCGAGAAGACGTTTTGTCATCGTGGCTGCCTGGCCTGACAGGCCCTCGATGAAGATTAATGGCCCTCACCTGAGTGACAGAGCGGGGGATTGTGGGGCAGAGAGGGTCATTCATCATACTCTGACAGGTGTCATTCACTCCGACAGCCGCACCACTGTCGCCTGGCTAGTGGTTCCATTTTTCTGCCAGTTAAGCAAGGAGTTTAATAACATCCCCAGAATTAAAACTCATTCTTTGTAGCAGGTCTGACAGCTGAAAATAAGAAAATCAATTCTTCACATGTTATAGCACAGTTAACTGACTAGGGTTTTGACTTTGGGCTGAATTTCAAGTAGGCTGCTTTTGTAAGACATCATCTATTAAAATTTACCAATAGCACTAACTTCACTTTTATTATTGTGGCTGGATTAAAGTGCAGCCTTTAATAGTGGATGTCATCTTCATTTGGTGCAAGCTCAAGCTCTTACAGCTCTGGTGAGGGATATTCCACTTCATCCTCATTAGTGATGTTTATAGCTTCTCTCTTCATTAATATTGATCCCTTAAACTACAGAGAAAAACACAGACAGACACTAATACGAACCACTTGGTATCATGAAACTGTTTGGATTTCTTGGTTTCAGTCATTGTGGCAAGCTGAATAAAATATTTCAGAAATAAAAGAAAAAAAGAAGAGACAGAACAAACTTCTGGCTCCTCTTGGTGGGAAGAAGCAGGTTAGCCTTATGGCCCTGTGCTGCTGATGGCTTTGTGCTTCCAAATGGGGCTGGCTAATCCTTGGGAAGGCTTAAAATAACAACCTTAGTATGTGTTGAATATCTCAGCTAATGAAGTTAGGACAAAAATGTATGTTGCCTGTTTCGTTTAACTTGTTAAGACTGTTGTAGTCAAGGGGCAGGAATGACTAGCTGGAAGCTCTGCCATGGAAACATGAATGAAGGAAGACAGATTGATGTCTGTTTGTTTAACTTTGGAGGTTTGTGATTCATCAGTGCGACACCACCATGAAAAATGCAACCAGGATGCAGAGAAGTGTAAGACTGAGTGTTTCCAGTGGACCTGGGAGCATTATTGTTGCTGAGTACAGTCAGAATGAAGCCCTATCCACTGAAATGTGTGGGGTTTGGGTCAGTGTAATCGAGAAGGATGAGTTCCGTGTGGAGTAAGTGCCAAAAAAAGGCTGCTAGGGTGATCAGGAGAATGCAGAGCTGTCTTACAAGGAGAGAACAAAGGACAAAATCCCAGGTTGTTTGGACTAATGTAATAGGGGCTGAGGAGAACTGTGACTGCTCTCTACAGATACTTCAGGGGAAGTAAACATGGGAAGTTGAGGAGAGGGCAGTATTGGTAGGACAGCCCAGGGCATTTCTTCCCATCCTGTGTTCTTATAAAGCAGCTGTAATTTGTCTCCATGTAGATAAGAAATCAAGAACTGAAAGAAATTGCATGCGTACCTCTCAGTCTCACTGAGATATTGTGGGGAAGGGAAGGTTTTGTTTAGGGGTGGTGAGGGAGGACAGGAGTTTATCACATGTTAGGAAATTTATTTCTGTCTCCGTTGCAAGTGGAGAGGGAGTGTAGGACAGCCAGGCTCCTCCACACACATTCATTCAAGTATCTGGAGTTATATGAGAGAAGTTTGTATGTCTCAGTGATGAGAATGGGTTCAGTGCCTGTTTTTTTTACAGAGAGCATGTTATAGTAAGCTTTAAATTCTTGCAAGTTTTTCCCTCTACTCAATGTAAAATGTTAAATTTTATCCTGTGGAGACTACTCTGCTTTGAAAGGAAAAATTTTCTCCTCTGTTTGTTGTTAGTGTTATGAGTGAGCTGCATTTAAACAGACAGTGTAGAGGTAAACTGGATACATAATGTAGAAAAGCAGTTTGACTATACAAAGTAATAGATAACGTTTTACAGGTCTCTGGTCTTAGCTGATTGTGTATACATGTGGTGTTTCTTTCTGGTGCAAAGGAGAGGCAAGAAGCACTTTTTTTCTTTTTCTGAAATCATTAACAAATTATGTCCTCTCTAGTTCCTGCAGGTTATTGCAGTTTTTTTGCACATGAGGCATTAAATAATAACATAATATTGGGCAGCCTCTGATGTCAGAAGAGGAATATTGTATGGATGGTGCTGTACGTGCATATAAGGGTGTAGGAATGTCTCTGATGAAGAATTGAATGAAGTGGCATGTTAGAGACCTGTCTGACTCTTGAAAATTAAATAGCCCCTTGGGCTCTGTTTGGTTCCAGTTTCAAACTGGATTGGAGGAGAAGGATCATCAGTGTAGCTGAATTGCTCATAAGTTTGCTGTTATTTTTTTAACTGTGCAGCCAAAATCATGCTTATTCTGAATATTTTTAATGTGTAGGTGTATGAGTGGAGTGAAAAAAGAGAAGTGAAAGGGCTTAAGTGTTTTCTAGTAGAACGATTGCTCTTGTCTTCAGTATCACTCATAGAAATGAGAATTGGTTTAAAATTATGAGTCACTGAAAAAAGCAGATCTTTTCACTAAAGGCAGGTTTTTCATCAGGCAACTCTAAATAAAGAAATGCTTATGAACCTAAGGAAATATGCCCTCTAATAACTTTTATTTCAGGTAATAAGAGAAACATGATTAAAACACGCCGTTTACCTCACTAATGCAAATGTCTCCATGTTAAGTTACTTCTGTTTTTTTCCTTCTCAATCTGGCTGGCTCAGCACTCCAAAAAGAAGTTTCAATGAGACTTATACATGCAAAAAATAGGAACTTCACAGTCAGAAATACCTTCCTGTAGGAGTAAATTAACACAAGTTTGTTGTTTGGGGTCTTTTTTTCCTAGGCCGCAGCTGTAGGTGTCTCCCCTACCTTTCCTCACCATACTCATTCTAATCTGATGACAAACAGTTGCCCTGGAATTATTTATACATAAGTGCAATTTATGTGCTCAGAGGCACCCAATGACTTGTGAGAAGATACTGCAGGGTCTTTTCAAAGTCTCATCCCAAACAGAAAGTGAACATTTTGATGCTTTCTGTGGTAATTTTCCATAGAAGAAATTCTTAACATGCATATTGTGCTTGCCAGGCTTAAGGAAGATATTTCTCTATTATCATCTATTATGTAATAAAATCTATATACTAATCAGTTACTCCAAGAATTTGTAATAGCTAAAGGGTACTGGAAAGTTTTGGGTACTTCATGCTAGCAGCTGCTGAAGGCAGGATGTGATCTTCCAAGGTCAAAGTGGGAAAAGTGATACTGAAGCCACAAAGTGAGTGGGTGACAACTAGTAGTCCACCGGGCCTTGCCAAAATCTTTTCTCTGTAATTTAACAGCAAAAAGTAACAATGTATAGAACTTGCTATTCAACATCATCCAATAGGACAGGATACGTAATTCCAATTTAGGAAGTGCTGACCCTGGTGAATTCTGAGGCAGAGATAAGATTAGCACCCTGTTCTGCATTCCCTCAGACAAGCTGGCCTAGTTGTTTTAAGATGTAGGAAGGTATTAACCAGTGCAAATAAAAATAGCAAAAGGAGTGCTAAAGTAGCTTCTTACTGAGCTGACTGTACTTCCTGTTCTAATTATTTTCACTAAGCCACTAAGCACTGCTGATAGTTCATTACTTCTTTATTTTTTCCCCACCGTGAATCCTGGCACCTGTACATCATGGCTTTGTTCTGGGTAACAACATCTGTATGGAAATCTTCAACAATGTTTTGGGTTTTTGAGTGGATTCTTATTGCATTGCTTACACCAAAAGAAATGTATTTCTACAGCTTGGCCAGGTGCCTGGCTTAGGTGAAGGTTTCACTGACTATACAGAGCCCTAATGACTAGAGTAAATGAAATGTCTTGGACATTGTGGTGGATTCCCCAGCCTTCCACAAGTTTGCTAACCTATCCAGAAGGAAACTGTTAACTACCTATGCCTAGATACCACCATGGGAAATCTTGAGTATTATGGACTCTTTTGCTATATGTTTTACTATGTCCACTTATTACTAAGTAAAATCAAGAAAGTCAACTAACTTAGCTGAGTGGACTGATTTTTAATTTTACCATTACATATTGACCATTGTGTCAGCTGTTTTGTGGTTATAAAAAGGCATTCAATTCAATTTTTATGTAAGCAATGCTTTTATCCAAGATAGCTTCAGATGCATAGTCACTGATGAAAGTGTAAAGTATTGAAAGTTTGATATTAAGTGTACAGCAATGAGAACATGACTTAAAGGGGAGGTTATGCAGGCAATCTGATTCTAGCAGGCTCAATTACAGTGGAAGTTAATTTGATAGGGATCATAGACCTACACTGTAGCCAATTAGTAGGATGAAACTGGAGTACACACAACAAAAGGGCCTGATAATAAGCAAAGTGCTTAGTAACAGAAGCCAAATGAAAATGAAATAAAAGGCTGTCATCCAAAAATCTCTGGTCTTGAGAACATGGGACAGCCTCCAAATGGATGATTATGGCATTTATCACAAGGTACATTGGGTCAAAATACCCATTAAGGTTGGTACAGAAATTTCATAAACAGGAAACTGCATAAAGAGAAAGGTGATTTGGAAAAGGAGGAAAATACTAATCTAATCTGCTATCAGTTCTCTTGGATCTACAAAGGTAACATACATGCTTGTATTCATTCTGTCTATCAGATCATAATTTCTTGTCTGTTAGGATCCTGTTTGCTTTAGGTTTGGTGGTGGTACTGTAGCAGAGAGAGGTATTTCCAGAGGCTGGTCCAACCTAGAGTGATGAGGGAGCCAATGCATTTTATCAGTGACAATTTCCCTTGACAGGCAGGAGCTCAAAGTGTGTTTCAGCTGAAGCACATCAGATTAAAACTTAAATACCCTGTACTATGAGGCGGCTCTGTTCTGGCTGCAGGAGAACAAATGGAGGGGTGGGCACAACCCCAGACACAGGCACTGCATGGTGACACTGCAGGTAGATGGCACTTCAAGGCATAATGGCAGAAAATAAGATGTATGCTTTAAGGTATAATACTACAGAATGACTTTGGCAAGCTGCAGATGATGTTACCAGAATCGAAAAGAGTTACAGGTTGGTATCGTGGGCTATTGGATGATCCTTGTGGAAACTGACCTAATGGCACAGGGGCACAGTGAGGGGATGAATCAAGGAAACCCCTAGGAAAGCAAATACTCTCCTAAAGAATGATACTCAAAAAATTTTGGGGCAGAAGGAATGAAAATGACATTGCAAGTAGAAATAGCAAGAGACAGACCCCGCCACATTTGGGTTAACAATTCTGAGGGTGTTCGAGAGACAAGAGACTTATCGAAGAAAGTGCATTTGAGATCATGCTGAGGAGTCCTATTGGAACCATGCTCATACATTCATTTTAAGGCCTGAAAAGACCTTTATGTTTATTACCCTTGTAATACAAACCAAAACACCTTATCTTTTAATTTTGTGTTAAGCTGCTAATGTTTATTATCTGAGTATGCCAGATGCTTACACTAAGAGGGCTTCTTTTGAGAAAATATCAAATAGTTAAAAATATACCATCTTTTCTTGCTTAAAGTGGTCCCTTTGTTAATTATTCATTTTGTCTTTGTGGCTACCAACTATTTCATCTTGTTGAACGTATTTCCTGTTGATTTAGAGATCAACACATGGATGTCTTTCTTTCATATTCAAAAGTGTATAACTTTTCATCATGTGAGGCAATAATCAGACTCCTAACCTTCTTTTGGGTAACTCCGACACCTTACAGATGTGTGTCAGTCAATGGTATTGCCTTTAACCAAAAAGTAATTTTATTAGTAATTGTTTGCTTGGTTGAATCTGTCTTTTTTCCCCTATCATAAACTAATGAAGTAAATAGTATTAATTAGCATTAATTGTAATCTTTCTTAGTTTTATATGCATCTCATCCAAAATCAGTGTTTTCATAGCTTTTCATGAGGCCAATCTCAGGCTGTTCATCTTACATTATCTTAATCATCCTCTTTATGCTTTCTAGTCATTAACCTTCTTCCAGACGGTGGACAAAGCAAATCAAAGACATGGATGGAAAATCTGTGGCATGCATGCACAAAGAAATTTCACTAAAGAGCTCCTATACCATGTCTGGGAAAAAAACCCTGTAGTTTTCAGGATGTCACTGCTGTTACACAGGAAAACAGTGACCTGTTACTCACAAAGCAAACATGGGGAATTTCTGAATCTGCCATAAAAAGTTGCAAAAATACTCACTGTGGTTGTGGATGAGCAGAACCTTTTTAGTTTACACAGGGACTGTCTCTGGGCTTAAAAGATCTGTAAAACTGGAGGTGCCTAGCCAAGAAAGAAATTCTTGCATGTTAAATTAATCTTAGTCTGGATTTTGGGTTTTGTTAATAAAGCACAAATTGGTTAGAAAATTGCCCAGGGTTTTCTGTTGAAAACCTACTGGGGACTGAATTTGAGTTCATGCCTGTTGTGGGTAGGAATGTCCCAGTAGAGATCTCTCTCTGCAGTGGACAGTTCAGTTCAGATCAGGCATCAGTCTTTTAAAACATGTTCCTCTTCCTCCTTAATGTCAGTATCAGGCAGATGCAGAGTCTGTTGATGGTGTTTTATGGTGATACAACAAATTATTAATAGAAATCAGTTCAGAGAAATTTACCTGGTATTGCTCAAGGTAAAAAAAAATCTTATAACCTGTGTAACTGACTGAGGACAACGTTCAGCTTACATCTTCCTGTTATATTTCCTAGAAAGAGGGTGTATGTCACAATCCAGATACCTTCATTTATTGTAAAGGTGGGAAATTATTTACTATTTTTTTCAGATTAATTTTGAGAATCTACTTGGGAGGAAATGGTAGTAACAATATTTTCAGTTCTTGTACGTAACAGCAGATTTCAGGTTATTTTGTTATTCTTCCCTGAAATTTCAGTTGCAAGTTCATCTGATACCTGAGAAATAGTCAGCATCAGATATACAATATTAGTCTAGCAGGTTGCAGTTTTCCACTAAGATTAAAAAACACTGTGCTGTTTAAAATATTCCTCTGAATTTATGTACATCAGACAACAATCTGGAAACATACTAGCTCAATCTGTAATACTATAGGAACCACTTCAAATATCCCTGTTACTCTAATTCTTGAGGTATTAATGTTGATGATAAACATGAAACAAGAAATGCTTTCAGTATGTCGAAAGAAGTAAGTATGCTGTGGTGACAGAAATGCAGAAAATGCTAGTAATTCTTCCTTATAGGCTCTCCATGGGAAGCAACTGTTTTCCAAGTCCATCCCAGTGCTTTAAGCACTCAGCTGAGTTATATAATTATCCCTTGCTCCTTATTGATAGGTCTGGAGTTTACATGACTCATGGTGTCATTCTGAAATTTGTACTGGTAATGACACATTGAACTAGGCTCTTAATTTAGCCATATCAGTTAAATATCTGAAGGTCAGAGAGATCTCTGAATCTCCAGGCTTAAAATTTCCTGACTTGCTGTCCCTGTTTGCAAAGCAAAGGTGGCTGAGTGAAGAATGCCTTGATTCAACAAGGCTCAAGTAAGATTTTTCATTAAGTTTATGGAAATGTAGTCTAATGTCCTTCAGAAAATGACTCTGGAGGTTTTGTGGAGCATCCTTACAGGCAACAGCTGATGATGGCTCCTAGTGGACAGTCTGGCTTTTAGTTACTATCTTGCTAAAGGTTAGGTCTAGGTCCTCATACAGGGTGGAGAAAAAAAAAAAGCAAAAGGCAAAATTCCCTTACATTTAGTGTAACTATGGTGGCTCATTCATAGAACCTGATAAATATCATCATGTCATAGTGTGATTAAGGAATAAAACCAAGTGGTTTTACTTAAAGTTTTCTACATTTAGAAAATGTATATAGGAAAAGCAGCTGAGATGATGTAATAGTTGAAGTACTGCTGAAGGTGAGCAGTGTGGGACACAGTTACATCTAATTAAACACACCAAAATTAGCACAGAGACAAAGTGTAAAAATAAATGTAATCACAATGGAAGAGTAATTCTAATTAAGTTTTTTTAAAAAAGGTCAATTTAAAAAAAATTGTACGTGAAACTGAGAAAAGTATCTATGTAAAAGACCTTGGGGGAGGTTCATTAAAAAGTGACTATATAAAGTGAGAAAAAACTTACTCACCTTTGCAGCTTGTCTGCAGTCCCAATTGCAGAAGGATCTGATTAATCTGAAGTCTTTGGGATCATATTGCTATGAAAATTTCTACAAACCCAATGTATTGGTTCTTTGCATACACATGCATTCCTTAGACCTCCTACTGTTTGCTTTTGCTGAATGTGAGTGTTTTGCTATAGGAAACTAGCCAATTAGTAATTTTTATACTAGTGCTTTGAAACGTTAGTGCTGGACCCAAACAGTCCCCAGTTAACTACAGCAGATTACTAATTTACTAATACAGCAGATTACTAGCAAAAGTGTCCAGATGTATGTTGATAATAATAAATTGGGTAAAACTGCAATGCAAGTTGTAGTTGTAGTGCTGTAAATGGTGCTGCTTCCAGACTGAGGAATGTCATCAGTAAATCTAATGCTGTTGTAACCCATCAGGAACAACAAACACAAGGCTCCTGAGAGACTGAAGGAATCAAAGAAGTTTGTATACAAGATTTAAGAAAACGTCACCTGACCTGATGACACCATTATTCTCTGGTTTTATGACATTTTCTTCCATTTCTCAGACTTTTCCATTTATGACAGAATACACCTTAACTGTTTGGTGATGCTGCACTTCCATTACCTGCTGTGTCTATCCCTTTTTTATAATAATTCTTCGAGCTACTTTTTGTGTTTCTCTTATAATACAACATAGGAGAGAATTTCTTGGCTCCCCTCCTGGCTCCAAGGTGTTTTATGAAAAACTGATGTGCTTTAAAGTGTTCTGCACATCTCCAGCATTAGAAAGTCAACCTAAACCCTGGAAACAGATTTAAAACAGTTTACAGATTTAAAATGGAAGATCAGCTGGCAACTTTTTTTTTTTAAAATCCCTAAGATTATTTTCCTTTTTATTTTTAAAACCTGACAGGTCTGGATCTGTGGAGCACTCTCACTACAGAGTGGCCACAACAGAAATTGTGAGTGCTCACCTGTGCCAGTTGGTGCAAATAGCTACAGGGATGTGGTGGCCTTCTAAGGGATATAGGAGCTTCAACCATCCCAGCCAATAATTATAAAAATTGAGAAAAGAATACAAAATCCTGGGGCTCAGATAGTTTGCTTATCTAAAAGTGTTTTGCAGTTTGCAGAGCACCTCTTGAAAAAGAGGCTGGGGCACCTCAATTTCTGCAGCTGCTGGCATTGCATCGGTATTTAGAACTTTTCCTCATTCTCACTCATTTCCACTTTTCTTTAGATTGCTGTCAGAAGTCTCCTCTGCATGATTTTCTTCCTTCCCACACTGCACCATCCATGTTTGCTACAGATGTGGGAAGCAGAGGTTAAACCCTTTCCTCCCCCCATTCCCTTTTTTGGTCTGTTTTCAAATAATGATGCCATTATCTTTCAGCAGCAGGACTGGATAGCATTAGGTATCTCCATTCATTCAGTACATCAGTCAAACCAGCCAAAGAATATATTAGATAGAATCACAGCTTTATCTGTCCAATACATAATATACCAATGTAGCACAAGAAGGGCTGCTCAAATTGATTGAATTGGGTTTTCCTACAGAGCTGCTTTGTGTATAGTGGGAAATACTCTGTATCAAACAATCTACATGAACAGCAGCCACCGTGTGACTAATCTCAGCAATGCTAATACTGAATAATCTCAGGAAACCTGAACAGGAGGATCAATGTTCCACTCACTTTATATAAATGGCCTATATTATAAAACCCATCAGATAAAGGTTAGCTACTGCTGCATTTAGAGCCTAGCATGTATGACAGAGGTGGGGTGTAGCAAACACAAACCCAATCGCACAGGCAAGTAACCTTAGGTCTAAGTGACTAAGGCCATCAACAGAGGTGTCAGCCACCTTATAAGAAATAAACAAAATTTTGAAAAAGCTCCCTTCTGTTTCATACTGTTTCTTAAACAGTGTTTTCCATATAAAGTTTTTCCGTACAGAACTTTTTGTGTCCAACCCTTTAAAACAGTAAGTTAGTCACCAAGGCCAACTGCAGAAGGACAAAGTGTTTGAAGATTCCAGGGTGATGGAAGATTGTCAACATTAGCCTGCAGAGAAAATAAAAATCCTAGAAACAGTGCCCAGGGAAGTATGAAATTGGAACTTCTGCAAGGGAAAGCTTTCAGCTGAAGAGAGCTTATTTGAGTTTTCTGTCATGGTGTGTAGTAAAGGGTTTGCACAAGTTCCTTTTCCAGGTTGTATAAGGCCAGAGCTGGTGGCTTTGATGCACCTTAACTCAGGCAGGAAGGAGATGAGCTCCAAGGATTTGCTTCCCTGAGGGAGATGGTGTTTGGCACAGTGGGAGAAGAGAATGAGAAGTAGTGACCTGAAGAACATGAGTTCAGCTCCCAGCCACCACTGCATTTTATTGTGCTGTTCTCACTAGTGCTGCCTCTACAGTTTGAGCAGTTAGTGATAGATCATTTCTGTTCAGAGAGATCATCTGTTTAGAAGGTAATTTCTTTGGACAGATTGTTTGGATGTTTTGTTTGTTTCCTGTTTTCTTTTTCTCTTTACTCTTTAAGTTCTAAAAGCTAACTGCTAAATAATTCCTCTTCTAATTCTGAGGTTTGTGTAGTGGCTTTTCCCAACAGCTGTGCCAAGGCAGTGCTGCAGTGGGGCCTGTCTTTTACTCTGTTATTTCCCTTTTCTATCATGCTAAAAATCACACTGGTAGAACTTTTTGATTTAGACCTTTGTTGTCTCAAAGAAAGAGGGAATTATTAATAGTCAGAGGGGGACAGGTTTTCATCACTGTAGATAGATGCATGTTTTAGAGCACGCACCTTTAAGGTGTCCAGGATACAATCTGCTAGATCCTCTGAGAATTGTAAATTTTTGTCTGTAGAACTGTGGAACTGGGGCCCTTCTTCCTATCAGGAAGCTTTTTCTTAACTTTCATACCAATAAAGTGTTTCATAGACCAGGGTTATTCCTAATAAGCAACTTGAGATTGCATCTGAACTAAGAAATACTTTTCCCCTCTGTGTGCCCTAAGCTTCAGAATATCAAGGAGCCTACATGCTTTGAATCTAAGACAGAGCTTACAATCTAACAGCTTTTTTATCACCTTCCATCAAGTAAAAAAGCCTCCAGGTGGATTAAGCTGTGTGTATAAGAAGCTTACAAGGTAGCAGGTGTCAAGTCCCAGTAAAGGTCATTCCATTAGGGCTATTCTCTTCTCAGACACAGCTTTCCTTGTGGACTTCTGTACAACTGCCACTGAGACATTGGTGCGTTGCTTTACAGGGCAGGGATGTTGAGCAAAATGTTGAAGCATGCACAGCATATTTGCCCAAGGATTTTAGGCTAAAGTCTAGCTATAGGAATGTGGCCCAGATAAAATATAGTGGCACTGCTAGAGACTAGAAGCAGGGTAGGAAAAATACGTTCCCATGTTTCTGGTCCAGCCATCCAAAAAAGGGCCAGAATAGGTGGACAGGTGTTGACAGTATGCCATAAAAAAGTCATAAGTTGTTAAAAAGAATTAAAAATCAAAATTCATGTTGTATTATGATTGAGGGCCTGGAATGAGCTTGAAACATACTTGATGCATCCCATTGTCTATTGTTACTAGATCAAAGGAGAAAGACTTGCTGTAAAAATGAGTAAAAATCATGTGACCACTCACTCTGCCAGACATTTCAAGGCATGAGCAGACAGCATTCAGTCAGCGCTCTTGGATCATATTTCTGATCGTATCTTCACAAAAACAAGGATCAGAAACAGAATTTCCTTTTCTTCTTTTTTTCTTTTTTTACCTTCAATGGGAATGATGTAACATGAGGAGCTCCAGCCATACACGTACACCTTTCTTGCCCAGACTGCACCATGTAGCTTTGCCCCTAGGTGTAGGCTTATGGGGGGTGAGCAGGAGGTGAAGGGTGGAAGAGGCAAACACAGCACAATGATATTTTCAACATTTGATAAAGCTGCTCTAAGTGACATCTTGGGGAGGAACAGTTTGAAAAGTTTAGTCAAACTTGTGCTGTTTCAAAGCACACTGTATGAAATCTTGCATGCCTATTTAAAAATTAAAGCTGAAGTGACTTGCAGTAGACAACCATCCTTCTGAAAACGGAACTGGTCTTATAGAAACCAGATTATACTGCAGGAAAGAAATGGTAGGAAATCTAATCAGATAAGCACAAACCGCAATGCATTCAAAGCCTGAGTGTATCTGTGAATGAGTAAAACTGCCAGACAGTTATGTTAAGGACATTGCAGAGAAGTCAAATGATTTTGCTGCTTCAGTCTTCACTTCAAATATCTTGAGCAAATACCAGTTTTCAGCCAGTAAAGATGAGCCATTCATTGATTGACTTGTCAATAAAAGAAATGTTACTATCATTTGATAAGTCATGATGATAAACCATCTGAAAATATATTCATAAGAGCTGTAAAGGATCTTAAACTAGAGAGGCTGAACCACTGGGAAGAAAGAGCTAAAGTAATCTATTATACCAGAAGACAAACAGTAGCAGAGGCTCTAGTTAATATATTTTCTGCAGATTTAATATGGCTAGAAAAGATCCACTTGAGAACTTACACGGATTTCTGAAAAATTTTTGACCAGCAAGAAGCATTACTGCAAGTTTTGTAATGGGCTTTTCTGAATGTGAGAAGCTCAATGGTGTGAGTGTTAGCAAGTTATTGAACATCAGCTGATCCAACAGCAATTCCATGTGTACATGCCCTTAGCCTGCAGTAAGAGTGAGGAACTTTGTATTGCTTATATTCTCTTCACAGAAGCAATGCAACTCTGCTTGTTTCTGTAGAATGGTATAAAAAAGATGAGTTATACATTCCTGTTTACTGTTCCACAAAAACAAGAATCAGAAGTTATTTCAGAAAATTAAAGAAGAGTCAGTTGAAATGGGTTAAGAGAGTCACTTGGTAGGCAATGGATAAGTAATCTGGTGGAAGTTGGTCATATGAATCTGCACAGTTTTCATTTTTAGGTCAGGTTTAGACATCTCGGTGCACATTCATATTAGATGGAGATAAAAACAAGCCTGAGGGCAAACAGACCTTTAGGCTTTAGAACATAAACTGTGCTCTGAGTAACAGGGTAAGGAGGAAACTTAGGGCAGTGAGGATGGTGGCTAGGCCCTACCTGCTCACCAGGGGATTTCCTTTGCTTAACCACTGTAGATTCTTGTATTGGCTCCCTGATAGAGGGTTCTGTCCAATATGACAATTCCTGTGTTTTTTCCTCATGTGATATGACTGTCAGTTGAATCATGCATTAGATCATGGCACCATGGTGAACTTCTGCTTGCAGTTACAGAAGCTGGCATTTCAGCAGCTCCCCTGGCTCCTATTCTTGCTGAATTTTGAAGTCCCTGATGATTTGATGGTGCAATTGTTCATGTTTCTTTAAAACATACTCTTGATGTTGATCCTGCTTGGCAAATGGTAGTGAGCTTGTGAGCTTTGAAGGCTGGCTTGAAAACTGTGAACATCTGAAGATCTTGTGCCTTTTTTTGCTTTAAATATTTTATCTTCCAGCTTGGAATTATTCATTGGATTAACATGTGAACTGCTCCCATTGGAAAGAGACTGGCTGTGAGGATTTTCCTTGTATTTCTTCTTGAAAGGAGACTGCTGATGTTAGGAGCCACTGTTCTTGTAGCATGGCTGGCATTGAGAGTGTGTTTTCTCCAGAGAGAGACTCTTTGGTTGGGAGCAGCTGCTATTGGCAAGGCTGACTGGAAGAGATCTTGTCCCCGGTGGTTTGGGCTGAGTGGAGACCCTGTTGCAGGGAAGTGTTGCTGCTGGAGCAGAGCCAGGGCAGGGTGAGTGAGCATGGGAGACTCTTAGCAGGAAGAGCTTCTCTCACAAAGAGCCTGCCCGTCTCCGGTGTCCTTAACCAAGGAGGGCTCTGGAGGCTGTGGGCTCCCAGTGCCAGTGCTGTGTCTCTGGGGATGGATCTTATTGCTGGGATTGCAATGAAGGCTTTGTGTGGCTTTTTGTGTGTGTTGAGTGTTTGTTTACGTTGTCTAATGATGATTTGTAGCACACCTAGAGTATGTTTGATTTAGTTCAGCCACTGTTATCGTGTTTAATATTTTAGTGTGTGTTTAATAAGCACAGTGAAACTTGCACAACTCTCCACCTCTATTAGGCATCTCCTGTCTTAGGGAACAACTTTAAGAGATCCCCTAGGTTTCTCCTGTGGTTTTGTCTGACTTTTAGTAAAAGATGCCCTCAGCCAAGCTACTGATCTTTGCTGCTCCCTTGGGTGAACTCCCTAAGACAGGTTTCAGTCTGTTTCACTAATAATAATTTGGTTTTCTTCTGTGTGAATGTGTGTTTCTTGTGCATGATCTGGCTGGTTTTTCTTTTTTCACTTCTGTTCTGGAGTTGATTTTTACTTGGGTGATCCTGAGTTGGGTTACGCAGCAATACCAATCTGTTTAGATTATTTTCTTTCACAGATTTCTTTTAAGAGAAATAATGTTTGTTTTGCACAAGATGGAGTTAGCTTATGCACATACAAAAGTGTATGCACATACACATTTTCTTTAGCATTTTTGGTGCCACTATTAGTTATTTCACCTCCCTTTCCTATTTTTTTGCTATTTTAGATTTCAGTGAATGTTTCATGTTGTGGTGCATGCTACATGTCGGGGACTTAAATATGATTTTATTTCAGGCTCAACCAACCCCTTTAGTGTTTAGAAGAAAAAAGCAGTACCTAGAAATACAAGATTGCATTTTATGCTGCTAGCCACGCTTATCTATGGACAGTAAAAGAAAATGCCTTCCTGATATGGACTACACAAGCTATCTGCACAGAAGGAAGCTAATATGCTCCTAATTAGATAGGAAGGGAAACCAAGGAACGTGAAGCTACCAGTTCACAGCTAATTTTAGGCTTTTGTTTAGCAGTGCTGACACAGAGACACGGATGTACCTGTAGAGGGCCCTGGAGGGCGTGTCAGCTTAAATAATGTGCTGTATCTTGTGTCAGAGAGCTCTAGGCCTCAGCTGAAGTGGAATTCAGACTCCCAGACCTCCTTTAAGCACTGCTGAGATTCTGGAGTTGGAGCAGAGTATTTCAGGGTACCACACTGAACATCTGGGTCTTAACTGTAAGCCTGTACTCTTTTTTTTTCATTTGTAGAATTCACCTGGATCTCCATTAAGTTTAATTTTGTTTTTAATTTATCTTTGATACTTGTCCTAGCCAGCTCAGCCTTTGTTGGTTAGAAGACATCAGTCCTGTTCTGTCAATACAAGCTAAACAACCTTTTTTTCACTTTTTTCTCCATGCATGGATTTATTTGGTGATGTTGAAAAAGGTGCAGCAGGAAACAAATTGTCAATTACTTTACAATCTCTCTTTCAGCTGGGTTTAGCTAGGGGATTATTCAAGACGCAGGAAAAATGTAGGTTTATCATTGTGATGGTTTTAATTCTGAATAATCTATAATTACAAAATCATAGAATGATTTGGGTTGGAAGGGACCTTAGAGATCCTATAGTTCTGATTGCCCTGCCATAAGCAGGGACACCTTCCATTAGAAAAGGTTTCTCAAAGTCCCATCCAACCTAGCTTTGAACACTTCCAGGCTTGGGGCAACCACAACCTTTCTGAGTAATCAATGACAGTTCTCACCAACATCACAGTAAAGAATTTCTTCCAAATGGCTAATCTAACCATATTCTTTCAATTTAAAGCAATTCTTCCTTGTCCTGTCACTCCATGCCTATGTCAAAAGTCCTTCACCAGCACTCTTGGACCCTGTTTAGGTACTGGAAAACCATAGTGAGGTCTCCTTGAAGCCTTCTCTTCTCCAGGTGGAACAACCCCAACTGTCTCAGCTGTCATCTTAGCAGAGGTGCGTCATCCTTCTAATCACCTTCATGACCCTTCTCTCGGCTCCCTCCAGTAGGTCCACATCCTTCCTATGTTGGGGCCTCCAGATCTGGACTCCAGGTGGGGTATCACAAGAGCAAAATCATCTCCCTCGACCTTCTGCCCAGGGTGCTTTTGATGCAGCCCAGGATACAGTTCTCTGGCAACCCAAAATTGGGGATTTTGATAACTCCGGAAATATAGGCACTGATGCTTGAGCATCTAACGCTAGTAATGCACTTTAATTTTTTTTTAAAAAGGAAAGAACAAAAAATTCTGGGAATAATTCTGTGGTCCACATTATAGCCACAAATGTGTTTTGTGCCAGGAAAGAAGGGAGTCAGGAGAGAATCTGAGCAGTGAAACAACCTTTCTGGTTTTGCTTTATCTGCAGAGGCTCTGCACAGTCACTTATCTGGTCCTCCCAACGGTAGGAAAAAAATGGGGCACAGGAGGGGAATTGGTTGTGATGTGCATATATACATATGAATATGCAGGTATTTCCACATGAATAAAACTATGGTGCTTACTAGAGCTGCATGTACTGTCCCACGCTAGATTAAAAATCAGTTTGCATGTATTTTCTGTCAGAATCATTTAATTTTAGAAAAAAGTGCTTAAACATCGGAACAACACACAAAATAAATCCATCCCTAAGCTTTGTGCCCTCTTTTTATTCTCCCATTGAAAGTCAGTGAATCTCACTTGAAAACTCATAATCAAGGACAGGTCTTGTTATCTTACTTGAGCTAGAGGTATAGAATCATTGTATCATTATTATTTGACTTCAATCTATCATCTTGTGGCACTCAAAAAATGAGCTTCAAGTGTGCCTTTGAAGGTGTTACTGTTCCCTACATAAAATGATAACATTTACTCAGAGTTTTCATCTATTAAAAAGTACAAGAAACAGGCAAAAGTTATTTCTGTTTGACGAGCAACCGTTGTCCAGATTTGAGAGTAAGGCTGGCCTTGATTGCATTCAAGGTTCAGGCTATACCTTCTGCACATCTGTAATCCCAGTGCACAAGACACTGCATAAATTACTTGTGTTTAGCAAGAATGGCATGTGCAAAGAGGCTGTGTCTTGGGTCAGAGATATGTGCATCCTTTTGCATCCTTCACTACTTCCTCTGTGCCAGCTGGGGCATAGAATATTTAGATATCATTTGAATCCAAATTCTGTTACATGTTTTTACGCACCAACACATATGTATGTGTAACGCACTTGTCTCAAGATTTTCCAAAGCCAACCATGGGGCTGGAGCCTAAATGAGCCAGCTTTTGAAAGGCCTGGTTTTTCAGGGCATGATGTACATCTCTTAACCCTCATTCTAGGTGGCTGAAGTTCATGTGCTAAATGCTATTGGATTTTTTTTTTTTTGGCAGTAGGACTCTGAATCCCACAAAACCCCTGTGTTTTCCTCATAGAAATGAGGAATAAACTAAGTGTTTTGTCATGGTTGGTGACACTGTTAAGAAGAAACCTTGCAAAGCATAATATGCTATCAAAAATTACCTTTTTTTCTCCCCCTCTAACACATGTTAAATTAGCCAATAAGCCTTGAAGCTGTGCATACCTGATGATTAATTTATGTTATTTTGTGGTTGTTTTTCTTTGAAAAAAGCTTCTATCATGCTAGATTTACAGCATTGCAGAGTTTCACAATGTTGCAATGCTGTCTTCAATTCAGCCGCTTCATATTGAAATTTCACACACAATAATTGGCTGACCTTCACAGCTATGGCAGAAACTAATTAAAGCTGTAAGGCTTTGCTAGCTATGCTTTTGTGTGAAATGTGAAGTTTGGTGATAATGAAATATGGGGTGCAGATGCTATTGTCTCAGATAGTCTGTGTCCTTGGTTCACACTAATGAAGAACAGCAATTATTAAACAAAATGTATTTTCAACCATTAATTATTTGTGTTTTGATAGACTAAATGTCCCAGCAGCAGTTCCTTCTTCTTCACTTCTTCAAAAAGTCATTTAATGTAATTTTACAAGCAAATGGGAGAGTCCTAAGAATGCTACATGAGACTTTTACTGCATTTGGAGGATTGGTTTTAGACTTTTTCTGTGGTGCATTGCACAAGAAACTGTGTCACAAATAAAGGAGTGTTTTAAACGGGATGGTATTAAAGTTTGGGGATTTCATTCCTCTAGACAGAATCTGAATAACACAATCATTATTTCTGTTGTTAGATTCATAAATAAGACAGAAATGAGTACATACAGTGGGCTTTTATGTGTGGATGGAAAAGGGCTATATCCTGCAGTCCATCTTACCCCTTTAAATGTGTCCTCTGTGATCTCACTTACTTCAGCAGAAGCAGAGGTCGATTTTTAATTATGGCCAATTGGCGAATCTGTTTGGGTGTCCTCTCATTCCCAAGAATGACTGTTGGGAGAACGTTGAGAAAAACTTTTTGATTTCCCCCTGTGAGTTGAAACGTGGACTGTGTGTATGTACCCATACCTTTCTGTTATGTTTGTGTGCTTAGTGCTATAGTTTCATAAATTTGGAACAGCATTGACTGTAATGGTTAAGAACCGCTATGACTTAAGTCTCCAAGTCCCCTCCATTGATTTCTGTTCTTTCTTTTCTTGTCCTGTACCTCCTGCCAGTCCTTCATTGTGTCATTGCCCCCAGTGCTATGTGAGTTTCATGAAGAGCCATTTCTCCTTTCATGTGCTAAGGTGATCAGTTTAATGTCAACATGGTGTGATGTTGTTCTACTTGAGGGTTACTATCTGCTCAGATTAGCTGGAGGAAGGACTTAACACTTCTTGGAGATACCCAGATAGGCCAGCTGCACCTGTGGCTCCTTCACTTTACACTCGTTTCGCCTTTTGGAGGGTGTTAGGTGGGTGCTTGTGGTGCTGTGCTTTGTTTGTTTTGTTTTTCCCTTCTCCAGCCTGTGATGCTCTAAAGTTTCCATGCCCACTGCAAGAAGCAGTGGTGTGTCTGCCAAGCTGAAGTGGAATCTGAGATTACAGATGTCACCAGTGATATATACATGTGACAAAGTGTGCAGCAGTTATGAATGCTGAGGGGGTCATGGTGCTAAAGACATGGAAGCAATGAAAATTTGGGAGATGCCATTAGAAATCATGATCTTCCCCTTACTGAAGTGACTGCTTTGGATTTAAAAAACAGCAATTAAAAAGACTTCATTGATAATTCCTATGGAATTTCTTAGGAACCGGATGACTCCTGTGAGCATCCCAGCCTGGTCATTGAGCAGCAGAGGTCTTCCATTAGAGTGATATTTTGCAGAGACAAATGATGTAAGTATTTGCTGTTTGCTTCAATACTGTTGCAGTTCCCATGTTTTTAGCATCTGAAACATCAATGAAATAGATGCAGTGATATTAAGAGATGAAACTGTTGTTAGGGAGATACCATTACATTCTTGTCCATTCTTGGAAATACAGTATTGTCCTGCCTGGCAGCCATAATCATATAGAAGAATAATTCTTTACAGAAACAACTATTTCAGAGGATTCTTTTGTATAAGCATTCCATTGTGGGTTTGCAGATAATGGTGTAAGAAAAGAGCATATGTATGTGCTACATTCTTATGCATCTTGAATAGATACTGTTACCTGTACCTCAAAAACAGAGAAGGAAAACTGAGACAGAATTAGAGACTTCTTATTCCTCCTCACTTGACTGATATCCAAGAGTTTCTTCATTTGATGTTTTTTGAGTAAGTCTCTCTGAGGGTCTTAGCACTTTAAATAACTAAATATCTTCAGATCAGTAACATGCTTCCTCAACTGGGAATTTTGCATTCTCCAAAGAAGCCAAACAGCAACTTGTTCAGGATTGTCAGTAATGGTGTTGACTAGATTTCCCTGCCCCTGGAGTACTCCTCTTGGAGTTAGTGCCAGAGGAAGTCCAGAAATGGTGTCCAGGTAGATGTGGCCAGCTTGGCTCCCAAAGATAAATCCTGGTCTTGAATGTGGGTGTGGCTCTCTTCTGCATCAGGCAGGGTTTTCTGCATCCAGGCATTGTCCAAAGGCTGCCTGAAGAGCAGCCCTGGATGCAGAGGACCTGTGCCCCTCCAGCTCAGCCTTGACCATAGTGCCTGCCTTTCCAATGTCACAGTTGGTCACAGAGGTTTTCACATGTCTTGACTTGTGTATATTCATGTAGCATCCTATGTATGCATTTAGCATGTTATATAGACATTGACACACATGCATGAAAAACAGAGGTACTGTCAGCAATTGGTGGCTGTAATTAAGATTGCAAAGTAAATGAACACTATGTACTGATATCAAAATGCTGTTAGTATAAAACTGAAGTTTTCCAGGTTTTTTCAGTCACATCTGTTCCAGATTTTGATGGCATCTTGGCTGTAGCAAGTTGCTCTTTGAACATATAGCACATACATGGAAAAGTACAAAGCCATGGATAGGGTGTGTGTGCATGTGTGTGTTTGGGCACACATGCACCCAAATTACACAACAAGGCAGTTTCCTATTAGTTTCACTTTACAGCTTCTGATGTTTACTGTGACAAATTTCAGTAAGAGAGGATTTTGTACGCTGATTTATTTGTCAGGCCAGCTATATGACATTCACATATTGAATGTTTTTGAGTGACCTGCTTTTTGTGACTTTTGAAAGAGAATCTGGCATAGAAAAGTAAAATTAATTGAGTGAGTCATCTCTTGCACTTAAAAATATATTTGAAATTACCAACAGCTTTAGTTTTTGAATGATATTAAAAATATAGCAGGAAGATGAAATTCGGCATTCCTGATGCAATCTGACAAACACATGGAACACAATTGCTTGTAGTAGTGGTGTTTACAAGGTGCAAAGATGTCAGTGTGCAGGGTAGAGAGGTGAGGTTTTACAGCTCAGTGAAAAGAATATTCCCTGTGATGTAAATATTTTAGGAAGCAGGACTGTAATAAAGTAAAACTAATGAAAGACCAACAAACTACTAATCTTCTAATCCTGGAGAATAAACGAGTTTTTAAAAAAAGCCAAAACTCAAACCCCAGAAGTATAAAGAATTTATTTCCAGCAGTTTTGCAAGCACAGTACTTTACTGTGTTACTGTTTGTCTTTCTGTCAGTATATATAAATTAATGTGTGCAAAAGTGTTATATACAGGTTTTGTCTTCCTCATTCACAAAGAGAAATGAGAAGTAATGTATAAGTAGGTGCTTCTGATGATGCAGATTTCAGCTCCTTAAAATAATTCCCTGGATTCCTTCGATTGATGATGTGTCAGCTCATATCACAGCTGTGGCAGAGTCCGAACATGGGGCTGAAATTTGCTGATTGCCTCTGTTATTTGAACTTTTTTGAGTACTTGATCTCTAAGACTGACAATTTCTCTTTCTTCAAGTGTTTTGACAGCTCCAGGGTTAAAGAGCAGTATCTTCAGAAAGCTCTATTGTGAAGTTTATTAATTGACACCAATAACATAACAACATTAAATCATCCACTTTTTTTTTTTTGTAGTGGATAAGCCAGTCTGCTTGTAAATATGTTAAAGGATAGTGTGTAGGTGGAATAAGAATTATGCTACTATTTTAAGAGCTAATAAATCTTTATTTAAGCAAGGGACCGCTAAAATTTAATTAGGCATATAAAAGCAGAGATCATTCTAAGGGTAAAAATATACCAATTCTCACAAGAAAAGACATCTGCTCTATGGAAAAAGAGTAAGTTGAAGTGTACTCCCCAGTTACTATGTCAATAGAAAAGCTGGCTGCGGGAGTCTTAAGTTTAAAAAAGGTGGGAAAAAAGAAAAAAAGAAAAATCAGATGGTGCACATGGGTATAAAAAATGTGCTATGCAGTTACTAATCTTGCCTGCTCTGCTTGGTAGTGTTATTGCCAACAGAGAATCTCTCTAATTACTGAAGGATAGCCCTTTGTAAACACCATCTCACCACACAGTTGCTGGTGCTCTGCAGCCATGCCTCAGTACATGGGTGAGCTGCAGCCTTTAATATTAGCTGCAATGCCTTGGAGAGGGGTGCTGCTCATGCAAACCTTTGTGCACATCATGAATTGAATTGTGAGTGGCATGAAAAGTCAGACTAAGTCATTTTGGAAGATGAAAATTACATTGGACAACACATTGCTCTTGGCAGGTTTGCTCATGTGCCAGCCCGTGTGCTAGTAAGCATCAGGGAAAAAAGAGGAATTCCTGATTTTTGCATGTGACAGAAGTTGTTCCTCTGGTGAGTGCAGTGTCACCATAGCAGTAAAAATAAAGCATCTTTTTCTGGCTCAGCATTACCAACATCTTGGGAAAATCCCTGAGATTTTATACCCTCTAAATCTGTTGTTTAGTGAAGAAAAAAAAAAGGTAAAACTAAATGGCCTATTAAAAGATCTCTTAAATTTACAAATCTGTATGAAGTGAAAAATAAACACCTTCTCTAGATTGCATTTTTTAATGAGTTCTGTCACACTCGTGGAAGTTGCCCTGAGTTTTATTTCTGCCTGAGCTAACGAGCCAGGCAGCACGGGCTGCTCCTCTGCTGTGGGGTGTGGCACCCTCGACTCTGCGCAGGGGTTGGTTACTGAACCGCAGGTGTAGGTTGTTATTATTATTGTACAGAATGGTCGTAAACTTTGCTGTGAGTGTTGAAGAATGTGGAGTGATGATAGAGGCTGCTTTTGTATCACCTTGGATAAATGTATCTTCACTTGGGTGTGCTTATTAATAACCTGGAAGGCTATCGCTGGGCAGAGCTTTGGACAATGGAGTGCAGAGCTCACCCCTGGGGCTTTGCTTGCTTTCATAACATAATTATTAAATAATAAATACTTTTTCATTTTGCCCAACTAGGACACAATCTTTGCCCCTTCCTATTCTTCCTGTTTACTAGCCTTTAAGACCTTTGGAATCTTTTCGAAGCCATCATGTGGTGCTTCATGCAGCGCAGGCACAGCTACGTGGTGTAGCAAATTGTCTGGGCAAATTGCTGAATCTATATCGAAGATTTTGAAGAGCAGCTTGTACAAATATCTGTCAAAAATAACATGGTGCAGCTCATCCTGCTTTAAGAGCAGGACATACAATGTAAATGGCCTTTTAATTAAGGTCACCCTGCTTTCTGTGTTTATTTGATTATGCTAAAACTATCTGAGAACAAACTCTTATCTTAACATAGTATGTTTTAAGCCTGTGTTTTGCCAAGTGAGGGGTTCCAGCATGACATAGTACAAGTTATCTAAAATGCTGCCTTCTCAGCAAGGCTTATGTTTATGTTGCTGCCCATTCATCTTTTAGTTTTCTCTGGGAACATGACACAATCCAGGAAAGCTCATTCTGTGGGGCAGGCCCTTTTAAATGCCATGTGCTGTATGCTCTAGGCAAGGGTAGCCACAACTTGGCTAAGGAAGGTGGCTCTCAGGTCTCAGCTTTCAACATTAATTTGTTCTGGCAAGAGTGCCATTTGTACACTGAGTTACATTCATATAAGAAACTGAACTTGTGATACAATCTAAATGCTTTTGATTTGACTTGGACATACATATTCTGGGATTTGCCTTCTCTTGGGCTAAAAGAAACATAACAATTTCATATATCCAATGCTTCCAGTTTTTTGAAAAATGAAAGAATGTTATTTGTAACACTTGTGCATGCAGCATCCCGGTTTGCACATAAAATACTAACTCTTGTATTCAGCTGTCTTGATTTCCTTTGTTTTGTAGGGTAGACAGAGCTTCAGTAGCTAAAGCTTTTTTGCTTACAATTTTGACAGTTAAGGTATGGATATAATTCAGTTGGCAGGAGACAACCTTTGGTGTCTAGTGAACTTACAATGTAATTGAATAAACTCCTGTTATTGATGATGAAGACCAAAGCAGATATTTTGAATTAAATGTACTGGGCCACCTTCTGCCTTCTGTTCTATCTGCATGATCCCATAGTGGCCTGCTGGACAGATGGTTTGGTTATGACATGGTGAATTGCAAAGATTTTTGTTTCTCTAAAGTAATTGTTTGTACAAATCACAGACTTTGTATGCGTAAAATTCCAGCCAGATGTTGAAACCAGAAATGAATCATGTCACCACAAGTCATTGATTTTGCTGGGAACTGTGGTGATACCTATTGTGATTTGCAGTGGGACACTTTAGTTGGAAGCAGAGGAATAGCAATGGCTTCCCTTGGAGCATATTCCTTATGTTTAGAGATGTGATCTGCAGCTGCTAAGTTACTGATACTGTAGCTTGGATCATTCACAGTGTTTGAACTGAAATCTTTTTGATCTAAAATAATCAAGACTACTGATTTATTGAAAGTAGACAGTTTTTGTATTAGCTCCTCTCTGTCTTTCCTGATGTGCCATATATTCCACACATTTTTCATATTCTTCCTCTGCCCATATCTATAGCTGATGCAGGAGTAATACCTGGAACTCTCCAGTTTCTTTCAAATTGCCTAGCTATTGCATTCTTCACTTATCACAAGGAAGGCTGCAAGAAAATACATCTCACAGGTTTTCACACAGGAATGCCATACAAAGTCATGCTGAGATTTCATCAGATAATATAGGTGGCTATGAATGTTAATGGGGTGGCTAGGCAGTGCCTGACAAATCTCAGAAGATTTTAGCACCTTCCAGAAAAAGATGTCTGAAAGTGAGCTAGGACAGAAGCTGAGGAGAAACGCTACTAGCAGACTAGCAGAAGGGTAACTAAGGTTAGAGATGACGTCAATTAGAGTTTGTGTAGCTCCAGGAAAGATCTGTGCAATTTGAGCCTATAAGAAAATGATAATTAGCCCCAATGTGGAATCTTGATAACATAGGACAGGGCCATTAAAAGTTGTGACAGAAAGCTGGTACAAGCCATCCAGGCTAGCACAGGAAAGGTGGTGTTTGGGAGGGCTGGAAGAGGAATGCAGAGGTGAAGATGAGGTGATGTGAAGGAGACGAAGGCATACACTGAAACCAAAGGCTGGATGCAGTCCTAAGGAATATTTAAGATTAACTGACAATTGCAAATGTTACTTAGCTTTGAGCTCTGGATATGCATCCCAGTCTACTCCTAGCTTTCTGTCAGGATGGGAAAATGGAACTCTCAGGAAAAACTCAGAGGTGAGCTGTGGTGGCATCCCATGGCACACAGGAAGTTTCCTCCAGGTCCCACTTAGGAGCCAGGACTGCAGGATGGGATAGAATGGGGATGCCCACCCCTTTCTTCAGACTGGTCCTCAGTTTGGGGGAAACAGGCATATCCTTCCATCCACTTGCACTCCAGACACCTTGCTGAATGATTCCCATGCCCTGTTCATTTTCTAGCAATGTATGGCCAGTGCTAAACAACAGAGTGAAAGCTTGGACTGTAACTATGTGGAAAGCTTGTCAGATTAGTGATAGGTTCTGGCTCTGTTTTTAAATGAGTGCCTTCTGCTTTCAAATAAATTGTGAACAGATCCACAGCATAGACAAAGCCATTTTGAGTAAAGCAAAGGCCTTCTGTCAATAGTGGCAGTTGAAGGATCGGATCCCTCTATTCCTTGTCGGCCTGTAGCTTTGAAATACCATTTTTTTGCACTTCTGTCCTTTCAGGAGTGAACCTTTGAAAAGGTTATGTGTCCTGAGAACAAACCAGAATCTAAATATAGGAGAAAAAAAAATAGATTAGTTGTCTAGATTTTGAGAACTATGGATTCTAACCCATCCCCTTTAGCTGACGGCTCCTGCTGACTAACAGACAGGCACAGTATCCTGCCTTCCCCCTCCCACCTCAAAGTCTGCTGCTGCCATTTCTCCTCTTGCAGAGGACAGGCAGCATAAAGGACAACAGTTTAGAGGAGAGATGTGACTCTAGTTCAGTAATATGATCCCTTTACAACTCTGTTTCATGCAAACTTCTTCCCTTTTCCTGTGGTAACACAAGGGAAATACTTGTTTGCTACACATGCTTTATTTAGATAAAGGAACAAGGGGGACAGTGTCTTACCAGCATTTAGAAATCAAAGAGGTTAGAGATTAATTCAGCCTATTATTAATCTGTTGTTATATAGAGTTCTGCTATTTATGTGACACTAATAAATGTTTGAAAGGATATTTGCCTTTTGTTTTACCCTTCTGCTATGTAGAAGCAGTGACTGGCTGAGCAAAAGCCCTAAGCCAGCACATGCAGCCTCTGTTAATATGGTTCAAATAACAATTTCTTTTCTGCCTTGTTCACAAAAATAAACAGAATGAAAGAAAAATAAAAGTGTCAGTAACAACATCTTGCAACTTGGAAAAAAAGATTTGAATTACTAGTTAACTTAACCCCATTGCACACTACCCCACCCCCTGCCCCAAAATCCAATTTAATTTCACATGTTTCTGGCTTTAGTTGCATACAGCTGTGTTATAGCTTAAAACAACTAATCTTTTTCTTTTCATTTTTCTGTTTTTTAATATATTTTTGGTTTACAGGAACTATTAGTTGTTTGAACACATCTTGCAGCACATTTTCCTGTTTAAATTTATCCACAAAATACATGAATAAGGGGTTTGTACTGGGAATTTCTGTTCTGAATTGTATTTGAGGAATGCTTTTAAAGCAAGCTGAGGAAAGTGTTTCAGATGTGCTCATCCAACTTACATAGAATTAGACAGGAATTTTTCTGCCTTAGAGTTCTATACTTACTGGGAAAATATTTGGTTTTCTGGATATTCCTGTGTTGGGGTCTCATTTGCTTCTCGAGTGTACCATTCTTTCCTCATATGTGTTCTGGTTTAGAATTTGGGGGAAATCTATGATAAATCTACACATAACATAAAAAACAGAGCTTTGTGGTACAATAACCAACCATCCCTGTAACCTCAGCTGAGCAGGCTGTGGCATTTTTCAGTCTTGAGCAGGAGTAAAGCCTCGCTGCCTGGTTTGGTTTAGGGAGCTTTCCCCACTGATGAACTCGGTGTGTTTGGGGCGCTTTGCATCGCTGCCGGATGGTACAGAAGGGTCTGAGCCGTGGGAGCCCAGCAGGGGGTAGCCAAGCACTGGTAACGAAGGAGGCCTCCAACTTCGGAGTCTCCTTCATTCTAAGGACAGCAGTAGTGAGCCTGCACTCTCTGAACAGATTTTGCTTCCTCAAGGCTTGGGTTATTTACCCTGTTGGTGAGCAGTGGTGCTGTTTGCTGGGAGAAGCCACAGCGCGGGAATTCACCGTGCAGAATAATGTGGTTTCTTTCTTTCCCGCCTCCCCTTTACCTCTGGAATGTTGAGAGTTTAGATTGCTCAGGTGAACATTCCCCAGCTAAATCCTTGGATGGAGAACAGGAGAGGAAACTGTTTTCTTCTGATAAACTACTGTATTTTTGCAAGTGTTCACATTTCTTGGCATTAGAATGCATTTTTCCTTTATTTCGTTCTTTTTTTTTTTTAAAGTTGCTTGCCAAACGTGTACATAATTTGCTATGCCTATGGAGTTGCATCACTAAGTGAGGAAGCTATGCTTTCCAAACTGAGACTGGCAGCTGGCAAACATAAAATATCTCAATGTTGGCAAAGTCCCACAAAAAAAATTAGACACCTGGTTTTGAAAAATCCAAGGCTGAGTCTTCATTTAATATCAAGCAATTGATCTTGAGCCTGTGCTCACTTGTCACAGCTGAGAACTTGGTCACACTGCTCTGTTTTGCAGATGAATCTGTCTGTGATGGAAACTGAAAGTGTGTGTTCTGCTATCAGCCTGGAAAAAATGCTGGAGAATATTTCTCCCTTTCTCTCCCATCCCCAAACAAAATAATAGGACTTGGCTGGTTAGCTGACATACTGCAGATTGCAGGGATGTAGCAGCTTATATTTAAAAAGCAACTGCTCTTCACTTGTGTTGCACCCAGGCCTGCTGACTTAGGTCAGGAGTCTGCCTTGCTAGGCACTGTGTCAACCAGACTTCTCACAGGCAGCATGGAGGTAAATAGTCCCAGAAAAACATTATTAGTGATCACTTAGATGCTTGTCTCAAGCTCTGTTCTGCATGACTTTGATGGCCTAGCCTTGTTTCTGGTCTCTGCTCCTTGTCTCCTTCCTCTTTATTGGCAAAGTGCTGCCTGCATGATTCGTGTGCTCCAGAAGTGGCTGGAGCTACTGAGGCTCTGGAGGTTGGGTTGGTTCAAGTTTTGACTTGACAGATGGAGGGTGAAAAGAGTTTCAGGCTTCAGAGAAGGTGGGGAAGCAGCAACTGAGCTGGTGGGAGCTGTACAGTCTGTGGGAATGTGAGGTCAGAGAGAGGTCTCCGTCTTCTGCTGTGTCTCCATTTGCTCAGGGAAGAATTAGTAGGGAGAAGTACCCCCCACTCACCAGAGCTATTGTGCCCTGAAATTTCAATGATGCCTTTTGCAGCAGTTTTGTGGTGTGTCCATGCTTGGTGGCACTGGGATATATTCTTTTGTCATTATTAGTGAAGAAGATGTAAATGCTTATTGTCATTCCTCTCCTAAAATCAAGGTACTACTGCCTGCATAGTTTAGCAAGTAACATTCCTACCCTGTTTTATATGCATATAGTATAATATATAGATATATGATATAATTATTTTTAAGGAGCCACTTGTGAAGGAAAAGAATGCTGCTTGATACCTGTTTAAGTGGATATTAATATAAAAGTCTCTCAGTTCTACGTAGCCTTTACTTACCTTGCTGCTACCTATGCCAGGCTGCTCCTGTGTTGTTTCCTTTGTTCTGTTTTCCTCAGTGCAATGAACCCTTACGTTATGAGTTTCTGCTGTAGTTTTAACCTCTAATATGCAACCATTACAGCTTATCTCGTCTCCTAAATTACTCTAAAATCCAATTATAAAATCCTCTTTCCCTCAATAGCACACAACTTGCCACATTACTGAAATGCTGGGTAGCTCTTTTGTTTTTTCTAAATTAATAATAACTACCATTTTCCGTCTGCTCTTAGTATGGAAGTCTTTTATATCACTGTGCTGCTTTCCCATAATACATATTATAGTTCTTTTTATATGCTAGTTATGTTTGGAAAAAACAAGAAATATTTTGAAAAGATGTGCCAGTCAACTTCTGTATATCAAAATATAACAATGAAAATCTTTAGTGGAAACTTAGCAGAAAATTCCCAATAGTAATGTACCCTGCCAGATGAAAATGGCAATTCATCACTTGGTGGACCTTTTTTTTGGGCAGGAGCAGTTGTTATTTCAAACCAGTTCCTAATGATTTCAAAATAAGGGTCCTGAGGTAACATGTCAAAAGAAATGCAACAGGGCAAGTGAAAAACTCTGTATTCAAAGCATTTAAAAATATTTGTGTTTTACCATTATGGTTTCTAAATTTCTAGTAGGCTTTGTCTTGTTTTTTAAAAAAAATCAGGTTATAAAAACAGACATGATTTACTTTGGAAGTTTATTAAATACATATCCCGAGTTCCTAGGTTTTCCTTTTTCAAAATGCCGCAGTTTTCATATTAATAGTCCAGATGTTGATTGTGTCCTGACACTAAATCTTTTGCTCTTAGAATATTAACTATGTTGATATAACCACTAGCCTGTTTTTAATAAACTCTCCAGTACCGTAAGCATTTTCTGAACCCCAGTGTGAAGATCTGGTGATAAAAGGGATGCAGTGGAAATAAAGATGCACTGTGAGAGCTTGAGTGATATTTTCCAGAAGGGCTTGCTAATGGTAAATAACATCTTGACTTGGTCACATACAAATACAGATATGTGTGTTCCTTTACCCACACTGTCCAGTGTTACCTTGTAATTAGTCAAATGCAATAAATTAATCAAGGAGTGCACACCAATGTAAGAAAGCTTACCAAAGAAAGAGTTGTTTTTACAGATCTCATACTGAAAGTTATGTTCCCTGGAACTGAAGGCATTTTTGCAAGTTTACAGTGCAAATTGTAAGATCCCAGATAGCCATAACTGTGTGTGCTGTGAGAACCCAGTCCACCATCCTCATGTGAACTTCTTTTTACCTTTGCATAGGAATTACATATGTAAGGATCAGAGTGTTGACTGTACTCTGGTATTTCTCCCATTCTATTTAATTGGACCTTAGCACTAAAAAAAAGGCCTCAAAGCCTGATTTTTGAAGGGCAATGCTTGGCTTGTCCACCAGTGAAGTGAGTGGGAAAACTCCAACGAGCTCCAGCAGTGTCTGATTGGATCCCAGTCCAGCCCCCTTTGGTTGAATGTTACACACAGTCCCATCCTCTCTCCCAAAAGTTGAATGAAAATATTATGGTGTTTTTCTGGGCTAGTATATTCTAATTTGGTGTGCTACAGTTCTAATGCGCTTGGTGTTTTGAGGTTATGTAGGGAGATTTTTTTTTTTTTCTTTTTTTAATTGTACTTGCTTCTTAAGTGATTGCTTCTTTGAGCTTGGGAAATCTATCACTTAATTTACTTTAGGTCATGATAAATAAACCTGTATCAGCACAGATGTAGAAGTCATTGAAAATATATTTATATTTTAAATTGAAGTTCAAGGTAACATTTAGATGAAAAATTATTTACTGTTTTGTAAATTATGACATATATGACAGCAGTCATGCTTTAGTACAAGTGCTTTTCTGTTTTGAATGTCTCATTAGTTGCTTTGTAGGGCTGTACTGGTTTTTTAAGATTCAGATTCAAAATCTCTTCTGATTTCTGCTGTTAGGTTTTTGGCAGTGGGCCAGCTCCAGATATGCATAATATTTCACTGTTAGGCCTTGCAAACAGAATATCCTGCTGTGCTAAAGAAAACATTGTGTTTCTTACCACATGAAAACAATCCATCACTTTTCAATCAGCACACATGTATACACTGGTGTGCGCAGGCACACACACACACACACACACACACACACACACAGCCTTCTACCTGCTTTTCCCATCAGACTCCAGAAAAAATTAATGACTATGATGTGAAGGATGGACTCTTTGTACATGATCCATTAAAGTACAAAATAATCAAAGTATATCTAGCATCTGATTTGCAAAGCAATATAGAGTCAGAGGCAAGCTGAGGAAATAGACCATCTGAAGACCTCTCTGACCTTGTTCAAGGAGCAGTATCTTTTTGTTTAAATGTTGCATGGAAAGTGAGAATATAAGTTTAAGGCAGCCTAGAACATCCCTTTGCACAGGTCACCACTGCTGTGTAGAATGCATTAAAATAAAAAAGGAAAAAAGCATACGTATTGTACTATCCACAAAATACATGTTGCCTTGTTTAATGTGTGCAGCTAATCAGGAGAGATTTTCCTCCTTGAAAATTACACAGGAGGAAGCTTATTCATGGTGGAGCACAGAGAATCTGTGGGTGCATGCTGACAGGCTGTGGGAAGAATAATGTGAGTTCTTTCTTTTTAGTGTGTTGTGCTGGATATCACCATGCATTTATGACTTTTTCTGTGCACTGAAATCTGGGTGTTTACCAAGGACAGTGATATCTCAACAGTATGTCATTTCAAGAGCAGGGGTTAAACAAAAGAGTAATTTAGCTACCTAAATTTATCCTTTGTTTACAGGCAGACAACATATTACATGCCAGTACACAAGTGCTGAAAAGTAGTCAGTGAAACTACAGATAATTGAGGTGTAGTACAGTAAATATACTGTAATCCAACTAAGTATTTAGGCAGTATTTCACTTTAAAGTGAAGTTAGAACTCCAAGCAGGAGTTAAGTCCTGCTTAAGTTTTTTCTTCTTAAATGTTCCCTGGTCTTCTGAACATAGTCACTGTAGGATGTTTCTGCAGCAAACTGAGAGAGGGACCACTCTGAAGTGCTTTGCATCACCTATCATGAATAAATTAAGAGCCTGTAGGTGGGAGGAATCATGATGTATAACTTTGTGGAAACTCCCTCTCTTCTCTCTGCATTCCTCAATGTTTTGCTGAATGGGAATGGATCAGGAAATGTCAGAGGTATAGGACATAGCTTTTTATGCCTATTGGTAATGCATCAACAAAGTGCACGTGGATCATTCTGATAGGAAAGATCATGGGATCTCAGGAGGATTCTTTTTCTCACTGTCTTTGAAGGTCTTAATATTTTTATCTGCTTGTGTCTTAGATCTGAATCCAAAGCAATAGGGTGTAGCAGCTGAAACAGCAGCACTAGAGTAGGCAAGGTTAAGAACAGGCACTGAGAACTGGGGAGTCACCAAGGCTCCAAGAACCTGGCTTTTAAATCCCAGCATTCTACACTGCTGCTCTTTAAATATTTTCAGTCATGCACTTTTAGACCACTGAATTTTGAACTTCTGGTCACCCCTTTCTTCCAGATGTGAAAACAAGAGCTTGTCAGTGGAAAAAGGAGTCCTCAACACAACTGTCACAATGCAATTTGCGACACTAGTCAAAAATCAGAGGTCTACTGTGTTGCCATGATAATACTTGATTAAGTTGACTTACCAGGCTGTCAGTTCAGCAGTTTTGTTGCCAGCCACTTATTTTTTACTTTCTTAATTATTTTGTTGTTCTTTATCTAGGTTTAGGAGGTTGGAAATTGATGCAATATATTTTGACATCTAAATAAAGCATGAGAACATTTGGCCAGTCTTTTCAGGATTGTTTTTTAAAACAAATTACTTTCCTTTGGAGTTCCATATCTTTCAACTCCCTTTCTAGTTTTCTTTTTAAACATGGAGTTGTAAGAAAGAGAACATGGAGAGGATAAATAATGTATAAAAGGTCTATTGGTTGGAGAAAAAGTTATCTACTTTCAGGCTAGCTAACTCATGTCTGACCTTAGCAAGGCAGTTACCCACTTTGTGTTGATCATTTTACTCATCTATGAGATATATAAATTAATATACTAATTTTGGTTGAAATAAACAAAAAAGATGTATTTGTAGAAGAGACCAGAAATCTTTGCCAACATTTTTACTTGTTGAGAGACAAACATTTTTCACTAAATCATGGCTGTTTGTCTGACTTTTGAGATGTCCTTACAAGTCCAAGTGGAGTTAACTGAAGCTGTAGTCACTCCAAAAGATGGGGAATATCCTTTGTGGTGGTTTTCTGGTCTTAAATGTGAATGAAGTTTTGTGCAGTCTTCAAAAGACTCACTTTCTATGAGTGAGGAGGACGGTTCACTTTCCTTGCATAAACTATACTTACACTGTGGAAACAGAATTAATCACTGATACAGGTCCATTTCAGTCGGTTACTTTTCAGAATGTTAGCTTTTCATATACCTGCCTCTTCAAAGCCTTCTCATCCCAACTACAGAAGCATATGAGCTTCAGCATTGTATCTGAGCATTTGTAACACACGTGAAATGCCAAAAACTTTAATTTAACAAACTGCTTTTGCATGTGGAGTTATTTATATTATTATTTTTCACACAAGAATGTTTTCATTCAGCAGAATCTGAAGAATGATGTCAGACAATCCCTTGAACTTGTCTTTCAGAATGGCTTGCAGAATGGCTTATTTTACCTCCAAACTTCTGAGAGTGCAATTTTTTATCCTTTCATTCAAAGACTCCATAAAAAAAAATGTAAGGGGGGGTGGGGGTGGATAATGCATCTAGCATGTAAAATACTGGTCGTTTGTGTTAATTCCACGTACAACAGTGTAGAAAGCCCTGTCTAAACTTCTTTACTGTTAATACCCTGGTGCTGTGAGAAGAGCTGTTTTCACCCTTAGGGATGAGTGTAGACCTTTTATTTGGCTCACAGTCACCTCAGCAACAGCATCCAGAGAAGGTCTCCAAGCTTTTCCTCTGTCCAGAATGTCTGCTGACTTGACAGGAGGGACTCTGAGGGCGGCAGGATGGAAGAGGAGGAATGAGACGTAAGGTTGGGGGAAGGGATCTCTTACTATTTACTCTGGGGAGGGGTAGAAGAAATAATCTGAGTCTCCTGGCAGAAAGAGACTGGAGGTTGTTGGTGACAAACAGGTGAAGAAGAAGATGTTGATAAAGCATGATGAATAGAGAAAAGAGCAGTATGTGTGGAGCCTGGTGATACCCCCTTGGACCACCAAGAAATAGCTGATGCATAAAATGAAATACCAACAGTTCCTAAGTGACAAGTAGAGAAAAAAAAAAAAAAAACACATTAAAACAAAATTAAGATTTGTTAAAACACTACCAAAAGAGAGGCAAGTGCAGTCAGCTAGTTGTTCCAAACCCCTAAAAGTGCCAGATGGCATTGTATGGAGGAAGCATCCATCAGCAAAGTGATAGGGTTTTTTTGTTACTGATCATAGCAGCACTTTTCCAGATATTTCCTCTTTGTCTTATATGAGCATTAGTCAAGTAGAGAAAAGCAGTCCTCAATTGCCCCATACAAAAACACTCAGAACAACAGCTCTTTTCTCTCTTTCCGTATTCTTAAGGAGACATGGTGACCAGAGAAGGATTTCCAATTGGAAGAGTTTTTGTTACCAAGAAAATGTGGATGACAAGGAAGGAGATGAAAAAGAAGAGTAATTGAAAGGGATGCCTCCAGCACAGTTCAAGATTAATGTTCCTCCTAGTTTATCTAATATTTCTTCCACAGATGATGTTCCAACCATACATGTTTGTGTGGTTAACACTGAGAGTAAAGAGCATAGAAGAACTCTTCGGAGTCTGCTCAATCCTTGCCATCACCCTTTCAGCACTGAGGAAAAAGACACCTACGTGATTCTTCACAAATTTGCACCAGGGTAAATGAGAGATCAGATGGATTGTCTGGAAGGAGGTGCTACCCATACTGATCAGCATTGGACAAACCAGGCCACTCATGCATTGTGTGGTGGAATTGTGGGAGTGCAATGATTTCTACAATGAAGGGAGTCAACTGTGGTGGAGGTCTGATGAATCAGAAATTATCTAATTATAAGCTCAGCTTCTTGGTGTACTTGGGGGTATTCAAAATTATCTATTGTACTGGTAATTGCTAACAACTGGCTATATTTTAGATGTTTGTGTTTGCAATATTATTTGCAGCCTTTAGGCTTGTAAGAAAAATGATTATAATTCACGAATTACAATGTGCAACTGTTGGTACTTTAGTTTCAAAAGTTGTGCACCTGACATAGGGAATGTGCACAAGGTGTTGACTTCAGTCAGAGGTCTCACTAGAAGTGAATGCCTAGCAGGAGAGTGCTGTCCAAGGAATGACAGTAAATTATAAACTTTTAAGCTACATTTGTATTTATTTATTTATTTATTTAGCCACTTATTGTGTAAGAGAAGCTGTATTTGGGAAATAAGCTGATACAAATATGTTTTAGGATACTTTAATATTCAATACATGGAATATTACATGCATAGCACTATATTCCTCTGAAAAGAGAATCAATGTAACTCTTTTCATGATGTGATTCACCTGAATTAAGATACATATTCTCAAACTCTGTAAAAGCAGAAAAGGTCCTCCTGTCTGTCACTTCTGGGACCTTTCACAGTTCTTTGTCCAGTTTTAAATGAAGCAGTCAAGGAGAATATCATCATCTGTCTAGCTTGCAATTCCCCTGTTGTAATACATCTCTCTGTTTGGACTCTTCTTCACCTTCTACTTTCCTTGTTTAATTTCATCCTGTTTGCATTTTAGTTCAGCTTAGCAGCCATCTGCTTACATTTCTTCCTCTATCCATTCTCATCTCTTGCTCTGACATCAGTCATTGTTTCTGGAGGAATCAAACTACAGCTACATAGGAACTTCAGGGTTTGAGCATTCCTCAGTCCCAGAGCTGAAGGTAACTGACCTTGTTGTTCAGTTCTAGAAAAAAATGTTAAGAGTAGTAAGAGATTACATTGCTAGAGCTTCACCCAGAAAAGTATACAGACATTTCTTTTTCTATACTGAAGGTCCCAGACTTCCTTCTTTCCACGTTTCCACTGGTTACAGTGCGGGGGATGTTATTTTCTCTCTGCTACAAAGGGTTTTGCTCTCTATACTCCTTCTGTGTGAGATTTTAAAAGGTACCTTTAAGACTTCAGCTTTCCCTGATATCTCCCCAGGTATAATTTGATGCAAGTTTATACCAATGCCAACATTTTTTATTTTCCAACCAACTTTGAATTCTTGCATTTTGTACATGAAAGCTGCTAAGACCTTGCCCATTTAAAACAAAGAATAACTGAAATCATAGGTTCTTTGAATGTGAAATTTACTCATGTGTAGCAGATTGACACAAGGCTCAACATTCACCAGAAATCTTATGTTATATCCTCTGATTTACTGTGAATCACTTCACATTTACAGTAGAAGTACAGATAAAATCATATCCATAACACTGTGATGACTCTAAGTGATGTGTTTAGCTGCTTTTTAACAGACAGTTGAATCAAATAATTTTAGAAATCCCATACCAAAAAATGTTATGCATTTTCCTCTGTGTCTTTCACTCTCTCTCCACTACAGTGCATGTCTTGCTGGTTAGAACAAACAGAGTGTGCTCAATTTGTTCTGTTACTGTGTCATTGACATTGATGTTTTATTTACTAAATTATATTTGTGTTTGAGGCCTCCTTTATTTCCAAAACATTTTGTTAAAATCTTGCCTACATTAAGCATTTTGCTTTCTTTTCCTATAAAGCATCATGATGTCCTGATCCAGTAGAAAATTTTCTTGTAAAGTCTGGCAAGAGCTGCAATTACTCTGGACTTTTGGGGCAGCAGTGCAAACTTTATTTTCAGAGTTATCATATCCCCTTTCTGTTCACCTGCTGTGTTTTTATGACTTAAAAATCACAGCACCTTTTTATGATGACAATTTATAATAGAGTAGGAATATACCAAAAATATTTTTTCAATTATGGCAATAAAATATTGAAGATTCTATCTAGGATACGTGTTAAGGAGAAATGTAGGGAATGTAATTTCCCTTGAGAAACCAATGCAATTAGTTTAATAAATACAGGGTGTTCATTAATTAGATTAATAAATTAAGAGAGTTGCTATTTGTCATTGGTTGATTATAGCTGGCTTTTTGTTTCAGTATTATTTGGTTGGGAAGTGTAGGTGTTTCTGCAATAGGATTTACTGTTATTCTAGATTTTAAAAAAAGGTCATACTTTAGTATCTTTCCACTCTGAAGACATTCAAAGAGTTATCTAAATTTTACAAATTTAAACTAAAGTATTTTCTCTTTTCCCAAACCACAGTAACTGAATAATATGTATGATGATACAGCACAAATATCCATACTGCTTGTGTTAGTTTCTCTTATGTATAATGGGCCAGTGTTTGCAAGCAAAATCCTCACAATTACTTATCTAATACATTATGCCCAACAGGGCAAATTCAGTGCAAACCAGGCCATTTGATACTTCCAAATGGCCAAGATTTGTTGAGTTTGGCATATGTAGAATAACCAGTAAAACAACCAGTTTGGTACTTTGCACTCAGGTCAGTGAGTGGTGGTGCAGCTCTACAGACAGCCTGCAGGTGTGCAATGCTCAGGGAAGTGGGTGAACTAGTGACAGTTTTGACTTAATTGACTTTAAGCTGAACCTCTCATCTGCTCTCACTTTTCAGTAAGCAAATTACTAGAGAAACACCCTTATGACATAAAGTAAGTTAATTCACATACCTGCTTAGATGTATGTTTGAGTGCACTTTTAGTTAAATACTACTTATATGGCTACTATTCATTTTAGCACCAATGAAATCTGAGTGAGTACAAACATTGATATTTAAAATGCTTCTTTTTAATAGGTGGGAAGAAAAAGAGATTGTTTTCAGGAATGTTTCTTCTCATGTTTGGGTTGTGCAACTGAAACACATTGAAGAAATAAGTTAAAATACATACTTTTTCCATAGTTGTTTATTTCTGAAATTCTTCAGCTCTGATCAACTGATCAAAATATCAACTGTCTGTAGAGCACTTGCTGGGGACCTGGGGAAAGCAGTGAGCCTTTTTGAGGTTGGCCCAGGAAGCCTCCATCCAAAGGAGGTGGAGGCATGAAAGAAAGAGGTGTAAAGTTTGAGTGTGAATCACATCTGTGTAATCAGCACTCAGTATGCTCATCACCCGGGGCAAAATTGCACCCCAAAAATTAAAGTGAAAAAGATCAAGATCCACCAAGTCATAGCATGTAACTTTATTATTGTTGTTTGTCCTCATTTGAAAGACAGGTGTCTGTTAAGGAAGGCAGGCGAGTCCCTTGGAATGGAAAATGTAACCCCTTTCCCTCCAAATTATTATAATGTTGAAATCAAGGGGCTCTCAGGCAAAGATATGAGAATATGAATAACAGTTCTTCACTAGTTTGTAAAACAAAGCTAACAAATAACAATAACTCTGGCATTAACCACAAACATCCAAATCCAGTGACACCTGCATGGCCTCAGGCACCTTTCCCTTTGTTGCAGTTCCAGTCACAGTCGGCAGGGGGCGCTCTGGGTGCGATGGTTCCTCCATGGCTGCAGGGGGCGCTCTGGGTGCGATGGTTCCTCCATGGCTGCAGGGGGCGCTTTGGTTGCAATGGTTCCTCCATGGCTGCAGGGGGCGCTCTGGGTGCGATGGTTCCTCCATGGCTGCAGGGGGCGCTCTGGGTGCGATGGTTCCCCCATGGCTGCAGGGGGCGCTCTGGCGCGAGCCCAGGTAGCTCACGGCAATGGTGGCTGTGCCCGGGGCAGGGAGGGATGGAAGAGAAACTTTGCTTCACAAGCCCTCAGGGCAGCCAATGTCAGTATCAGAGCAGGACCCTTGGGAGCAGCGAGCTGAACAGCAGGAGGTCTCGGCAGGCAGGGAGTGTGGGGCTGCAGCGTAGCAAAAACTCGGAGCAGTGCCGGAGGGATGGGGCAGTGGCAGCTCACCTCCAAGCAGGGCAGGAAGAGAGAACTCACAGCGGAAAGAAAAGCAGCTCCATGCTGGCTCCTCGTGGCAGTGAGTTCCCCTCAGCAGGCAGCAGCTCCATGCTGGCTCCTCGGTGGCAGTGAGTTCCCCTCAGCAGGCAGCAGCTCCGTGCTGGCTCCTCGGTGGCAGTGAGTTCCCCTCAACAAGCAGCAGCTCTGACTGTCCTGCTCTGAATTCCCAAGAGAGAGGGACCAGCAGTTGTCCCAGCTTTGGCTTTTTCCAGCCCAATTCTCAGGTTGTCTCTGCCCCCTGAGAGAAGCTCCCCTCTCCCTGAGCTTGGCCACCTTCTTTTGTTCTCTTAAGTACCCAGCTATTACAGTTCCTTGCCAACTTATGGGAGAAAAAAATTCCTTAAGAAAAAGCAAAGGGAAGAAATCGAAATCCCAACATTGCTTTATTAATCTGGGCAGCATCAGCTCAAACCTGTGGTCTGTTTACACTTCCTGGGAACTTTTCATTTAATGGTATGAATTAGCCCATTCCTACAGTTGGTGCTGAATTTTTAATAAAAATACTGCTCACCATCAGGTGTTGGCATTACTAGTCTTGCCTTACTTCTGCATTGCCACTTATGTACCACACATTTAAAAGACCTTGGAATACCCCATTTTCCTGCCTAGTTTGCCACCTCTGGCAAATAGGGAGTTGCTGATTCTAGGATGGGCTTGGTGTATTGTTTTTACCAAGACACTGCAAAAATAGAAAGAAAATTCCATGCAATGAAGTAAAAGTAACAATTAATTTGGACAGCATAGGCACATAAAAATGTGGTGGCTGTAAAAACCATTATCTTTTAGCAAACAACGGTTGCTTATCAGATAAGACAATGATTTTAATGAAGAATCATAGATAAGGATGGAGCTGCACATTGATTAATGTTCACAGCAACTTCTCCTGAAACCTGACTGCATTAGGTCTTCACTTTTTTGTGGTGATATGCAAGCTGTAATAAAGCTTTTACAGTTATTCAATATCAGGAATACTACTCGCAGAATTATCAGAGTTTCTAGTTGAAATGGATGACTATATCTCCTGGACTACCTTAAGTTCTCACCTTTTTACATAAGCCTGCATTATTATTAGCCAGAGATAAACAAAAGAAAGAAATGTCCAGGAAAGAAGTGAGGGGGAAAAAGGGAACAACCTATTATTTTTTGTAATCCTGTAATGTAACTTGAATATATTGGGCCTAATTTAATCCACGGTAATATACAAAAACACACCACCATATCTTTTGGCTGTGTTTGGCTTTTGTAAATGTGCTTTAGGGAAAGGGTGTTTGTCACCAGTAAAAAATCAACTGGTCTTTGTAGCTGGACTGATTTATTTTTGAATACAGAGCTATTGTTAAATATAAAATCTTTTTTTTTTCCTTTCTTTGAATCTAGTCCATACATCACACTTCTGTCATGAAAAAAGCTATACATAATTCCTGGGGCAACATGTCCCCATTTCCCTTTTAGATTTTTCTGATCATTGAACCCTGCAATAAAATGGTCCCATGCACACCTGTTTGACACCTGGATGGTGCAGTGCATGGGCTGCGGTTTGAGGCACTGAAGTAGAGTTGCTGTGATCTCACCCGAGTTTGATACAGCAAAACTTGTTCTAAAGAGAAGTTTTTTAAGGTCTAGGTGGGATTCTAGAGCTGGAGGATGGTCTTCATTTACAGTCATCTTCCTGAAATCAATTATTCTTTAAAACTGCTTCTGGAAATTACCAAGCTCACAAGCTGTTTTATTGTATTACACATGAAGATATATTTAAGAAAGTCTGTATTTGCATCAGTAAAAATGTGCAGAATGAGGCTTCTTGTTTTGATTATCTTTTAACTTGCTGGCTTACCTGAGATGAAGAGAGAAATAATGCTAATGACTGTGAGTTTGACCATGCTGTGTGATGTGTGAAGGAAGCACGGAGTACATGTGCTTTGTTAATGTGAGTTTCTCAGCTAGTAAGCCATTGCATATTAGTAATATCATCATTCAGGACTAATTAATGCATCATTATGGTCTTCTAAAAGGCTTTTGCCAATGTGAGACTGAGTGCATGGGTTACTATTTGTTCTGGAAATGTTTTATTATTATTGCTTTATTGTAATGTGAAAGCTGATTTGGTGCCTTGAATTGCACTCACACCCCCAGAAGCATTGTTTTAATTGGAAATATTTGCAACTAAAAATACCAGACATAAAACATAAATGTGTAGTGGGCCGTTTTCTAATTCTATAAAAGGAGAGTTTTATTCAGGGTAGAGAGATCCAGATATGGCAAGTTGGTGGCCTTGAACCCAGAATCACAGGACTGATTCAACATTAAGAGTTTGTCTCCAATACTCAAAGGCTAATTCTACACATTCCCCTTTTTTGGGCCTGTTTAGGGCCTTGCAGGGAATGCACAACTTTTGAGGATCAGATCTGAAACTCTTCCCAGGGAACATGCTTTTGAAGAACATCTGTTTTGAAAACACCAGGCATGTGCAAACCAGAGTGAGACCAAGGTCATCTGAAGTTTAGCTTTCCTCTACCCAAGAACTGCCTGTAGTAATTTTGCTGGCTTTATTTTGATCTGGTCCCTGCATAGTAAAAATTCTGCTCATAAAGCAATCACAAAAATTGTTATGGCCCTAAAGAATGCTGCTGAAAGCAAATAAGTGCTGTAGTTCCCAGATTCCATCCCTAATTAGTAAGAGGGGTCAAGTGTCAGGTCCATCAGTGAGCTGTAGTGTTTCAGTTTTCGATCAGTAAGGGTCATTCATTTAACAAGACAAAGAGGCTGAGAATTTTCTTTGTGACATTGTTCTGGTTGCCTTTCCTTCTCATGTTGTTCCTAGCTTTTCCCTGATAGTTTAGCTTGGGATTTTTGAGACTAATCTCCGGGTAATACTTTAGTGGACTCTTAAATCACCCTTTTTTCCTGTTCCTTGGCAATATAGTGGCTTCCTTTCCATTAACCTACTGCCTGATTACACCAACTGTCTGAAATGCAGTTAGAATGACTCTTTGCATACGATCTTATCTGACACTAGCATCTCCTTCCAATTTTTTAATCTCATTTTAAGGACATGGAACTATTTGGAGTTTGCCCCTTTTATCTAGATTGCATTTTCTTAAATGAAATCATCCAGCATTTCCAAGGGGAATAGTTTAATTGTTCAAGTTGCATGATTTGTTGTGGCTTACAATTGTGCAGGACCACAATCCGTGGTGTTCCATACAAGTGATCATAAGGGGCCTTGCTCTCCTTTGAAGTGGGGTAGTTTATTAGAAAAGTAGTAAGTTGTATCAAACGTTCTGTCCAATTAACTGTGTCCTTTCCACATGAGCACGGGGTTTTTTGTGTTGTGGACTGAGGGGGTTTTTCAATGAAATTTACTGTGTTTTAACTGACTAGTATAAAGTATTTTCATTCTAACCACCTGTTGATTCATCTAAGTTCATAGATGAATAGTCATAACTTGAAAGATTTATAGAGTTCTAGGAGTCCAATTTATCTAGCTTATTTGTTTTACAATAAGGCCTCTTTCCTGCCTCTGTTGTTCTCTCTGTTCAGCTTTACTTACTAAACCTGTGGCTTGTTTTCTCGACTTCTTCCATGGGACCCATCGTGTGACTTGGCTTTGTATGGTTTCGATTTAATCAAGAGGAAGATGAAAGTAGGTGTGTGTTACTTTCAACTCCTTAGTCATTTTGCCATCCGTCTTAGTCAATGTGTAGTTGCCCAGGACACAGCATTAATGATAGCTGTCAAAATAATAGTCAGAGGTTAAAGGTCAAGAAAAATATGTAAAAGACTTCAGGGTGAACCAGATGATAAAGTAACTCATTTAGGCCATTAAATGCTAGCATAGTATGGACTTGATGGATTCATGGGTTACTAGAAGCAAGAAGAGTAAATGGGGACATCTTCAAGTAGTTTACTCTTGTTAAAAGATGAAAAAAGATGATAATAGCATTACCAAACAACTGCACTAAAGGCAATTTTCTTAATTACCATGCTGACCCAGCAGTGCACAGAGAGCGGTCTTGTTATTAGAATGAGAGCTTTTACTTTCAAACAATATTAACCCTTCTTGGTACTCTGTGTCTTAATTAAGAGTATTCCTGGAAGTTCTGCAGCTGTCAACATTTTTACATTTCTTTTTGGGTTTGCAAAATAGTGAGTCAAGAAACGAACAGTTGCATCTTTCTTCATTGTTTCAGAGGTCTCTGTTTCATTTTAGGTCTTTCTCCAGTAAAGCTATGGGTCATACATTTGTGGAAGGAGCAAGGCTGAGCAGCTAAATAGTATCTGACTATAAAAACAGCAGTGTGAAGTTGTCTCCCTTTCCCTGTTTTTTCCAGCAAGGCATTTTCTTTATAGTTGTTTAGAAATCAGTATAGACTTGTTTTCCAGAATAATCTAGGCAGATGAGAAAAAAGTTCTGTAAGCTATTATACTTTTCTTAAACACTGACATATCATAGAAAACTGGAAAGTTTTTTATGTATCAATAAAAAACTTACAACTTAATTATCTGTAAGTGGGGGCATGGATTAATAATTTCCTCAAACCCTTAACAGAAAATACCAGCAATTTTAATGTAATTTTTATGTGTTGTCTCTCTTCTGTTATCTACCTGGCCATGGTTGGTGAAGGCTCTAAGACTTTCTGGGTCATTGACTGCCATACCAGAGGGACTGCTGGTCTGGCTGGTTTCTTGATGGGTCTTCTCAGTAGTGTTACTTTAGTTTGAATTGCCTATATGTCATGCTCAGATATGTTGTCCTTGCAGCCATTGGGTTGTAGTTACATTTGGTGGGGAGGAAATACAAATCTCAGCGTCAAGCAAAAGGTCATAGGCAGAGGAATTCTATGCTCTTACAACATCAAAACAAAGATATGCTTGTACAGAAGACCTTTATGAAAACAGTGGGAAGATTATTTTGAAAAAAAAGGAGGAATAATTTGCAGATGTCTGAAGTTGAGACATTATACCACCATGATGAAATAACAGTAAAATGCAGTAAAATCAGCTGGACTGAAAGTTTTGGGAAAGTCAATACTGCTACTGTGACCATCACCCATTGCTTAGAGAAGGCCCTTTGTTACTATTGATAATTTGGGGGGTGGGAACCAATGAATCTGGAGGCAGTGATTGAAACATCTAGAGGGTCTTGCTCTAGAGGATGTTTCTTCTTACGTCTTCCTTTTTTCCTTCCTCATCTGAGCACTTTTCAGTGACTATCACTCACAGTGGCATGTCAAGCAACCTGTTCCCAGTCTTTGAAGCTCAGAGAATTATTGGGAGCATGATAACAAGGGCACAAAGAGCTGTCACTGGATCAGATTGATCTCCACGTACTTTCCCATCAGAAGCTGTCTTTGAATTGGAGCTTTGGCCTAGAGCAGAAGCAAATGGTCTGATTGTCCTCACTTATGTCACATTGATTCAGTTAATGGGGATTTTGGTAATGTGGGGGAAAACTAGATTCCTTCTTAAGGAAAAGGAACCAGCAGTTGAGCTTCAGGTACTTCCCAACCACGTACCAGTGCCCTATAGGTAACAAGTGTCCAAAATAATGACTGTTCTTCTACATATGTGGTAGGGATATTTTGTCCAAGGAATCAGATAAAATCTGGTTCAAGTAACCTCTGGAAAGTGCATATTCTATAAATGTAGGGCCTTCAGCACCAACTGCAGTAATACCTTGATCTGTTCTTTTCACACCAAACACCTTGCTAATATAGAGTCAAGGCATCTAATCTAAAATGATTGTCCAGGCTGGTATATTTTCTGTGGCACTTGGTAATTAGTTTAATTATGTTATTAAGAATCTGCAGTATATCATACTACTATATCAAATTCTATTTCTTTTAATACTGTAATATCCGTAACAATCCCTACTAATGTCATGAAACTGCTGGGCTTGGCACTGTACAGACATGTAGGAATTTTGGCTAGAGTTTCTTAAAAGAGCTTACAGTCTACCTCAGTGCAATAAAGCGAGTAGTGTGAAGGGAGCTTTTTAGCCTTGCTTCCTGGGAGAAAGCTAAAGTGATTTGTCCAAAATGAAACAAAAAGTATAAGGTAGACCTAACATTTGAACTTACGTACTTGAAAAATCATTCCAGTGTCTGGAGCAAGACACTGACAAGCTTATTTTCCATCAAATTTTCAAAGCAAATTTTCCCTCATGTTTGCACTATTTGTGGGTTTATAGTAGAGCACTGTATCCCAGCCTTATAGTGAGTTCAAAATCATATATCTTCTCATGTCTGGTTTGCGAAAATTGTTAGCTGACCAGGCAAAGAACATCTGAATGGCTAATGGAAACTTTCTCTTCCCCCTAAATGGGGCAGTTGGCTAATTTGTTTAGCTAAACTACATTAGCCATTCGGAAAGTTTTATTATCACGGTCAAAAGCAGGAAGCAGGGAATGGACATGCTGTATTTTTAAAATTAAAGTAATTTTGAAAAACAAACTCAGTTTCTTATTGATTATTTCAGTTCTTAGATTAGAGACTCATTACTTTTAATAATAGGATAATAGAAGCTAGAAATGGAAAAGATCTATTAGATCATTGAGTCCATCCCCATTACAAGGGCAGGATATAGTCAGGTATATGTGAATGGATGTATCAAATATTAAACTCATATGACACAGTAAATCCTCTGTTTCCTCCACAGAGTGCTGATGCTAAGAGCTTTGACAATGAGTTGTTTACTCTTAAAAGCAGCTTCTGAGCTACCTTCTGGCCAGCTCTTAGGCAGATGTTTAGTTGGGAGAAAAGGATCCCCGGAGCCCAATGAGAAATAAGGTCATGATGTGGCCTTTTTTTCCCTCCCATAGCTGCATGCCTGCAGCTACTGGAAAGCGAATTTCAACATGCACTCAGGCACAGCCAAGAGATGCCTTTGCAAGGCTGAAGTCCTGCTCCTTAATTGTTTTTGTGTGTAGTTAAAGTGAGAGAAATAGAGAGACTGAGGAGTAGTTTCTCTTCATTCTGTAATGGCAGTGGGGGAATGGGGCAACATAGGAGAACAAGGCACCAAATCCAGTGGCTTACTAGTTTTTTATGTACTGTGTAGCAGCTGCTGTAGAGACACTGAGAGTCAGGTGAGGTGTGCAAGAAGAGAGTGCATTCCACATGCATCGTTTTTCCCATTTGCTCAGCACCTGGTTTTGGGTAATTGATCTTAAACCTCTTCATCTCTCTGCACTTCAGTTTTGTAGCAAATAGGCCTATTTGGAATTGAACTGCCCTTCCCCATGGAGCCAGTCCTCTTTCCTACAGGCATGGGCTCCATGTTATGCTCCATAATATTTATGAGGAGCACATGAAGGATTGTGGGGTTATTTGTGAACATTATGGAAGAGGGGTTGGAGGTGGAAGTCTTATTTCACATGTCCATGATTTAGCTTCTGGGAAGCTTCATAGATGAGGTTTCCCCAGATGCATAAAAATACCCAGTCTTAGGAGACTGCCTTCCTGGCAGTCAAATAAATTTATTTGATATAAAGGGGTCATAAAGACATATTGTGTTTTTTTTTTTACTTATTCCTCACTCTGTAATTATGGTGGTGGAGAATAAGAAGACCTTCAGCTTAAAGGGATACTTCAACTGTTACATCTCTAAAAAAAGCAGAGACTGAGTGCATCAAACAACTATATTAGAATGGACTGTTGAGAAGCAGTAGTCTGGTTAGTTCTTTACATCACTGGCATTATTAATACTTTTTGCCTGTAAGCAGTCCTTTTATCTTCTCTAGAACTCCAGTAAATCTACTCATGTGGGTAAGGGAGTAGCATTCATTTACTGAGCCTACTCAAACAGGTGAGGAGGCATATTAAGTTCAATAAGAGCTAGTCTTGTGCATAAAGATTAATCACCTCACTGAGCATTCAAAAGATTTAAGGAGAAAGTCAGCCCTTTTTGATTCTGTCCTCATATTGATTTTGGAGAAACTGCTAAATTTAGAGCAATTAGATACATTGAAAGTAATTAAATGCAAAAGTGCTGTAGCAATTAAAATGGGACTCCATGCTGCATATAGAACAGTTCAAGCATTTTATAGTGTTTCTCAGTTTCCTTAAAAATTGCAAGAGTTTTTCAACATTGATGCCTTCTGGAATGATGCACTGCCCTATTTTGTTTTTTAAAGTTGGTCCGTGCTACTCCTCACTGGTTTCTGTTGTTAAGTAAAGTCTGAGGGTTTTTTTCAGTAAAGTAATATGGACATAATAATTTTAAGTCACAGTGTATTGCACATGCCCAGAACAGCCTCGATCATTTCCAAATTCAAGGACCAATAAAAATTGGAGGCACTCCAGTAACTTTAAATTACTTTGCACATTGAAGAGTGATTTAAAATCATTGAACTGATTCAATTTTTTTATATATGCACTTCAATTTGGAAGTGAGTCAGACGGACAGTAGTGTGCTGAAGAGTTTCAAGACATATTGAACTAATTTAAACATTTTTAATTCAAGAAAGAGAGAAAGGAGGGGTAATGAGGTTCCTAATAGCAACCCAGAGAACACCCCCATTTACTGCAGCTGTGTGGTTAGGAGTAGGATGATAAAACAGTGAAAGAATGACCAACACCATCAAGGAGTCAGCTTTTTTAGTATTAGTGTGTTAGTGATAAAAAGGATTGCCATAGCTGGTGGAATCTGGAAAAAGCCTTGTGATTATGCTTTATTTATTACAGATATTGTTTTCACAGTGATTTGCACACTTGTGCATATTTTGTTTTCCTCCTGCAGATAGATGAAAAGCAGGAGGACTTACTGGCTTGAGGTAAAACACACATGCACGTGCATACATGTGTACAAATGAAGGCAATCTGTAATTTGGCTTCACAACATTTGCTGCCTGACACTGGTATGTATGCAGAAAGAAAAAAAGCTGGCATATGGAACTGCCTGGCAGCATGTGAATATTACTTCAGCGTTCATGCACAAAATGCATAAAATTAAAATAAGAAAATACTTCCGTTTTGCAAGACGGTGACTTGATGACCAATCCAAGGTTAGTGGAATTTTTCCATTAATAAGTTTCCCTGGTCCTCCATAATATATCCAGTGGGAATGTGAGATATTAGTATCCTAGCTGGGTTTTTATAACAGATAACAGACTAAAGCTTTCATATAAATTGTGCAGGTAGAGGGGGATGAAAAAAATACCCCGAACCAGGAAAAAAAAAAAAACAACAAAGCAACCCAAAGACTGACTTTGGGAAGAGGCCAGTAGTTTTTACTTGTCTCTTCATGCAAAAACAAACATGTTTGTCCATTTTAGAGGAATCAAAGAAAAATTTTGAGAGAGAGATGTTTGAATACATCCCTTTTCTTTGAACATTAAATCACCCTTTGAGTAGGATTTCGTTTTGGTGGTTCTGTCTTGATCCAAATTTGGCATGGTTAGTAGCAGTCTCTCTAGTCACAGAAAAGATAAAAGGGCTGGCATCTTGCACTGAAAAGTCCAGTAACAGAAGAAAGGTGGGATTTCCTCCTTGTTGTCTATCATGTATTTTCCTCACATCCAGGGAATTTCACTGTGAACATCACTAGGATTCATTAAGTTAAAACCTGACTTCAGCAGTACAAATCATGCCATGTCCATGCTTCCATAGCAGTTCTTGCTGTGGCTGTTGCCATAAACACCTCACATCAGCCTTTACTAGAAAGATTTTCTACCTTTGCACAGGGTCCCATACCTTGGGATGAGCAGGCTGACTACTAAATTTGACTAAGCAGTTATTGTGGGCCTTTTAACCTCATGACACTAAGCTGGGGTAAGCTTCTTCTAACCATATATTTAACAATGGACAGCTAACAAGATGTGAAAGATGGTTTTTCTTTACAAAGCCATGTTTGACTTCTGTTGCCTTACTCATCTCCTTTAAGGTGTGCTCTGAAGTGACCCTACTTTTAGTGGTAAACCACTCAACCACTGAGTGTTTGTAAACATGGAAAGAGAAGGCCTTCATGTAAAATACTCTTTGTTTTGCATTTCCCATCAAGAAGACATTTTGCATTCTCACCATGGAAGTCTGGGGTCCAAGCTTTTGTCACATTAACTATCTCTATGCTAATCCAACATTCTATGGAGATAATAACCCTTTTGCTTCCAACTGTATAAAGATCTTTCAGAGCGGACTAAGGCATGCCTTAGATTTCCAGAATATCAACAATCTCAGATTTCTGACCATCTTTCCTTTTGTTTCTCACTTTGTGAGTTTCCATTCACTTTTGTGCTTTCACTGGTTGATCATATCCTAACAGTATCCACCAACCTTTAACTCTGTTCAGCAATACCCATCCATTAGTTCCTGTTTAGAAAAGAGGTTGTTCCTCCCAGTATTTGTGACAAAGCAGAATCTAAAGATCTAAGTAGGAGGAGAGTGTTTGAAAGTTTAAGACCTATCTACATGTGCCATGTTGGGATTATCCATGCTGACTGTCTTATATTCAGGCTGTAGTTAGCTTTTCTTCTTCCTCTTGGGTTTGGATACAAGCAGGAAACCTAATGCAGAGGGATGGCACATGGGGAATGGAGATCTCTCGGCAGAACCCAGATGCTCCTAGATGATAAATAACAACTGGAGATTAGCTTTAGGCAGCCATGGATTGCCTTTTCTGGTCTATGTTGCAAAAACTTAAGTTTGGGAAAGGACAGCTTCCGAAGGTCACGCTGCTGTTCATAATTCTGTTTTCATTCATTATGTGTGGTTTTTGATCTCGAGTACGTCTTTCATAGGGTGTTTTTGAGTTCTCTTACCATCTTTCCCTGAGTGCCCAGGGGTTGGATGGTATGTTGTTTTAATTTCTACCAAATTAGTTAGCCTCTCAGACACTACAATTCGCCTACAATGGTCACTTTACTTGAAGTCATTAGGGAATTTTCCAGCCCAGCAATATATAAAGGAATGACCCCTTGACAGACCTCAAATGCTAAACATGTAGTGAGAGGAGTCTACCACTCTCATGAATCTGATCCTAACTCAGACAAAACTTCCTTGGTTTATGCATTAATTCTTGCTTTTTCACTTTTCTCAGAAAGGTTATTCATGTTTTCACTTCAACAAACCAATACCCCATTCTAAAAATCTGTCCTAACTGGTCACAAACCCCCGTTCTGCCCCTGATGGCATTTATTAAAAACCAATACAAATATCTGGCCCTCAAAGTAGATTTTTCACACTCAAAGATAGCATTGTCAACTCACCTTTTAAAACTACTTAGGATTTCTTTAAAACGGTGCTGTATCTTGCAGAGGCAGCAAAACAATGCAGTAGATATGGTGGCTATTCATTTTCATTTAGCAGATAAATCAATACTCACATAAAGCCTGAGTAACTTGTTGGCACTAAACTATGCAGCCCTGTTTTTACTAAAATTTGTCAATCTTTAAGCATATGGGCTTTTTTATTTCTTTAAAAGGAAATACGCATTTTCATGTTGCATTACATGAAATTGGTACTAATAATAAACTGTAATAATCAAGTTATTAATCTTCCCTGTATAGACTAAGGGAAGGGGTTTTTCTCAACATAAATAAAGTAAGTAGAATTCAAAGCAAAAAACTCCACTAAACCTTTGTGTGTGATTGAGAGGGGGATCTTTCATACTCTGTAGTTTACAGGCGTATGTTATACTGTACACACCGTCTGCAAGCACTTTAGAAAATCCTGCATGCTTAGCATAGTCTTAAATCAGGCGTGTTGCCAATTGTGGATTAAGCAGAGGATAGCTGGGTCATTTTCAGAGGAGTTCCTTTACAGTTCAGCCTTTTTTCTTGGTGTTAATGCTTTTACCGCTGTTGGGTGAAGGGAGAAGAGGCTTGGAATACCCTGCCCTAGGGCCTCCTAAACTGTTCATCTGTCATGGATCATGTCATGGAACAGAAATGTTTGTTTTTGCTCCCATTCATTTCAACTGGCAGCCAGTTATTATTAGAATGAAAAATTAAGCTATTATGCAGTGGAAGCCTTGCTGGCTCTATCAAATTTATGGAGTTAATACAGCAAAATTATCCTTTATAGTGGGTATAAGCAGCTGTATATATAATGCAGGCCCCTTCTTGATCAGTCCAAATACAAAATGGCAGCCTTGTTTTCATTATCAGTGTTAAAGCTTGATATGATATGCCACCTTATTTCAGAAATTTTAAGGGAGCAGTTAATAAATTAAGAGTACTGTAAATGACTTGGTTAGACATTTAAGTCCATCCTCTGATCTTCAGTGTCTTCACATATGCTGACTTGTTCTCAGAAACAGAAATCATAGAATTTCTTAGGACTTTCCAAAATGTTTATTTTCAAGTGCACTGGACTTTATGTTTCCTGGGGTGCTATTTGAGTGGATTTTTAAAAATTTATTTATTTTAAATGGGGAAATTAGCTGTATCTTTTACAAACAAAAGAGAGGTGTGAATATTTTTATCAAGCTTCATATCCTCTTGGGAATCTGAGGTTTCAAAGTCTAATGACTCACACACTCAAGGCATTCACAATGAACAAGGTGCTTGGTGAGAATAGAAGGGGATGAACTATGTGAAAGACAGAAAGGCAGATAAATAAAAGGGAGACACATCCAAGAGAGAAAGTTTTAATAATATTTGTGTACTTGAAGCTGTAACTCCCCCACAAGTTGTACATGGAGGGCAGTCAGTTGTTCTAAATTCAGTTTTTCTTCTCTCTAAAGAAATTCCACATCCACCTCAGTAGTTCAGACACCTTACCAGAGCACTCCAGTGCAGTATAGGATACATAAATGATGCCAAGATTCTGCCCCCACATTCTCCCCTCTGAAAATAACTGTAGTGAAGTTGTCAAGATGGGGTTAAATGGACAATGTACACAAATATGGGATTGTTTTTGCAACACGTACTCCAGATGTACTGTTTCTGTGTCTTATTGGCATATTTGGGATGGATTTGAAAGGAAATAAAAGTGAGTTTCTAGCATCTTGTACAGTGATTAAACCCATCTTTGGCACTAAGCAGTTATTGTGTGAAAGTTGTATCGCAGGAGGACAGAGCAGAGAAAGAAACATCTTCTGAGTGAAAGAGAAGAAATATGATTTTCAAAAGTAAAAGTTCTTTGTGAGAAAATGTAAAAAGATGTTAAGCACTTGAAATTCTGAGCCATTCAGTCATTCCTGCTGAAATTATCCTTGTGGAGTTTATCAATCTGTGTGTACCAGTATCATAGGGGACCAATTAATTGCACTCATAGTTGCCTTTGAGCTATTTTGAAAGTAGAAAGAAGTAATTTTGTTAATGGTTTAAACAGCACTACAGTCATTACGTACAGTTTCTGACAGATATTGTCTTTACAGTAGATGGAAACACAGAAATACTCTTACACTTCATGGTTCCTAATGAATTTTTATGAGAAACCAAGAAAAAGGAATTACAATCTAGTAGTTAAATACAATATATAATTATTTAAAAAAAATAAAATTTGCTGCACCACAACTCTTGACCAGAGTATGATCTGTCACAGTATTTAAAGATACTGCTAGGAGGCATAATCTTGAGGAAAGAAAGGAAAAAAATCATTGTCTCAAGTAAAACTTGCTTGAAAAAGAAGCAAAAACTTCATAAAAAGTGGGGCTGGTATTCAGAATTCACCAGGAATGGTTCCTCTTCTAATGAAATTCCTGGTTAGCTCCAGCCTGAATGTTTTAAGAGAAGGCAGCTGTGTATCCACCGCAGTTCTCTGCATTCAACTCCTTTTCCCTTGTCAGAAGCCCCTCTCTGACTAGCTTCATCAGGAGTCAGGTATGCCTCAACTTTACTCATCTGTTGTTTTGTGCCTCTCTATGTTACAAGGAAGGTGCCTCCTCCCTGGTATCCTTCTGGGAGGCTGCTGCCCTAGTCTTTGGTTGTGGAACTTTTCTGGGCAGGACAGGTTTAGATTTATTCTCTCTTGGGAGGACTTTGTTTTGTTGCTGGGTAGCAGCAAGCGTGGGACAAGACTCTCCTACTCCTAATTTATATGGTAAGATCCATGTGAAAGGAATAGGGAGACAGTGATTCTGGTTTATATTAAAAAAGGCCCTTTTGTACAGATGTGGTCCAATGTATGGACAGATTTTTCTATGCTCCCTTATGGATCCTGCTATCCTATAAGAGTTGTATGAACAGGCTGAAATGCAAAAGACAGTCAGGCCTCCAGTAGTGATAAAGTGAAATAACTGGATAAGCAAAGAATTTATTTATTGGTGAAGGGAAACAGCTGTGAAACTGTGTTTGGTAATGCTGCCAATCACAAAACACAGAATATGTCATTCTCCTTCAATGGTAGTAGGAACACAAGGAGATGTTTGCAAGTTTTGTCACAGGCACTAATTTCTGCTTACACCTTGGTGCTTTTAAAGGGTATCATGAAACCTTTAAGGAGGTTTTAAGTCAATTTGGAAAGGCTCACCTGCTGAACTACTAATAGTGGTCTCTTCTGAGATTATCTAGGGAGAGCATAGAGATTTCACATTTAAACAATGATACAGCCAGTTCTTGCAGAGGTGAGGTCATGAGTGCCAAGGAAAGCAAACAGCACATTAATTTTTATTAATTTCCCATAATCCAGAATTTGCAATTAAATGGAAGTTAAAGTATTGGTCATCTTTAGATAAATCTTAAGGTCAAAAACTGACAAAACGCATAGAGGAATGACAGTCTTGTGAATTTTGGAAGTTCATAAGTCCTGGGGTTTGTGTTAGTTCTGGCTAAACTTTTTTTTTTGTTCATCTTGAAGGGATATATTTTCATTTCAGCCTATTAATCTCAGTATATATTTTTTTGACACAGACCTATTAGGAATTTTAAAGACTACAATATAGACTCCAGATGCTAGGTGCTCCTTCATCTTTTTGGTACACCCTTTAATCCATAACAACCAACACGTTTATTTTATGAGCTCTCACAATCAAGAGAGTCTTAATATCCTTTCTGGCAGGTTTTCACTCTTTGAGTTCACATTATATAGGGGACTGTATACTTTGAACATACTTTAGAAACTCTCAAAAGTAAATTTTTTTATGGCAAGTTCTTTACATCTCCATGGTAAATCCTGTTGTGCTTTTAAAATATGCTCTCAGGCACATGTATGGAAGGGTAGCTGCATTATAAACCGAATGATAACACATGAGATTGTGTGCTGGTTGTGGGTTGTAGGTTGACAAGGTTGATCGTTTCAGACACAGTGACCAAACCTCACTAGAGACATCCATCATCCACGGAGAAGAGCCCCCCCTCCTTGTTTCATGACAGTCCTAGTACTCAGCAGTGAAGGAAAACACATACAGATCAAATTGCACTATGAGTTGGTACTTGCCTCTCCTGCATTACCGAGATCTGTTATGGTGAACATAGCCATAGGTTTTCTTCTGCTCTTGGAATTTCAGGCTATAGATTCTTTTTATTTGTTTTATTTATTTCTCTGAATGAAATTGAATTTTGTGCTTGTTTTCACTGGCATGCCCCAGTTGATGATGTTGGGGATATAGCAGACTTGCATGAGTGATTTTGGTTCCCAGCAGGTAAAACCTTTTTTCTCTTTTTCTTTTTTTTGTGTGTGTATGTGTGTGTGCTTCTGTGTCTCCTTCAGAAATGCAACTGTTAGAATTTGTAAATCCTACCAATCAAAAAATGACACACAGGGAAAAGCAAAGATGTTTACCCATCAGTGAGCTAGACAAACATCTTCATTTCAGTGATTCAGACAACAAATCAAATAAAGAAAGAAACCCTCTGATGAACTCCTCCCTTGCTTCCCTTCATCCAGCTCATCTGATGCTGAAGTGAAATACATTTCTGCAAGTACAGTCAAGCCATAAATTGAACAATGAATATCTTGTCCACTAAAGCTCATATCCCAGCTGGGGTTTTCAGCAGCTTGAGCAACATTTCTGAGGGGAAGACCTTTATGAAGGGGATTAAGGAGTGCCCGTGTTCAGCAGGCACTGCTCTTTTCCCATATGACTGGAGGAGTAATGACTGTGTGCGAGATCCTGGCTGCTCTCCTGCATGCAGAGAAAAAGGGGCAGTCAGATTCCATGCTATTTATGATGAGAACATTTGGGAGTGAGTTGGGCTGTACTTTTACCTCCCTCTTCAATCACTGTTCTGGGTTGATCGAGAGGTACTGAGACAAGTGTTTAAAGGTAGTTTTGTGCCTTGCTCCCTTAGTGCTTGTATTCTTAAAAATCTGATCCCTTCTGCTGAAAAGTGCCTGTGTAATTGGCCCCTGTAAGGGTCATAACAAGGGGGATTTTGTGCTGAATTCTGGTCAAGGCTGTAGGTTTACTATCTTATGCAGTCTCTAATAGTGCCAAGGGTACCTCAGTACCCTTGCAGATCTGCTTTTGAAAGCCCTCTCCTAATGATTTGATTTTTAGGTGCACTGAAACAAGTCTTTGAATCTGGTATGCAAAGGAAAGACAATTCTAATATGCCAATCAAGCTGCTGTCTTACTAATTTTTTTACCTGTTCATCCCTCTTTGTTGCTAAATAACTGGCATCTGCATCCATATTGCTGGTCCTGAGAGGACCTTAGGAAGAAAGCTGTATCCTGTTGAATGTTGTATTCTAAAAAAAAGCCCATGTGTTGCTGCCCTTTCCTTTGTTTTTTGGGGTTTTATTAAACCTCTTGGATTTTTGTCAGTGGCTTGGAAGGAGGCTGGATTTGGACTACTTCATTTTCTCAGTTAAGAGACTGTGTCTAAAATTTATTTGGGTTTTTTTAGCGATGATGAAAATTAGAAAAGGAAGGGTACATATCAGTGTTAGTTTGAAGCTATGCTGGTTTAAACCTCTTTTTTCATTTCAAGTATTTGTCATATTCCATTTGGTAGCTGCAAATCCATGATAGCAAACCCCTTGGAATCTTTGTGGCTTAAGGTTTGGCATGTTATGTGTAGCATTGTGATGATGCAGGAGGTGGGTCTGCTGTATCTGCATGAGGGAGGGCCCAAACACCCGGTTTTAACACACATTGTAAATCTGCTGATGTTGGGGTTGCCTTTAGTGCTTAAGAAAGAGGCTCAGGACCCAGAAAACCACGGCAGTCTTGAAAGGCTGACATTAAAGCCAGTTAGAGAGAGAAAAATCAGCAAGAAAATAAAGAGTCAGGGGGGTCTACATCAGACTTTCCCCTTTGCTAAGATAGATGAATGATTCATTACTAACACCATTGTCCTTCAAATATGAATGAAGACTGCTCCTGAGTTTTTTGGGTTTTTTTTCATTCTGGGAATGGTTTTTAGGTTTGAAGACTGGAAAACCCATGTTTCATTGCCGTTATCCAGTATTTTAGCAGGGAGAGAGGCTTGCATTCACACTTTGACCATGTATTCTCTACACAGACGTGAAGCAGCACAGACTTGCAGATAATGTCACCCACATTTTGCCCTGGCTTCAGGACCATAAGCTAATTTTATAACAATTGACGGTGACTTAAACTAATGTTGCTAGGGTGCTGTCAGTGATGCTGAATAAATAGGGAAGGACTTCAGGAGAACAGCAAACAGCAGCTGTGATGACTTTTGTTCTGAAGCTACCTCTGCATGCCAGATTTTACCCTCCAGGCACAGCAGCAGAGCACAGCTCCCACCTGTTATCTCTCACCATTGAGGCTTGCTTCTTTCTGTTTAAGTTAGGTTAAATATTTCTCCTTTTCCCAGGATTCAGAGCTCATCAGACCAGCTGTGGTGCACAGTCTTGAAACACAAAACAGCTGGGGGACATAATGTGAACAAAGTTCACCTTTTCTTGTTTATGTTTGAAAGCTGCTGTACTGTTTATGGGATGATGCATTTGTTTAAATTAATGTCCAGCTATTATTGATTTTTCATCTCCGCTTTTTTTTTTCTTTATGATTGTGTCACTGGTGTCGTGCAGCAGAAATCTCTCGCTTTAGCACACCTGCTCACAAATTGACTGTGGAAAGAATTAGGCCATGTTCTCCCTACAGTTGCTGTGGTGAAACTCAGGCATGGATTTACCCAAGAGACCCCATGGAGTCTCTCTCTTTCCTTTTGGCATCCCCACAGTTCTCTTTGAATTTGCATCTACCCATTGCACAGCGTAACAAAACGTCAGCTGGGTATGTAGCTCTGTTTTCTTACCCTCTTTGTCCTCTCCTTTTTGATCAGAAGCACTGCCTCTGATCACACTTACATCATTTTGGGATTATGTAAGAGGAAGCAAGAAGCAGGGATAGCAATTGAGAATTTTGACCTCTTCAAGGGTTTGGAGAACTGGTAGCTTGGATATTGTATACACAGCGCATAAGGGTCTCAGTCAATAATTTGACACTCCCAACAACTTGCATTGAGCTGAGGTTTCGGTATTAGGTAGGAACAGCAGCTTGTAGCAATGGTAATGGAATAACTGAGGGCCTGCTACACCTTTCAGAAGTTTTTATTTTTCCTGCTCATTTACAATTAATGCCTTGTTTTGTATTGAATTTGTCTATATTCAACTTCCCAATAGGAGGGTAACTTTTATATGTTTGCAATATTAACACTGATCCATGTTACTGCTATGATCACTTCATTTATTTTTACTACTGTCCCTAAAGAGCTATTTGAACCTTTGAAATTTTGCAGGTCTGGTTGAGATAAGAGAGAAATTGCCCTGATGTGCAAGTACCATACTTGAGGCATCAGTGTTAAACATCAGGTGATCACAATTGGTTGGATGAGGCCCTTTTCTGTGGTTAGAAATGGTGCTTCTCCCCACCACCATTGTGGAATAACTTACTTAGAAGGAAAGTTTCTTTTCTTTTCAGAAAAAAGTTGGCTCATGCCTTAAAACCCGGAGATTTATGATCTTTAAAATGTGTGTGGGTTTTTTAATCCTGTTCAGTGTAACTGTAGATGGTCTCCATAGCCATATAAATCCCTCACTATTCTTTGATTCCATCCAAGGCCTTGGCTTCAGTGATACCTGGTTGTTATGTGTTCCACTGAGTTACAGTGAAGGTAATTGTATTTGATATGGCTCCAGAACTCCATACAGGGAGGAACTTGTGTAAGTCCATCCAAAGGACTTACACAGTATATTCTGTGGGTCTTCTCAACAAGCCAACATTCTCAGCAAGCTAAATGTAAGCAGAACCTCTCTCTTGGTCTGTTTCTTCTTGTAAGGATAGATCCTGCACTCCTAAATGTCAAACAAGGCGAACGGAGGTTGAAAATTCTATTGGTGGAGACACAGGCTGAAAGTTCTCCCCGTGCTGAATTTTGTGTACCGAGAAAATTCTTGAGAAGGCTTCTTCTAGAACATTATGTTCTAGAAGTATTCTACAATATGCGAGTATTTTCACTTTTGCATGTCACTTCTTGTCTGGGTTTGTCTATCAGATGTGAAATTTTGGGATATCACTCTTGGGAAAAATTGTTCTTGTTCCTTTTCTTTTAAAGAGTCACAGAGGTTACCGTCATGTAGTCTGATACTAAATTGTTCAGTCTGTCCCTCAGACTTTTAGAATTCCGCTTTCCAGTGGATGTTAAGATCTGAAATTCACTCTTGAATTAGCTTGAAGCTTCTTTAATGAGAAAATGAGATCACTTTTATCAGCCTTGATCTTTTGCAGTCTAACTAGTGAAAATTGTGGGTTTCACATCTTAGAGAATATCATAGTTTATTTCAAGGCATATTTGGACTTTTTACCCTTTCCTACTGGCCCAGAACTTGAGTATAATGGGGCTTGCATTGTTTTCCTTCTGTATGTAGTATAAGCTTAAAGACTAAAAAAAAAAAAAAAAACCAAAAAAACCCAAACAACTTTCCACATATTTGAAGCATAAATATGACTGTGATATGAATACCCAAATATAACGTTCATTCCCCATTATTCCTATTCTTTAGGTATGTAAACATCAGATTCTTGTAAACATGACAAATCTGTGTCTAAATGAAGCCTGTAAAAGTCACTGAAAGTCCATCTTCTCCTTTTAGTTTCAGTAATTTAAATCTGGAATAACTCAAATTGCTTAGTTTGAATTGCATGAGTTGACATAGGTGTGGCTGACAGCAGAGGCTGGCTAGCAGTTCCCAACACCAGGAAATCATGAGGTCACTCTTGCTTCTTGGTCCAAAGACAGCTTTGTCTTCATTCCAGGTGAAGCCACACCAAAAAATAGTGATTCATAATTTTTGGTTTCTGCACCTGTGTTTTAGTCACAATTAGCATGTAGGGTCCAGAGCCATCAAAATACCTTGTGCAACTACAGGAGGTTTGATTATTATTGCCTAATAATGTATTGCTGGAAAAATAGATGTAGAAGAAAATTCCCTTTCCATTCCTCTGAGTAAGAATAATATTAGATATATAAAAATTACACAGAAACTTTGATGAAAATTGCTGAGAATATTTTTTAAAGTCTGTCTGACAATTATTTTCTGTATTAGTTCTTAAACATTTTCCCTTCAGATCTTCTCTCTCTCTCTCTCTCTCTGTTCCCACAAACAACTCACAGAATGTAATGAACCAAACCAGACTCAAAAACCCCTAACTTCTATAAGTAGGAGGTAAAAGAACACTTTACTTATTACAATTATTCTTTGAAATATTGCTTTCATAAAAAAGGGGAGAAAAAAGTCACCACCTAAAGAAAGGACAGAGTCTGAGTCGTATAATGGGGGAAGTAGTCTCCCTTTCATTTTCGTGAAATTCTTGCTGGAAATACTTACTAATAACTCCAAATACTTTTTCTGCAAAAGAACCTGGAATCATGAGAGGAGATCTTTCTGAAATGTGGTGAACTCATTGTCAAGATTTAGTTAGTTAATTAGTTAGTTTTATAGAATATATGTATTTATTTTTTCCTGCTTTGCAGAAGAACTAGAAATTTCTCTCTGAAGTTTTTAGGAATATGAATAAGCCGGCAGGGGTTTATATTTTAACACTTTCTGTTCTGTGTTAATCTATACTACTATTGCTGCATAAGTTGTGTTGCATCATTAAGTTTTTGTCTATGCAATTTCTCAGACACTGATGGATATAAACCTGAGATTTATGGCCTTATTAGTCTATCTCTGGACTTCTTAGAGTGTATCCCTATGCTAATAATGACCTTTTCTGAATGAAATATAATAGAATTTTAACATTCTAGTATCTAATATTAAATTTATTTAAAATACTTTAGAGTATTTTAATGTAAACAACTTACTTTAATGAAGATAAAAACTACTTTAAAACATTTGAGAACTTTGTAATTCAGAAATATTTTCAGTACCAGATTTTTACCGATTTTTTTTTAAATTAACACAATGATTTATGAAGCACTAAGCTGAGCTGAGCATCCCCTTGTTTACTTTGGGCAAACTGAGTGACAAAAATAGACTGTTTAATGGCATTTTCCTGTACCAGACAGTTTTCATTATCTTACAATGTATTTATGGCATGGCAATATAAGTTGAAGTAGATTGTATTGGCACTGCCAGCATTAGTAAAATATTCCATTTGTAATACATCTAGCACTGCATCTCTTCATTGTATTGCCAGTGGAATTTTCAAAATATGCATCACTGACAGAAGTCTGCTCTCCCCAAAGTAAGTGGAAAGTTTAGATACTGAAATAAGAGCAGATTTTAGCTAGTGAGAACTTCTGAAATGGAAAGTCGAATACAAGGTAATGATTTTTTTTCTAATATAAAAGATTGTGCTGTCTAACAAAGTTTAACGAATATTCTTAAAGATGTGCAATTACACATTTACATGGCCATTTTACACTTTCTTTAAGTATTTCAATAGCTATGTGCCAAAAATTACATCAAATACAGTACCTTTGTCAATATGGTGAAGTTAATTTAGCCTTTCTAGCATGTCTGCTCTATGATCCTCTCTTAGAGTCATAATATTTCTTCCATACTGGCTGAATTCAGGGTACAACATAGACTGTCTGGGAATAAATCAGGATTATGTAGAGCAAGTGGCTGTTATTTATGGGACCGTTGTTCACTGGCGAAGAAGTTGAAGTGTATGTAGCTGATATGATGGGAACAGCGAGGATGAGACCCTTGAGACTGAAAGAGACGTTTTCCTTTTCTCACTTTCCTGCCTGGCACCTGAAGAAGAAATTTTAAGGAAAGGCCTGCTTTGTCTCTACAGCTTCAGACAGAAGCCGACCCACTGGAGATGCAGGCAGGAGAGAATTTAGCTGTTAAAGTCAAAGAAATATTTTCTGATTAGGTGTGAACTGATTTTATTATTTTTCCCTAATGGCTTATAAAGTGACCCACTTTAGGTAACTTTTTTATGAAGTATCAAAAAGCACTTATCCAATGCCAGAGCAGCTGCTGACAAATTTCAAGCTTTTATTTCAAAGCATGAAACAGTTAAGTGGTTGGAAGAATACTTTTAAGCATGAGAAAAGCAAAGTAATGTGAAGAGCTGTGCATTTATTTTGAGATGTCTGCAGTCCCAGTTCTCATGACTTTTTACTTGGTGTGGTGATCCAGCCAGTTCACATGATACTTCCCAGCTTTCATCTCAATATTTCTCTGAATACAAATAAAATCAACAAACCCCAAAATCAAGCCACCATCTCCCCCAAATCTCAATGTAAAACAAACCCACCAATTTGAAGAATTTCCTTCCGAGTGACTGCATTTGTCTGGAAGCAGTGGTTTAAACTGGGAAATGTCGATTGATCTGCTGGATAGGTGCTGTGGCTATTTCTTGTGCTTGCAGACACAGCAGAAAGCTAAAATTCTGACTTTGGTGTCCGTGTAAGGACACACCAAAAAGGATCAAACTGATTTCATTTGGATAACTCAGAGAGATTTAGTTCCTCACTAGCAAGTCCCATGCAATGTCAGCATGCCAATAGTCATGTATTTTGCAGCTTTGTTACTTATAAAATAAAGTAATTTTTGAGTCAAAGTCCAGATCTTACCAACACTTACCAATTTGTGGTAAAGTTAAGCAAGCTTGCAGGGTGTTCCCATGTAATTTTTACTTGTGATTAGTTAGTTTTGCTTCCTTGAGTTTTAGGAGTTTAGATGTAAACTTTTGAAAGCTTTCTGGAGTGATTGCTTCCTGGTCTTATGACATGTCTTTCAACTGAGCATTGAAAAATCAAGACTACAAAAATCACCTGGAACATGACTTGGTGGAGTTCAGCATTGCAGACCTGACTTTCCTCTCTCCCTGTGAAGAATTTCACTGGAAATTGATTTGCACTTAAAGAAACGAAATTTGCCTAAATTGTTAAGTGGCATGTGTTTTCTTTTAGTCCAAATATTCATGAATATTCAAGGTCTCCTTGATCTGTGAAATTGTTGATGGTGGGCCTTCCTGAAACAGCCTGTTTTGCGAAAACTTAAATTTATAAACCAAACATGTTCCCTTGATAAATAATCAGAAAAATAGAATTTTTGTAGGAAAATTTAGGAAGTGGAAAACTCAATCTGAACTGATTACTCATGCTCACTTTTAAAAAAAAAGTCAGTAGCAGCTATCAGATTTTCTACAAACAAGAGGAGTGGAGAAAGGGAGAGGCTTGTAGAATTGCATATAGAAGACAGCTTTGGTACAGTCTAAGAGTAGCTTAGAAGACATAGCACAGACTTAACTCCCAAATTTGACTCAGTGCACTGTCAAGGCCGTCTGTCAAGAAACATGCACAATCAATGACACAGCAGTTGAGCCTTCAATGTTGTGGTATAGTTTGGATGTTCTCTTGATCAAAGTGTGATGGATTCCTAAGGTAAGAACTAAAAATACTTCTCTGTAGAAATGAATCTTGACCACAGTAGGTGGAAAAGGAAAATGATGATTGACTTATGCTGATTCTGCTAAAGAGCTCTAGTTATATATTAAGGCAGTAAAACTCCCTATGAAACATGGGAGGAATGTATTACTAGTTAATTACAACAGCAAGATATGCCATTGAAGGGATTATTACCATATTTTATGATGACTGTTTTATCATCTCCTTGTTTATGCTTTCCTTTGGTAATGAACTTACCTTCAGAAGTTTGAAATATTTAATATTTGAGCCCTAAATATTGTACCCCTTGTATTTGATAGGAGTAGTTCTTAATATATGGAGTAAGAATACAACTGCAGATGAAAAGAAAACCTAGATGAGAAAATGGCATTTTCAATAATTATATGTAGTGTCCATGCATCAACAGTAGTGTGGTTGTTTCAGTTTAGTTTTTCTGGTGATGAGGAGGTATATAAAGCAATAGTTTTTTGTAATGAAAAGCAAATTCTGTTCCAGCCAATGTGGTCTGGAAAGCTTTTGGATTCCCAGGCCAGTTTCAGCAGCATCTCTTCAAATGTGAATGTCTGAAAGATGAACATCTCTTGTTTTAAGTAGTTGGACAACTGTTTGATTGCTCCTTCTATAGGAAAATAATCTTTTCATGGATGGCTATAAGTGGCATCATTTTTCCTTTGGGTTCCCATTGCTGTTTTCTGTATATATTACACATCTGGACTGTAATGGAAACTTGCTCATTCCTCTGAAACATCTGTTGTGTCCTGCTGCAGTGAAGACCTATTTTTGCTGTGTACTCCATAATTGTATTAAATCTTTGTCCAGTGGCCTCTGTTCCAGGTACAATCAATTCAAAATCATGCAGAAGTAATTAATATTTTTGCAGAAAGAGTTACCTTATTTCACAATTAGGCTTTTTGTTTTGTTTTGTTTTGTTTTTGAAAAAAGCGAGGTGCAAAAAGGCAAGTCAATGAAAAAGCAGAAAAAGCTTTCACTTTGCTATGGAAAATGTGAATATATAAGGAGGAAAATACTAGGAAGTTTCCATCTGGAAAAAAAGATTTTCCCTTTCTTCAGTTTAAAGGTATCAATCTGGTTATCCTTTTTATGCAGCTGCTCATAGAAAGGCCTTAAAAACCCCAACTCCCTAAACAAACAAGGATCAACAAAGGGTAGTAATGTGATGGATTCTTCTAGTAATAGGAGGAGGGAGGAAGGAAAATTAAAAAAAGGATGAATTATAGAATTTCAGGCTCATGGTGATTTCTGCTGTTAAACCCTGGTGAGGGCAGAAAGAGAAGTGATGGCAAATATGAGCCATCTCTGGAGCTCAGAGCTTACTCAGCGAGACACTCTCAACTAAACCAGTGAGAAAGAAAAGCCTTTTATCTCCACAAACACAGCTCTGCACACCTAGAGGAGGCTCTGTGTCCCACCATCAAGAAGATCCAGTGAGAATCACCACATGACTCTGGGCTAATTTTTCTGCTAGTTTTTCCTTCACTCCTCAGGCACCCGACTTTTATTTGGCTGATCTCTCAGCATGGTAAAAGAAAATAAAAGGAAACAAGTGAGTTCTGAGAAAGGGAGCCAGGATTCAGTGATCTCGAGAGTGAGAAGTAGTAGAAAACTTCTATAAATTTTCAGACAAAATCTTTGCTTTGTTGTATTCTGTACCACCATCAGATCCTACACACTGTCTTGATACTGGCCTGACCCATTAATTATGTTCCCCCCTGTGCTGAAAAGAATGGGGGACTCAGAGTTCATTGCTACAAGACTATGTGGCTTTGGGGGGATTTTTAGCACTAACTCTTCTGTCAGTATTCAGGACACAAGGAGAAGTTACCAGTTAATTTTTTTATTTTGTAGCAGATCAAAGCTGGAGAGTGCAAGATACTCCCACAGAGGAAAACCAGATGCATTTTACAAATACCCAAATTGTGCTATCAGAGCATTAAATATTTACCAGTGAGTGTCTGCCCATTGTGTACTTTGGTATATTTAATTTCTTTTTATTGTTATTGTCTGTCTGGACTTGGACTTATCTCCTTGGCCAAAGATAAAGGATGATTTGTGCCATGAGCATACAGCATGTGAAGCGGTGCTTAGGTTTTTCTTGAGATTCAATTAATGAGGTAAGGAAAGGGCAGAGGTATGGAAAAAGGCTTTGCTAAGCTGCCTTTTAAATTTCATACCATATAGAAAATGGAACTCTGTCAGAAATAGTTTTGGTTTTGAAGGCCTGCTCTGTGTTAGCAGTACAAGAGGCAGCTGCCTAAAATAAGAAAATATTAGGAGGGTGTTTGGGGGCTGTTTATTGAGGGCAAGGCAGGGAGCTGTGGGCGGTGTGTGTTTCCCAGGCTGTTGAGGGCAGCAGGGACCACAGAGCTCCTGCTGATAACAAGTGGATGCTAACATACTTATGTATTTTTACTTTTTGGCAAAGTATTAAGGCTAGAGAGTTGCAGATTGTTTGTGACACATAGTAATTTGTTGAAAATCACTATTTGCAAAATAGAGGGGACCCGTTATATTAACAGAACTGACAAGAAAATAAACAGCTATTTTTGGTTTTGATGTTCGATGGTTTTGTTGTTTTTTTGTTTTTTAAAAAACCAACAACCTTTGACACTGGGAAAGATAGACACAACGTTGGCTATTACTTACCAAATCAAATGTATTTAAATGCACTGTCTCTGATACTTAATAAATGTTGTAGTGTAGCTTTTTGTGGCTAATAAAACTTGGTTTACATTACACCCCTTGCCTGCTATGATTTGCCTCCTAGGGCTCACTTAGAGTGCATTAAGAAGCTGCACACAAGATCAGTGTGATTTGCTGCAAAACGTAAATAATTCATTTATGCACCACTGCTCTCAGAGAGTGTTTTTACAAACGCTGTAATGAGACAAGCTGTGAAATGTTTTACATGGTGGAAATGAGGTCTGCTACTCAAGAAAAGTCTTTCTGCACAGATTTGATTCCTTGAAGTCTTCAAGGGGGCTTTCCAAGAGTTATGATGTAGACCTCCAAAGCACACTGATGTCCTCCCACTGAAGAGGCTTTTGTCCTAACTCAGCAACATCTTTTACTTCCAATACTTCCAGTGCTTTCACTGGAGGACCTGAAATGAGCGTGGGATACTTAAGGAGTCCAGAGTGGAAACTCCAGTTCGTTATTCTGGGACAAGGCCCTTTCCTGACTTTGACTATGCCTTGTCTACCACACTGATACTTGTTCTTACTCTGCTCTGTGCAGTACACTTGACTTTTTAATAATGGGCATGGAAGGAATTGGAATGATCAAAGTTAAAATACACCAGAATCGAGCTTTACTGTCAAGATTGTTGACAACTCCCCTGATGTTCACTCTAAATTCTTGTCCTCTGTAGTTGTGTTCCTTCTGTGTAGCCATAACCTTCAATACCCTCTGCAAAAATCTTATTGTCATGCAGAAGAGCATAAAAGTGCACCTGCACTTTCAGGAAGCAGTTCTCCTGTTATGAAATATCTCTATTATTTGCACTAAATTTTATAATGATTTGTATTTTTCTTACTCTAGTAATTTTGATGGAGAAGGGGAAATAGCACTTGGCATTGGTGAAGGAAGGGTGACCTCTCTGTCATTTTGGGATGTGTATTAGGCTATAGCTATTAACTACATGATCAGATCTAATTTGTTCTACAGGAAGAACAAATTGCAGAAGAATTAAAACTTAAACAAATTAGTCCTAAATTAGTAATTGGGTAAAAATAATCTGTTTACAGCATGTGTATGACTTTGCCAGGAAAAGTATCCAACAGTTTATATTTCCCATACACATCTCAGCACTGACTTGGAGCTTAAGATGAGATAGGGGAAAAACCTAGGTGTAACTGAAACTGCTGAATGGCTTTATTTGGAGTTTGTAACTAATTGGAAGAATGTGTAATTAGAAGCAGATTCTAATTTTCAGTATTAAGACAAAAGTTCAATTTTTCATAACTTCTTAATGTGTCAAATTTGCTTTAGAGTCTTTTGCTGGAAAATATTTTGCAATTGCCTGTAGTTCTGCATCGCCATTATAAAACTTTAAATGTGCAAAGGAGATTAATATTTTACAGAATGAAAGCTGGAGAAAAAGGAAGAAAACAAAATGCTTGTGCTACTGCTAGGTAGAGATCCCTTTGAATTTGCTAGCGCTCCTGTGAGCATTCCCCCCTCTTCTCAACCAGACTTGAATCTGAGAAAATTACCATCTGTGCATAGATATGCAGGAAATGAGCTAAATTTGTAGTGTAAACATTTTCAAATGAATATTTGCACAGTACAGTCTCTCAGCAATGCATTATCCTCTTTCATTTGGTAATCAACACATATCCCTTATGAGCTGTGTTGAAAGGGAAGAGAGTGACTCTCACTAAACTCTAATTATCCTTTCCTTCCTCCTGGGAAGAGCTCTCTTTAAGCTTCCTTTTGTGAGCTGCTCTGCATTTCACAATCATTTCACCTCTTGATCACTCTTTCTCCTTATTTTTGCCTCAAAGTGTACTGTAGAATGTAAGGACACAAACCCAGGCAGCTCTGTGTGGGGATGTTTGCTGAATTCCTATAAGGTAGGATTCCCAGATCAACACAAAGCCTCAGTGAGATTTTGAGTTTCAACTGAGGTTTTATGCAGGACATGGGTTTGCGGTAATACAGAAATATTTCTTGGCTTAGGACTGGGAGAATGACATATTTCCATTAGCCTCGAAGTATTTTTGACTCAATTCGATCTGTAGCAACATGAGTCAGCTGTTTCTGCTAAGCAGTGTTTCTAATTCAGCTTTTTTCCTAATAAGCACGTACACATAACGTGAGCTTCCTACACCGATTAATCTGTGTTTCCTCCATATGGTTTGTAGATTTTTATTTTCTTTTAATTCAGTGCAAGCTGCTGAATAGTAAAGTGCAGTCAAAATCTTGTTCTAGCAAAAAACTGACTCCAGCTGAAGTTGCTAGGAATTGCCAAAATTAGCATATCCTGGTAGTTTTGGGAAAGGAATTTTTCAGCCCATCAATCTGACTACTAGGGCTTGAAAATGGATAAAGTTTTGAGTAGTCCTGTACAGGAGAGATTTTTCTGAGCAAATTTCTGAAGGAAGGGTGTTGCAAAAACAGAAGAAAGCTGGACCAAACCTCACTGAAGCCGGTTCAGGATAAAGTAATGCCTGTGGAGTTGTCCTGAGATTACTCAGCTGAGATATTACACCTCAGCAGAAAGAATGGGGGACATCAGAATGATGTCCCCATCAGAAGATGGGGAAGATCTGTGTTCAGTATAATATTATTGAACTTAAGTCGTTTGGAAGTAGATACTTTGTATTTGGGGAGGGTAGGAATTCACAGCCTGTGCATGGAAAAGAATTACTTCATTTGCTAATTTTAATGTGCAATTAGGAGCATTAGAATGATACCAGCAAAGCTTTTCTGTTACTGCCTCTGGGCTATCAGAGTAAAGCTGTAGCCCTATTCATGTGCATCCACAGATACAGAGAACACAAAGACAAAAAGGGGTGCACACATGCATGGTAAAGCACTGAAAAATCTAACCATCCCCCCCCACCCCTTCCAGAAACCCTCTCCCCCCTACAAAAACCAAAACCGAATAGAATAAAAACCTTTTTCTTTAGTATCAATGAAATCTAATGGCATAGTTTTTTTCCTTCAAGCAGGGGGAATGTTAATTCCTGAAAGCACTTTGTACAAATTAAAGTCCTTTCCCCTTCCAAATATAATTTTTAACAAAGGAATCAATCTCTCTCCCAGCAAACCAAGGTGAACAAATACATATACAAAATAATTAAATTGCTTTTTTCTTATTATAAGAGTTTGTTTGGTTTGCAAAACCAACCTGGAATGTTTATGCCCTCCCTTTTAGGGAAGGTCAGCAGATATATACTCAATTACCTATTTGTGCACGTTAAATCAAATGACTCTATATTCAATATTTTGTTTTTTAATTTTGCCTGAGCAGGAAGCTGGAAATCCAAATTAATGGCTCTTCCCCAGTGACATAAATTCTGTGAAGTGTTTGTAGCTTGCTTGCCTCGTTAAAGTGCTCTGACATGATTGATAACTCCTGTCCTGTCCGACAGTGAAGGCTGCTCAGCAGAGGCAAGTAGACCACGCAGAGAACTTGTACTAGGATCCAAATTCAAGATGTTTTCATTTTTTCTACTTCCAGGTTGTGAGGAATGGTTTCTAAATAGGTTGGTACCGTTCTCGTTTTCTCACTAACAGCTGCTGTTGGACATGATAATATACCAAAGTCACTGCAGCTGAGCAAGGAAAAGTAAAGAAAGTCCCTGTGAGGTGTCTAAGGGCAGTAAAGTAATTTCTGCTGAGGGGGGAACTGCTGTGCTGAGATCATCTTGTGCACACCCTGTACTGTTATATGGTGTGGGTATTTTAACATGCAAAGGGTCCCCACATGAGTGGTCTGCCAGATGTCCCACTTTTCCCCCCTTTCTGTGTTTACCTGTGCACTGACTGGTTGTACCATGACCTTACAAGGCCAAATTTCTTCCATAGAACAGCAAAGTTGCTGTAACAAAAATCCAGATAATAAACATTTCAAACTGCTTTTCACTGTCTTTTTAGTGTTCAGTTAATTTTTGGAAGCAATGATTGACCCTTTTCTCATTTCAAGACAGCCTGTACTCCAATGGACTGGGAATCTGATAGTTCAGTGCAGGCAAGATGAGGTGTGAACACCTTGGGAAGAACTTCTGTTAATTTTGGTGCTTGGCTTTAATCTCATACTCTTTTTCCCATTGTATGATACTGAGGCAGAGAGTGGATTTGTCCTCTGTGGCTTAACATTTGTGAGGCTTGTGGATTTGCTAAGGGATAGCTTGCAATTCGTATTATTGGGATGTTTCCTGTAATGCAGCAATTCACTCCTTCCCAATTTGTTCAAAATACAGGAGCTCAACTTGAACAATAGGTGTTACCTGCAGCAAGTTCTCAGTAAGGTATATCTGAAAATAGATTAAATGTGAGATACAAATTCTCTCGATTTGGCCATCCATGCAAAAATTGGGAAAACAGTCTAAGCTGTCTTCAAATAATGAATATTCAACATTTAATAAAATTGCCAGAGCTTTGAATATGAGTCCAAATCAAGGATAAAAATGTCAGAAAACCCCTTAGAAAAGACTGAAGGAATGAATAGCACCAGTCACCTGTGGCTGTTGATGTGGCTGGAATCCCAGCAGAGGTACCGGTGTTACAGCATAGACCCATCTCTCTAATCAGTGTTGCTGCTACTTTTTATTTTGTCGTTAGGCAGAAGCCGAAAGTAAACATAAGTAAAAGAGCCATGCACATTGCTCTTTCCATAATCCTTGTGGTCTGAAACACTTTTTTCCATAGGCTATTAGTGTCGTTGAATAAGTATCCAGTTCTTTTCAATAAACACTGTGCATCTGAAGTTAAAGTGGCTACAAGTAACTGAAGTGACAGCTACTCAACTGCTAGCAACGGAGAGAAGCTTGCTAAACCTGAAGATGTCATATCATTTTTGTAGCTCCATTTCAAAGCTTTTGGGGGCTGAAATGCCATATTTTCAGGCAGAAACAGGTAGTCAACTAGGGTGTTTATTCATTGAAGGTCAGGCTTTTGTATTATGAAACTTCTAGCAGATGTGATAAGCAATAAATTGCAGATCTATCACATTCTTTTTCTATCTTTTTTTTTACCCTGTGAGTGTGTGTGTGAAATCAGCAGAATGCTGCCTACATTTGATTTATGGCCCACTTTTGACCAACTCTTATCAGGCTCCCACAAGCCCTTTTCTGATGCAGCTCGTGTCTGAATGACAATAGACAACCAGTGCTATTATGCTCCAAAATCCCTCTCTGCATTCTAGACACCTAAGATTACATCTGGGCTATTGATTTATTACTGCCCCCCCTGCTTTTTTTTCCCCCCACAGGGACCAGTTTGTTCAGCTCGAACAAGATAGACTATTATTAAACTGAGCAAACTACTCCATGTGAACTTGGTAGAGAAATAATCATTTGCAACCACCTTTCTAACCACCCAGGTTCATAAAGAAATGTAGGTGTTGAAATATTAAGACTGTTTTTATATGGGTCCCACCATTCATGTTTGTTCAGATTATGTATAATTTATATACATGAAATGAGACCCAACAGGCATTCTGTTGTGTTGGACATTAGAGGCATATTGCCTAAAGCACCGCAGTATTGCCACCCAATGTACAAAACCCAAATTATTACAAACCTTCGTTACAGAAATACCTACTGTAATGCCAACTGTATCTGTGGCAGGGAGGTTTTATGACACATTTTAGAGCCTCAGCAAAATTTATATATTCTACCAATAGATTTTTTTCTTTTTCTTTTTTTTTGGGGAGGGAGAGGAAGCTATAAATTTTACAGTACATTGGATTTTTATATCTCCTAAAAATGTACTGTGCGGGATTCACATTTAACATCCCTCAGCTATAGTAATCTGTGTATTTAAGTCAGTAAGTGAGAAGATACAGACAGGGCTTCCAGTTAAAATGGTTATTTCTTTCCTTTCTCTCTCCTCTTCCCAATTCCCCTTTCCCTCCCACAAGCACATACCTCACCCCTGCATCTTCTTTTCGTTAAAATAGCATTACAAAAGCTGATACACTGATTCAGGCTCCATGTGTCAACTCCTCTGGCCTGCTTTTATGAAACTCTGAGCACCAGCACACCAAACCAACAATTTCTGCAGCTGCTCTGAGAAAAACCCAGAGCATGGCATGGACCAAACACCACAAACAGAGGCTTTCAGAGCTTTGTTCTCCCCTGTTCTTGGTCATGGGGACAGATCTGCTTGACTTTCAAATAGATCTCTCATGTTCAATGTCCCACCTCAAAGGATTTATTTTATTCTGCCTGCTATTCATTGTGTTTAAGTGTCTATCATTGCTTGTATCCTGTGGAGCAAAACACTCTATCAGCAAAGAACCAAATAATGCCAGCATTGAGTAAGGAAAAATTAACTTTTGTCATTTGTTACTAGATGTCAGGTGTTTCTCATCTCATTTTCTCATATTTAATAATAAAATACTCCTTCTGGAAAAAAACCTCATTTTTCATTTGAAGTTTTATAATTATTCCATGTTTCCTTCTGTGGGCTTTTATTTCTTCTCTGTCCATTCAGGGCTTGGTCTTGCCAGGTCCTGTGTCTGTTCCAATAAAACACCTATGGATGTGCTCAATAGCATTTGAAAGCTCAGATATCCATAAGTGGTTTTGAAATACTGAAGTATTTTTGTTTATAGATAGCTGGTCAATGGGGTGTCTGAGTAATACCTATCACCGAAGCCTTGTAGAAAGTGAAGATATTTTTCCTATGGAAGTCACACCTTTTCAATCTAGTTGAGCATCTAAATACTGGAATGAGAAAAGGAACTGTGTTAATGCTGAGTATGACTGAGTCTGTTCAGTAGCAAAGAAATAAGTTATACAGAAATACATAAATCAGAGTTACACAGATCCACAGATTGCATAGCTATTGGTAACTGAGAGCCCTATCGCTCTGCAAGGATACTGGGGAGTTACAGTAGTTTCTGGGTAGAGTAGTGAGAATAATTAATGGCTGATGGAAAAGGATGAAATGTTTTTTTCCTCAGAATAGAGCATGTAAGAAGGGATGTGAAGGCAGCACAAAACAAGGAGTGGAGAGTCAAGCAAACTGAAATATGGCAGGCTGAAAAACCCAAAAGGGAACACTTTTTCCCGTAATGTGTAACTCAGCTGGGAAATTCGTGCTTCTATTCAACGGAGAACAAATCAAATTTTAGAGAGAGATAACCAAATTTATAGCTGTAGTCCATGCTACAGCAGGAAAAGCGATGTCAAGGTCATTAGCAATGCACTGCATCCAGCCTTCAGATTCTGAAGTATCTTGAGAGGGACAAGTAGCCAATAACTACAGGTAGCAGAGTTGCACTTTGAAGCTTAGTTCTGGCCGTGAGAGGCTAAGCTTGAATAACTGTTGCTCTTACCTAGTATTGTATTTCCATTAAATTCAATGTTTTTTTTAACATTTGGGATAGCCATGGTGTTAGATGTCCTGTGCAGAATGCTGTTCCCTTGTCTCCCTGTATCATGATTGACTATTATACAGAGGAAACAAATCACAGCAATGCAAACAATCTAAAGCAGATTTAAGTCTTGCTGAAGCTGGCAGTCACTTTTGTGACATTCACTACTCTTTGGAGTAAAGTCTTCAGAGTCTTTCTGGCCTGTGTTGCAACTGTTGCATTATTGCCTCTCAGTGTCACCAGGAAAAGCAGTGGCAGAAACCTGCTCTAGGTAAGCAAGATTTAGAGTTTTTCTGGCTTCATGGAGGACCTCTTCTTCTGTCATGGAAACTCCACCATTCCCTTATTGCAGCTGACTTGAAATTGTGATTTATTTGTCTAAAGGCATTTCCTGGTTTTACTTTGTTTTGGAGCAGAAACCTACTTTATTTCTTTTAGCTCCTGGTGTCTTCTACCCTGCAATACAGACACCAACCCGCAATGTATTGGCTTGCATAATGCTGCTTCAGATAAAGGTCATAAATGGTCTTATTTGGAAATTAATTCAAATAAGAAAGAGAACGAGCCAAAACCAAGCCTCTACTGGGCATGTTAATAATGTCATTTGTTTACAGAGTGCAAGATCTCTGCTAGAGGACATCCTGACTCATTGGCTGCTGCCCTTAGTGTTTGCCTTTGGTTGTCCCTGTTGTGAGGGAAGTGAGTCCAAAGGTCAGAGAGCCTCTGCTGGTTCAACTCTGCCTGAAGATATCTATTCATCTTCTGTACATCCAGGCTGATATTTTGAAACATGGGAGTTAGGATTGTGGTGCTTTAAAAAAGAAAAAAAAGTAGGTGGGATTAATTTCATACCATGGGCTAGTTCTAGTACTGTCACTGGTGGTACAACCAGGAGGAATTAGTGCTGCAGTTCCTGAACACTAACAGGAAAAAGGAGGTTGTTGAAATGTTGGAAGACAGTGGCAGCAGATTAGAACGGGTGTTTGAGGGCAGTATCCATGGTGCATGTGACAGGAATACCTGTCAGCATGAGATTTTGGTATGCTTATTTCTTATGCATGTAAAGTCTGTGTGGTTTGGGTTTTATTCTGAGCAGTCTTCAACCCAGTAGATGCAGAAGTATTCCCCTGAGAAAACATCCTTTTTTCATTGCTTTTCTCATGCATACCCAAAAAGGGGTGAGAACACACAGTCAAAATACAATCTTTAGAAAAAGGTGTTTGTTGTAGAGTCAGGCAGGACTTGTGTGGCTCCATGCAGAAAGTATGCTGAGTTTCAGTAGGGGGCAGGTAAAAGAGCAAACAGATAGGGAGCCATATTGTCAGCCATGCTGAAAAGTGCTCTGGTGCCCTTTCCTAAGCATTTTCTCATCAACAACAACAAGATCAGATATTTATTTCAGAGACACAAATAGCACAAACACATGGCTCTTGGCTCTTTCCTTCAATAAGCAGCAGTAGCAATTAATTATCTCTTGGAACGTGTTACATCTATAGAGAGGATTTTAAATCCTCACTTTGTTTTTGAGATTTGACAGTATTTCTGAACTGCTCAAAGGTCCATGTTTAACATGTGGAAGAAGCTGGCATTCTGGCTTCAGCAGCAGGTACACAAAGCTTGTCTCCCCACAAGTTCAGTTGCCCTATTGGTTTAAGAAAACATGTTTCACTTATTACAGTCAATAAAGAGCAGGGGATATTCAAACACACTGTGAGGGTCTCCTATGTGTAGCTATGGATAGTAGGTAGTATTTGTGCTCCATTTTGTATGCTTGTCAACAGCTCTTTGTGTCAGACTTCTATTTTTTTTACGCAGGTTGTCCTCAGGAAAGGAATGAAAAGGAGTGAATGTTGTCTCAGCTGCTATAAAGTGCTACATTCTGTCAAGTGTAAATCATCATTCTGAAGTTCATTAACCTTAATGTAGTTTATTCTTCATGTGTCATCAGTTGAACCCAAGCCTTCCAGATGAGTCATTCACTATCTGCTCGATTTGTGGGGGCAAGCTAGTTTTTGTATATAATGAACCTTATCCATAGGCCTCTTTCTTTCTGCACTCTGCTCATTGAATTGGAATGGTGTTTGTTGGACTGAGAAGGTGCTGTGAGACAAGCTAGGTTGTGACAGCCTAAAAGAATAGGAGCAACCAGCTCCAGAGGAAAAGTCCTTGTAGTAGCCATGGAGTGGTGTAACGGCTCTGATTCTCCTTTTTTCTGCTGCACCAGCGTGTAAATCAGGAATCATCCAGTTGCAGCAAAGAAAAATGTAGTTGAGAAACTTCTGCAGGGCTACCACACACCCACCTCAGCCGTCCACAAAGCAGTGCAGATGCCCAAAAGTCAGCATTGGTGAGCATTGAGGACGTGTGAAGACGCGACGGATGACAGCAGAGCTCAGCCGGTGTCCTCAGCAGCCACCTCAGCCCACCAGCTGCTTTGCCAGTATCCTGCACTGCCCAGGGGTCACACAATGGGTTGATTTTAAGGAGGGATGTAAAGCAAGATAATATAGTCACTGACCTTGTAGATTTGTACAGGGAAATCATCCCATGCCCAGGGGCTGACATGACACAGGTGGAGCTCGCTGGAAGGTTTGACAAATGGGCTGTGGAGACTGGCACTGTGTGCGGAGCAGAGGCAGGGGTCGATGTAGTGTGTGTAAGATGAAAGATGAGGACAGGGCTAGGTCAGGGAGAACATTGTATCTTGAGCCATAGTCTTTTCCATTGTCCAAACTGCACAGAATCTTCTCTTTCAGCAAATCAGAGGCATTTGTAATTCACACTTTTAAAAATTGCTACCTATTTCTACTACTTTGTGGATTAAAAAAATACCTGAATGTGTACACACAGAGATATAATAGACTAAAAATCCCTCCATAGCTTCAGGTCATCACTCTTTTGGCTGTGTGAAGCTCACCTATTGACAGAAATCATCTACCTCCAGCTGATCTTACTTCTCAGCCAAGGTCTGAAAGTCTGTCACCTCCCGTCATGATCTGTCATACAAACACCACACACAGTGTTAACCTAACGGTTAGAAAGATTTGTTGCAGGTCTGTTGGATCATTTTTTAAAAATTTTTTCTAAACCACCTAGTACAATAGGGTTGAATTGTCTTATAGATTATGGGCAGAGGCTGGGTCTCAGTTTATCCTAGTAATCTGTCCAGATTTCTCACAGGAATCCTGTGGACTGCACAAAAAATGCTTGAGTCAGACTCTTCTCTGCTCCAGACTCAATAAGGGCATGTGTTGATCTAAACACATATATCTTCATCTGTGCCAGGGGGATAAGGGGTGGAGAAAAGAAAAATCAATGCTGTCTGTGGCTGAATTTCTAGTTGTGTTTCACAAGGCTGTTACTTGGCAGATCTCTTACCTCCAGACATTGCAGAATAGCCCTGCTGCATTTCTTCTGGACTGTGGTGGTAAGGAGCGACGCAGGGACCCTGGTCGGGTGCAAAGAGAGAGTTTATTACCAAAAACACAGCCTTCTTAAGCAGTTAGCTGGTTTATCAGTTTACACAGTTTTAAGGCAAACCAAGCCCAAATGAACCAACCACCATCCCCCACGGTGCAGGCATGCGAGATTCACAGAGCACCTTTGTCACATCTCTCACATCTCTATTCTAGATAAGTCTTTCTCCCATAGTTCCCTTCTACTTGGCCTAAGGAACAGGCCAGAGCCATGTTACAAGGCCTTCCCTTTATAAAGCCTTACCCATTGGTAACATTGGGCTGTCTGGATTTTTCTCCGAGAATATAGGCTTGGCTTATTGCTTCTGCTTCTTCTCTGTCCTTTTCTTTTTCAGTCCTTTTCTCTCTTCCTCCTGTTTGCCTCCCAAGGCTGTCACAAACTGTGTCTCTTGATGTATTTTTGTGACTTCTCCGTTGCCTTCCTCTCCAGGGCTCTGAGTGGGCAGGACCAATTAATTGCTTCCCAAAGCCCAAGAGCTGCAGTAGTCTGGTTTTTCCCTCAGAAAAATAGTGGTTTTTACAGATTTGCTGATTGAGAGGGGTCTTTAAAATCAGAAAAAGGAGGTGTACCTGCTAAAAATCATCTTCATTTGAACAAAAGTTATTTATGTATGTAAGATTTTTAAAGGTATCTTGAGAGAACTGAGAGAAAGGACCCATAGGTTTTTATATAGTCTTTGAGGTCTTTGTGCTACATTAGAGCCTCAAATCAGAAGATACTTATATTATTACAATTGGTGCTCAATTTAATCATCTTTATTTAACATGGTTTAAACTGATGAACTTTTAAATGTATTTTAAACCTAACATAAAGCTTAAATGCAGTTTTTCTTCTTTTAAACAAATTCCTGCTGTGTTTCTGTTGTTTTCTGAAAACTCTTCTTTTTGCTGTCACAAAACAGTTCCAACTAAAGCACTAAAAAACACTTTGAATTGTAATGATGATAAGAAAAGGCTACATTCAAGGTCTGGCGAGAGTAAAGAGTGGAGATGTAGTTTTGAAACCCCCTAATAATTTACCTGGACCAAAACTCCTAATCTTTGCACAGCATCACCTATTGTATGGAAGAATCAATCAATCAGCTGTGTTAATGTCTCTTCATTAAGTAGTTTTTCCTCAGTTCTTGACTAGGTGAAGGGTCCATGAGGACACGGGTCCTATCCTCAGCTGCATGACTGGGAGCAAGACTGAGGCCAAAGTAATGTTTGAAAGGTTTTCTTTTATTTGTAGAACAAATGTTTTCATCTAACTGTAGCACAGTCAAACAGTGTGAAGGAAACATAACAATCCCCCTGTCTCTTTATCTGTGTTTTTATAAGGTCACCCATCACCATGGTATCTAAGAGTCTTTCTTCTTTCCTTTAAGGGTCCTGGTCAGGAGTTGAAAATAAGGAAAAGAGAGGAAGAAAAACCACAAAGAAAGAGGCATATGAAAAGTAAAAATATACGGAGCTGGAGGTGAACCTAAACACTCAGAGGTAATTTGCCTTGAGGAGCAGGAACCCCTGAGACCTATGCGTAGACTTTGGAAAAAAGAACCTGTGAACAATAGTAAAGGCTGTGAACGTACCATCCCTCTGACAGGTATGTAAACCTTAAGATTAAAATAACAGCTTCAAAAATCCTTCTGTCAGAGTGAGTTTGCTTTAGCTAGTCAGGGTTTCAGGGGAAGTATCATAAAGACAATATCTATCAAGTGGATATACCTAAGGAAATTTCTGTTTGAAATTTTTAAACAGGTTGGTCCTTGAAGCATATTTTCTAAAACTTGACAGAGTTATCATGACATTAAAATAACATTATATGACATCAAGTGATTAAGGGTTATAACTAGTGAATTTAAAAAATATTTTTTCTATATATGTTGAATCATCTTTAAGATCAATTTTGTACATAAGAAAAACGAAGAATCAGGAGCGCCACCAAATTTGAGTTCCCTTTTTTTGTCTTTGTGTCAATTATTGTTTTGATTTTAAAAAAATTTGCCAACATTTCTGGCAGTTCCAATACTCTTTTACTTCACAAAGTAATTGTGAAGAGTTCCTTAACAGGCTTTTACATTTTTGTCTTAGTTTACCGATGTATTTTCACTCTATCATATTTTAATTGTTGGGGGTGGTTTATTGTATTCATGGTGACACTGAGGAGGAAATGGTGGGTATTTCAATCACATGTGAATGTCTCTGAACATCCACTGGTTGTATGTAATCACATCCTTTCAACAAACACAAGCCACTAATCAAACCCCTTTTTGCATACTGTAAAGAAATAACAGAACTCTTGACCGCAGAAAGCAGACATGATGTGTATTAAAGGAGTGAAATTATTCAGCAAGTGCTCATTGATACTTCTTTGAGCAGCAGCTTCCTCCTCCTTAGTTGAGGTTTGCAGATGACCACATGTAATGATGTGGTTTCTTGTCACTAATAATAATTATGTGAGGCAACAATATGTGGTGCAAAATATTATTACTCAGTAAGTGGCACTTGACTGACCTAGCTACCCCAAAAGCTTATTGCCAGCTTGTATACAACGCCACTCCTTCCAGAAACACAGTAGACTTCAAGAAATGTTCAGCAAAAATTTCAGCTGCTGTCAGGCCGTGTACAGGTCAGGTATCAGGCCCACCAGAGTCAAAGGCTGGCTTACACTGCAGAGCTAAGTAGACTGAAAGGTCAAATTCTCAAAATCATCTCATAAACTTTGGCATTTACTTCGACAGATCCCATACCTCTATACATAACCACTGGTTCAACAAACTACTTAGACCTATGACCAGCTTAGAAAGATGTGAGTCATTGCACTGCCTTCAGCATAGTGACTCACATCCCTGAGCAGCATCCCCTGAGCTGCCCCTCTGGGCTGGCCCCTCCACTCCAACAGTCTGCTAGGATGACTTGTCTGCAGTTTCAGGTTTTAATTAAAGGCAAATGGGTCATGATGATGGATTGTGTTTTTGCTGCCTGATTGGAAAGTATGACCCCAAATAATGACTCCAAATATTGGGATCTCTGTGTGGTTCTTTCCTATTTATTCCACCAAGAATGCCATATGTAAAGGCATTATAATTCAAGAAGATTTTTTTCCAGAAATGCCACCCCCAGTTCTCAAATAGGAGCAGTAAAATAATTTCTTTTAATTGTTTTGCCTTTACTTTAGTTTCTATGTACCTGTTGTATGCAATTAACTTCATCACAAATCCAAAGAGATGTTCACAGTTGTTCGTCAGACATGTTATTTGTGCATGTCTATCAGAGAATCATAAAAGTCAGAGACAGAAAAGTTCTTTTGCGTTAGATCATCTCATCTCTGCCTTTGCCAGCACAGATCTTTTTCCCTGTACAGTACATTCTCCAGTCCTGCACAGTATGTTCTCCAGTGCTTTGTCCAGCCTAGCTTTAAGTAGATTAAATATGGTACTTTCTCACTGTCCTGCCAGAAGCTGTTGGAGAGGCTTGGAGGTAATTGACACTGGCACCCTTTGAAGGTGTGTTGTGGACCTTACCACACTTTTCATTTGTATCCAAACACACTGCTTTCCTCCAGCTGTCATGAGTATTGTGTGGCCATAATTCTTTCAGTGTTCTGTGCTGAACACTTGCAACTAAGATGGAACAAAAGGAATGAAAATGTGGTTTTGGTTTCTTTTTGGCAGGCAGTGTACATAGGGTTAATTCATTTAAGCAACCCAGAGGTGAAATAGTAAGGTGAGGGCCTCTAGAATATTTTGTTGATGAAAACTAGAAGTATTGAGATATGATGTGCTTGTCTGCACATGAAGATTTTACCTAGATAAAGAGGTATATTTTACAGGGTTCAATTAATAACTACATTTGAAATACTGTCTGCTTTCATGACACAGAAAGCAGATTTAGCCAAAAGGTGGGTGCTTTTGAAGAACACTACTGATGATATACACGTTTAAGCAAAGTAGTAGTAATGTTTGCAGTTTCCTTTTCCTCTGAAGGAATGTATTAAGTGTTTTACTCAGTCCTTGCTCAAACTGTGATGCTGCTTTGGGGTTGGGACATGTCTGCCCCTCCGTGGCATGACAAAATATAGCTTAGACTTGAGGGGAAGCCAGCAGTAAGCTACTGGACCTCTTGTATTCAGACTCCTTTTCTTCAGCTATTCTGTTTCTTCCAAAAGATGTTAACACACTGTCGAGAACAGAAAACAAAGGGTGTTAGCTGATCTCTTGATTTAAATGTTTGTTTTCTCTTCTTGTTGTCACCAGAGCCTCAACTTCTAATTGTACCAGCCCCAGATCTATAAAGCCAGGAATCTGTAAGTACAATTCTCCATCCAGATCACTGTCATTACTGAGAGGGGAATACTGTCTTTTGGTGCAGCCTCTTTACTTAATACTTTCACTCAATTCATATTGAAGGTTCTTCACACAGGGATTATTCATAGCCACTCTCACTGCTTGCTGTTACTGCCTCTGAGTTCATGAATCCTAAAATGAGATGACATCATGTAGCCCAACATTTCTTGGACATGTAGTACCCCATTAAAAGGTCATTTTAAGCAATTAATATTTTATTTATAAATACTAACAGATATTTATTATAAACTGGGCTTTAAACAGCAGCTCATATGAAAAAGAATTCATTGCATTTGTATTAAAACATGTTCAAAAGTTTTATTATAAGACAGAAAATTCAGCTGAACTGTTAAAAGCATTGCAGTGCCCTGCTTTGGCCAGTTCATGTCAGGCTGCCACATTCAACTGAGAAGGCAGATGCATTCCACACTAAATCCAAGAAACCAAACTGGTGATTTAGGGAACAGCTAAATACTCCATGTTCTTGTCTTTCTTGGGCAATATTCTTGCATGAGATTCTGGGTCAAATACTGCTGTGTGACTCATGGCTGGGAAGGAGTTTTGCTGGATTTGAAAGATGAGGGTTTGTGCCTACTGGAAAGCCGACTCTTGAAAGTGGGAGTCACCCTCCTGACTCAAACTGTGGGATTTATATCTAGGCCTGAAAGGTCCCCCATTTTGCTCACCCAGTAAATCAGAGGCGTGACTCCAGTGGAGTCATCTTCTATTTGGTTGGGATCCTTCCTTGTAATACATTGCTTTGTTTTGTTTCCCTTTTCTGTAAACTCTTTCTAGGAAAGCCTTGGGCTGTTTCCCCAAAACATTATATCCTTTAGGAGAATCGTATTTGACTACTTACCCCTTTGTAATACAGGTCTGAAAACAGGGTCATTTTAAAAATAAATAAGATTATAAAATTATCAAAGCCATCATCATCATCATCACTCTGACAGTTTTTTTATATCTTTACCTCAAACCAGAATGACAAAATGTCTCTGATTAATTATCCTACAGGAGCATTTAAATTCAGCAATTGTAGTAGTTCTTAACAACTGCCATTGATGGTATTATTTTTCATTGGGAAGAAAAATGGTTATTGCTCACATTGACCTCCAGTAAATCTTGTCACCCGGCCCATACCCTAGTCTTGAAATATAATTAAAACACTCTGGTTTGATAATAGTGACTTACAAACGTGTAAGAACTAATATTTACATTTTCTCTTTTTATTGCTTTTAAGTTTCATACAAAAGGAAAGGTAATGCAACTGAATTACTTTAAATGGCCATGACTGATTTATTTCTGTCTAGAAATATTGTAGTTTACATACATCACATATTTTTTTCTAGGATTACCTCAGTGTTTGATTTGCCTTTTATTTTTGTTTTTTTTAAGATGATTTTAAATTCAGTCCACAGTGTGAGAACCTTCAGAGGACTGAAGCAGTTGTTTTTATCCCACATGAAGAAAGGTGACTAAACAAGTAAGTAAAAATGAGGTTTACAGCCATATATTTCTGCATACTGCTGTTCATGATATTTTGTGTTGTTGTAGCAACATGTTCCTCATCTATATTTAGTTTAATAGCTGCTTTTGGAATATTGCAAGCTAGTACAGTATATTATCAAGTGGTTTGAATGACATCATAACCTATGAGTGTCATCTCTTGTGGGTTATAAAATCCTCCCAAACCCTCCGTTTGTATTAATGTCTTGTAATATAATTTTAAACCAGGTATTATAGTTTACAGTGGAAGGATAAAATTCTGGCCTGCCTTATACAATGCACTGGGGGAAGAAGAGGGCAAAGTATATTTCCCATCCTACTCAGGCATGGACTGGGCAAGACAGGCAGTGCTTACTGGGCTAAGGGTTTCCCAGTGAGCCAGGAGAAATTTGTCAGTCTCTAGGGAGTATTTTAGGTGGTCCCTGCCTGCACTGAAAAATTTGATCTTTTGTTGAAATTTGATTTGGGGACAGAAGTAGCACATAGGCTGTGCCCTGTCTTTTGCTGTATTGCCACACAGTGCACCCATACACATCC